>JAJLUP010000001.1:0-543081 GCA_030564285.1 Blastobotrys parvus | reverse complement strand
GGTCAAAAACGGATGCCGTAGTGCTCGATCCGGCGTGAACCGTTCGCGGTGATCCAGCTTCAACAACCCAGACAAGAAGCTCAATATAAGGCTCGAATTTTGATTAGGGTCACGTGCCTCTAATGACGGAATAAATAATGATCCACTGTTGGCGTAATTGCGATAGTCGAATCCCGCTTCCCAATATCTTGCTCGTGGTCGGTACGCGTCGATGGGTCCAAACTTTTTGATCAACGAATCTACCACTCCTCTTCGTTCAGTATGTTGAACTAATCTCCATGACCCGCCGTGCGATTTGAACAGCCAGTTGACGTATAGTTCAAGTAACACTACCCCAACACTCCAGACATCAATTGCGGGTCCAAACGAAACATCGCCTAACAGAACTTCAGGTGCCCGATAGGCAATGCTTTGCACTTGGAAGTTATCATGATATGCTCGTAAATCGCTTAATGCAGTGGTATTACCAAAATCAATCAGCTTGATCTTGTTCTTGTATCCATTCTTGAACATGATATTTTCAGGTTTAATGTCGCAATGTGCAAACCCTCGCTTGTTGATATCCACCAATGCACAAAGCAATTGCATCGCGATCTTGGCCAGAACTGTATAGCAATCATGCACTGTTGCACTATTACCATTCATGCCGAACAGCCGTGGGCGTGACGTGAGAGAAAACTCTCGTTCGTAGTCGAGTAGTTCGATGGCTATCACGAACTCGCCCTTGAATTGGAACGATCCATAATAGTCCACCACATACTTGCTGTCTTTCAGCAAGTTCAGGATTGCTGATTCTTGTTTTCCAATATTTTCATAGGCCCTGGTCAGCCGTTTGAACGCCACAGACCGCACTGGCGAGTCATACGGTACCGAGGTGTTTTCAGCTTTGTAGATCGTCGCTACAGTGCCCACACCAATCTGGCCCAATATCACGTAGTTGTTGATCTCCTCACCAGATATGGACGGCACTGAAGCTTGTCTCTGGTAAAACTTGTTAGTCATACTAGGAAAGAAGCTTGGAGATGCATACCAGCATATGAATTTTGTGGGAAGTGTGGGTTTGGCGCAGGAAATGCCTCCTTCGCATCTTTCCTGCACCCGCGCGTCGCGGCACGCGGCACGCGGGACCCTGTGGATCAAGTTGGTATATAATGCTATGGTGGAATGCATACTGTTAATATTGAAAATCGTGGAAATCTTCTTTGAGCAACTACTGGGGATCCTCCCTGTCAATCACCATCTGCATTCACAATTGTCTGTCCTAAATCCGCGGATATTTCCGTGAGCCTGAAAGCACACAGTGTGATACTCCGTGGCGAATTTTGCTCGCTGCGCTCGATTTATTTCCTTTGGATCGCTGTACGCGATTAAGGTTCACATCGTGATAGCCAGCAAACCTTAAAAAAATTCTCGCTCTCCCTATATATATGTGTGCGGGTATGTGTGTGAAACTCAACTGGTAGCTCCCGCTCTCTATCTATATGCATATATATACTATCCCCATAAAATCACATGCCCAGCTGCATCATGTTACTTGGTTTGGGACCCCGCCATGCTTACTTCAGATCTACCCATTTGTACGATACAATCTCTGATACCTGAGACACAGTTGCGTGCGGCTCAGACTAGGTCTCAGAGTCTAAAAAATAGGTTTTTCCAAACGTGACAGTCTAAACTGATCAGAGTTTTGGATAATGTAGTCCATAGCCTCGGCGCGGTAGTTGTCGGCAATGGTCCTGGTTTCTGCAACGCTGAAAAAGACTAATTGAGGATCTGTCTGGTTGTACTGGGGCCAGTGGGGGCCAGTTCCACCACCACGGTTCGGATTCCCGGTGACTACGAAGTTCATCAAAGATCGGCTCAATTGTTCGGCCAAGTGCCATTTGCGTTCGCCGGGGTCGTCTTCAATGCCGATTGGCGTGCCGTGAGACTGATTCAATGAGGTGGGATTGGCAAACGCGTACACCAGGTCTGTAACATGTGTAGCCCCATATGACGGTGGCACTCCCTGGTTGGTCTGGTTCCACAAGTACCCGTACACAAGTTGTCCACGTCGAACTAATTCACGAGCAAATCTGCGCCGCGGAGCATGCTCGGCAACATCACCGCCAATCGCGTTACCCCGTTTCCACTGACTGCCAAAATCGGTAGCCCACTTGTTTCCGCTTCCAAAAGGCGCACCCATAGTGACATTGTCAGGATACATCTCTACCAGTCTCTGAGCGATGGATTTTTCCAATGCTCGATACCGGTCGGTCAACTTTTGCACCAGCTCATCATCACTACTCACCGGTCCAAGTGAGATGATCGGGAAAGTGCCTTCGTCCTGAGTATTACCGGTCATCGCTGGCACCACCACAAACCTATCCTGGCGGTACAGCTCTGACGGATACGACGGCATAAAGTCGCCATCAATCATTGGTGCGTACTGCAGAATTGGCGTGTCAAATACTTTGACGAGCTTTTCGGCCGGTATTTGCTGCAGGCACGTGAGGCTGTCGTTGAATAGTGCACATCCAGCACGATCAATAGTATCAGCATAGCTCTTCTTCGCGTCAGTCGAGGAGATTACTGCGATTGTTTCTGGATATCCGGATAGCATGATCACGCGTTGAAACAGATGCTCGTCTCGACCGCCATATGCGAACATTTGGTATGCCACCGATTCAGCCCCAGATGAGCCGCCCCACAACGTCATCTTATCCGGATCGCCACCGAACGCAGCAATGTTCTCTTTGACCCATCGCAGCGCCAGCCGTTGGTCACGAAGACCGTTATTAGTAGCATTTTGGCCATTTCCAACATCCAGGAAGCCGAATCCATTCAGGCGGAAATTGAGTGACACACCAATCGCCGGACTACCTGCCGCCATAGACTGGTTGACCGGGAAAGACAGATTGTACAGGTCCCGGGCAGAAGAATCATGTTGAAACGATCCTCCATGGAACCAGACAAACACCGGAACTTTCTCGGTTAGACCGGCAGGACGCACGATGTTGACGGTAAGGCAGTCTTCGGAGGCTGCCAGAGCATTGTGTTCGTCAGCAAAGCTGCCGGTCCACATGCATGTATAACCGTAGTTCTGAGCCAGTTTTCGGTCCCATGTTGAGCTGATGGGCTCCGGCTCTGCAAACCGCTTTACACCAATCGGAGGCTCAGCATAGGGAACTCCTAAAAAGAGGTCTTGGTTGAGGGTGTCCAGGTGTATCCCAACCACGGTGCCATTCTGGATGTGCACTTCAGGGGCTGCGGCGGCAGCGGCTTTTGAAGCTGCGGTGCATGAAAAAGCCAGCACCGCTGCAACAATCGTTCTCCAGTACATCAAGCTATGTTTTACGGTATCTGCCAATGTTCATATTTCAAATTCAAGTATTTTTATCCTTAGCGACATAATTCTGCTCCCACGCCCCAAAAAGCACTGCGCTCAACTTGCCTGTTACAGAACCCTGAGCCTGGTTAGAGGAACCGATCGTATACAGGAGGCAGCTTCTATTTGTTTAAGGTCAAGCAGTTTGATATAAGATGTCTCGGCATCACAAGTATATCCGGTACTGGGGTCCCAAACAGCACTGTATGTTCGTGACTCAAAGACAGGGGCTACGTTTGGCATATCATACCCGAATCTGCAAAACCCGCTAGCTACCAGAACTGGATATACAATTGGCTCAAATTTGATTATATTAAATCGTAGTGTGCGCAGTTAAAAAGGTTAATATATAAAAAAAAATAAAAAAAAACCAAGGGCGCGGCTGTAAAGATGCTCATAGCGCACCGTGAAAAGGAAAGGTGGTCACAGCGCACCATGAAATAAGCAGTAACATTAACGTTGATATAACGGATAATCACCCCAATCAAGCCTAAATCCACCCGCACTAAAATCAGGGCAAGTAGCCCGTTCGTACATCCGTAAGAAATTTGTTCGCTGCATCCAAAGCAATGCCCCAGTCCAAATCTTCCTTATCTCGAAACCTCTGTTCGTACTCACGGATGCCGACAATGTTGCAGTACGGTGTGTGTCGCGTGCATTGGATGGTGCACTTCATGTCTGAGCATTGGATCTTGTATTTGTGAATCTTTTGTCGGAACTGGTTCGACTTGGTCGAAGTTTTACAGGTTGACCCTGAGTTTGGTCCGCACGGAACGGAGCACTCAAGTGTGCTTTCGTCGCAGTCGACTATCCCATCGATGCGATGGGACATTAGTGTCGTCTGGCTGCCTGTTGCATCTGGTTCTGGTACTGGCATGGCCAGACATGCCAACGGGAATAAAATAAAAGTTGCAACCTTCATGCTCTTTCGTTTGATGGTGGATGTGGTGATGGTAAACAAGAATCGGGATGGACGAGATCGCGCCTGGTGGGTACACGATGGCGCTCCCGCGAGCCGAATAAAGGGATCCACCCACCGACCCATCACGGTGGTACAACAGCAACCGGCGAGCAATTCAATTTATGTACTGAATATTAAATTACTTCAGGAAATTTTTGTCCATTGATAAGCTTTTCTTTTTTGTTTTGTATTAAATTTCGAAGTTCGCACCATGATGCGTAAAATCCAGCAATCCAACAGTTGCCCCACTGTTGTTCCTTGTATGGTGTCTTCGATGAGCAGCCACGAGCATACGTACGCATGCACTTACGTGCTCGATTGTTCTGGACTTTATACCAGAATGGAAGCTTATTTATCAGCATTGACGCTTGAGCCAGTTTTCTGTTTCTATTTGTCAATCATGTTGTGGTGTTTCGTTGGCAGGATGAGCCGCATTCTTACAGAACGGCTCCTGGCACATGCACATTTTGACACGTACACGGTGCGGCTCAGAGCACAATTTTAAACTCAAGCTTTAGATTGATCACAGCTGATACAATCGTACTTGACGGCCAAAAATATCAGCTGGCTGGTTGGTATAAAGTTCGGTGAATGTGGACAAGACCACGAACAAACTACTACTCATCATGTCATTTTTGAACAGATTCAAGTCGTTTTATGCAAACATCTTCCCGGGCTGGCCCAAGTATACGGACAAGGATTTCCCGGATTTGCATGAACGGGTGTATATTGTCACTGGTGGATGCACTGGTATTGGCTATTATGTGACACATAAGCTGCTGGGGGCCGGAGCTCGAGTGTGGATTGCAGCCCGAAACCAGACCAAGATCGATGCTGCGATGGAAAAGCTACTAGACGAATACCCGACTAGCGAATTGCACTACTTCTTGGTTGACTTTGAGGATTTTTCCACGATCAAGCCCGGGGTGGCCAAGTTTCTGGCAGAAGAGACCCGGCTGGACGGGGTTGTACACAATGCCGGGGTCATGGCCCCACCAGAAGATTGGACAACCAGACAAGGCCATGAGCTTCAGCTTGGTGTCAATTGTATCGGGCCATGGCTATTGCAGCGGACTTTGGACGATATTTTGGAAAAAACTGCCCAAACGGCTCCAGTTGACACGGTGCGGATCGTGTGGGTGAGCAGCCTGGCACACACGTTTGCACCAAAAGGTGGCATGAACTGGACAGACAAGAACTTCGAGTCTTCTCATCCAGTAAAATACGTGGTTTATGGCCAGTCCAAAGCAGTCAACATTCAACAGGCCATCATGTGGGCTAGAAAGCACCCACGGTCCAAAGTGGTGTCATTGAGTGTGCATCCAGGGAATATCAAATCGGAGCTTCAACGGCACAGTTCTACGGTGGAGTCATGGCTTTTGAGTGGGTTTCTGTATGAGACGGAGTATGGTGCATATACGGAGCTATATGGGTTGCTTCATCCTAAGTTGAAAATGGCCCACTCCGGGGGCTATTTTGAGCCGTTCGAGCGAGAGGGGACAGTGCGTCCAGACGTTATCGAAGGCATTGCAGGACCCAAAGGAGACAAGCTAGTGGAATGGCTGGATGAATGCATCTCTGAGTTTTGTTAGCTTATTTAAACTAAAAAAGTAATCTATAGTCCTATAGCACTGTATCGATTGGATTGAGTTCGATTCCCCATGCATGCAGCGGGATCCGATACTTGCCACAGGGAGATCGGCGGGACGGAACATGTCCATGTTAATTGACATGTTTTAAGGTGCGCTTGGGCTGTCGGTGTGGATAAATAAACGTTCCTAAGTGGGATCGAGACCCAGCGATGCCCTCCGTTGCAGCCACACATCCACTTCAAAGGAGCACCACGCTTACCCCATCAGGAAAGGGACCTACCGATGGACAGCAGCTATATAGTCATGGAAGGATCCATATCCGATCCAAAATTGCCTTATTCTCGATAAAATGACTGCCTCGCATAGTGAGAATAACCAGACATATCTCAAGCGGGCTCTGTTCGCACGGGAACGCCGCGAACGGCAGCTGCCAGATCGGTATCGTATACCTGCGGACAAAATGCCCGCTGATTCGGTCGGCGGCGTTACCACGTTTGCGGTGACTAGTGGGCTGTTCTCCAAAGAGGAACTGGAGATAACTCAGTCCACTGCAGAGGAAATTGTTTCCAAAATCGCCAAAGAGGACTGGACAAGCGTCCAGGTCGCTGAGGCGTTTTGCAAGCGGGCCGCATACGCTCACCAACTGACCAACTGCTTGAGTGTAATGTTCTTTGACCAGGCTATTGAACGGGCTCGAAAACTAGATGCATACCAAAGAACCACAGGAAAGACCATTGGACCGCTCCATGGATTACCGGTTTCCATTAAGGACCACCATCTTATCAAAGGTCTCCCCACGGGGGTCGGCTTTACAACCTGGAGCGCAGAGGACGGAGCCACTGAGAACGCATCGTTCGTGGAGTTGCTGCGTGATCTTGGAGCAGTACTGTACTGCAAGACGAGCGTTCCTGTAGCGATGATGATGCCTGATACTGAAAGCCATGCATTCGGGCTGACAGTGTCCCCAAGTAATCGGCTGCATTCTGCCGGCGGGTCGTCAGGCGGTGAAGGGGCCCTGCTTGCATTCGGTGGATCGGTCGTAGGCATTGGCTCAGATATCGGCGGCAGCATACGCATCCCTGCCGGAACTAACGGATTGTTCGGACTCAAAGCAACTGCAACGCGGTTTCCAGTCACTGGTACTAGATCTGGGCTGGCTGGCCAGGGCCAAATCAAGTCTGTCATCGGACCCATGGCGTCGTCGCTGAACACGTTGGAGTTTTTCACTCGCACAGTGTTCAACAGTCATCCAGAGTTTTATGATCATGAATGTACACCAATGCCGTGGAAGGAGCCGCAGATTCCTGCCAAGCTCGTGTTTGGAGTGATGAGGAGCGATGGCTGTGTCGAGCCGACGCCGCCCGTCGTGCGGGCGCTGGACGCGGCTGTTGCGGCGTTGAAAGCTCAGGGCCACGAAGTGGTGGAATGGCAGCCATGTCATAACGGCGCAATTGACGCAATGATAGACACGTTTTTCACTGCCGACGGAGCTGAATTTGTTAACCAAGCACGTCGTGACGAGCCGCTGTTTCCATACATGCGGCCGTACGGCGAAGCCAAGGAGATCGGCAGCCGCACGATCTGGGCATTGCAGCGACAACGAGTGCAAATCCAGCGCGAGTTTTTCAAGCGATGGTGTGAATCTGGAAAGCTCTCTTCTAGTGGCCGAGCCATCGATGCATTGATCACCCCGGTGAGTCCAGTGTCGAGCCGGCCGGCCCATCATTACACCTACGTTGGCTATACATCGTATTTCAACGCACTAGATTATCCGGCGGTGGTGTTCCCGGTTCTCAAGTCGAACGCACGAATCGATGGAAAGCCCAAACGGCACGAGTATCTGTCAAAAAAGGACGAAAAGGTCTGGAATGATTACGATCCTCAGGTTTACGATAATGGCAACGTCGGTCTGCAGGTAGTGTGCAAGCGATTCGAAGACGAAAAGGCACTGAGACTGGCTGGCATCATCAGTGACTCGTTGAGAAAGTAGATAAGTACAAAACAGACTCACACGAAGAATAAATTATTAAAAAAAATCAATTAGGATTACAAGCTACAACACATCATGACCGGTGAACACAGACGACGAGACCGTCCTCCAATACAGCTTGGTGCTGCGCTGTCGCAGCCACCTGCCCTTCCAGATCATCAACAGAAATGTCAACCCAGTGACTAGTGCCATGACACCAACCACAATGAAGGTGTTTTGTAAGCCCGAATGCTCGATCCACGGGGTGATTGCATAGTTGAATCCAAACGACAAAGTATTCCGGCAGAGAATTAACGACACCAACGCTTCAGCCGACATGTCCTTATAGCAATCAACCAGATACGCGATGGCATACGATCCGCCAAGAACATTGCACGATGCTAGGAATGCGCCACCAAATGCAAGACCCACCCACATTACTCCGTGAGCCGCACCAACTCCCCACAGCCACAGCCCCGCGGGCATGAACACACAGAATGCCACCAGCCCCCACAGACGATGTTCTGGCTCACGCACTCCGCGGTTGCGTTTGGCTAACTTGATCATAAACCAGTCCGAGACTGGGCCGGCGAATATGCCACCGATAATTGCACCGATAGTAGGTGCTACATATGTGAGCCCCACGATGGCCGACGAAAAGTTGTATGGAGGATTGGCGAAGATCATCGAAACAGTGGCATTGTAAACGTTATACCATGCCAGAGCCCAGCCATAGAAGAATCCACACCACATGACCACCGGAAACATAAAGAAAATGAACACCGGTCGAAGGCCAATTTGAATGAAATCCCAGACACCGATATGCTTGTTGACCGTCCATAACTTAAATTTCTGCAAATAGCTCTTTGGTGGGATTTCGTCAAACTCTCGTACAGTAAACATAGTGATTGCCTTGTCATCGATATCTGATTCCACATCTTGATCGACTTCAACGGTGCCCCTCTCAAAGACGGTATCTTCGTAAAACAGAAACGTGAGTATGAAATCCAGCATCAGCAGTAATGCAGCCCAGTGCTGGACCCATTGCCATCCGTATGTGTTATTCATGAACCCGGCAATCAGTGGGGCAATGAAATTGGATGTGGCCAGTACCAACATGTACAGCCCCATGAATGTGCCTCTTTCATGAGCAAAAAACAGCTCTGCGATGCAAAGCTCAGGCAGGAATTCCGAAGGAGCTGTGAAAACACCATACAAACTTCTGCAAGCAGCCCATTCGCCGTATTTCGAAATATGGGCAGCCCATTCACTCATGCCTGCCGTTCCGAGAATACTGATCAAATACACCGGTCGGCGGCCAAATTTCATCGCGAGTGGCTGCCAGACGATATTTGCCCATCCAGCCAGCAGAAAGAGATAGCCAGTGCCATTGTTCAATTCCGCAATAGTCAATCCAGTGTCTTTCGAAATCGGAGTGAGAACAGAATAGACCGAGGTCCCGCCAACCCCGGTGCAAAACACATAAAAGTACAGCAAAAACACATTCAACCATTTGCGATATTTGGTCCAGTTCAACGGATCATGTGGGTGCGACGAAGGCCGAGGAACCAAGATAATGTCCCCTGATCCATTCGTATCGTGCAGATCTACCATCTGGACCGTTCCTGGGATCGCATCTCTGGCTTTAGCACGATGCCCAGCATTGGACTTTTCGTCCCCGATGACTTTCGATAAAGCATCGATCATAGCGGGTTTTGTTGAGCAAATCTGCGTCCAGAGGCGCGATTGTTGTTTTTCCTTTTAAGAGTCCAGGATGTGGTTGTTATCTTTGACCGTCGAAGCAAGAAAAATTCCCCTCCCCTACAGGTCCATAAATATCAGTAATGATAAACAAAACCCAGGGTTCATCGGTCTGGCCGCCACTAGGTAATCTCTGACTACTTGCCTAAAATAGTATTTGAGCACTGAATATATATCACGGCTATCGTTAAGATTGTGGCGATTTTGAGTAATCTGTTCACAGGGACAATGTCGACTATGAATGGGGGTTGGTTGGGTGCTGCGCGGGAGATCGCCATTAATAGTGCCCACGCATAGACCATCTTGGCGGCGGGATGATCTACCTGGACGGTATGTCCACCATCAGCTACATGTGTTGATCTCGAACATGAACATAATCTAGGTAGGCATATACAGTATCTTCTCTTGCAGTGATCGCCATGTCAATGAGTGATAGATCCTGACAGTTCGCCGGCGTTTGACAGGGGCTGCTCACATGCATCGGCCCTGTTTCTCGGGTGGGTGATGGCCGGACCCCACCCCCTCAACAAGTTTGACCTGCAAACTGCCAGGGCTACATTGTTTATCATACATAATGGTCTATCAAAGATCTGATATGTTGGTCCTGAAGTGTGTATATGCTTTGTGAGGCTCAACAAATAAACACCTCCAATATTCTCTTCCAGCATTTACAACCTACTACATCCGCCACCGTCCATTTAGGCCATAGTGGGTGGCTGCATCAAGACGGCTGCCAGAGCTAATGTCTGATTTTGCCGTGCTTACATGGTGGAACATAAAGGGCTGCACGCATTTCATACTGTGCCCTCTCCCATGCATAGGACTCGCCATGTTTCCCCCTTCCAGCACCCCTCAAGACACTCCATCCGGGCCAGCCATCCCTCCGCAGATCCTTCGACTTTGGTCAACCTTTCTCTCTATCTATAACTTCTTTGCATTCCAAAGGCTTATGCTTCTCCTCTAGACATTCTGCACAATCCAAATAGTAGATTATGTCAAATGGGTAAGCGCAACGCAGCACAACCCCCCAAGCCAAAGGGGAATCCCCGAGGCATGCGACGTGATCGGGACTGCTTCAATTGTAAAGAACGTAAAGTCAAATGCGATTTGAACAGACCGGCATGTACTCCATGTCTTGATGCTGGTGTAAATTGTGCTGGGTATCCAGCTCGAGTCATTTGGACAAGTGATGTCCATGGAGGACGAGGAGGTAGTACAACGACCAAGAAAAAACCAACGACCGGTAAGGTGAAGAAGCCGTCGCCCACGGCTAGGTCGGTTAGCAATTCGCCAGCTCAATTAGTGCATAGTCCACCGGTGAATAGCACTCCACCGACATCTGTCAACGGCAGCCCCGACTTTGAGACCACCAGTCAAGGCGCATTGTCGTATCTCGATTCAGTCAATTCGCTGCAGACAACCAACTTTCTGTGGGGTGTCAAGGCGATACTGTCTGCTTTTAATCATGCCAGAATGAACAATTCTACCGTAATGACCACCAGCAGATCGACAATGCATGAGCAGTCCAAGATTCTATCCACAATTTGGAAATTCGTGTCGTCGTTTTTGAATAGCAGTAATCAAGCTGATGCACAATTCGAACTACGCACGCTGCAGCTCAAAGCTGCAGCATTACTGGAGCTCAAAGAATTTATATCGGAGGGTATTCTTGAAGCAATCTTCGCCATCCTAGCATTCACATATTTCGATGTCTGTCAAGGAACATTTGGTGCATGGGATAGTCATCTTAAGGGAGCTAGGTCATTACTGGATTTGCATTGCCCAGACAAATCAAGTTTGGCTGCAAAATCGGTATATCTGCCAGGACTTCAACAAGCAGTCACACTGTTGACATGGTACGACGTAACAGGTGCAGTTGCAACCAAATCCCGTCCGTTGATTTTTGCCGATTGGCACCGGGAAATCATTGATGATAATTTCTTCGAACTAGTAGGATGCCCTAAATCAACGTTTCTAATGATGGCCAACATCATCAAAAGTGGGCCGCACATCGCCGCGATCACAACAATGGGACCCGTATTAGACTCCGTTGATACCCTGCTTGGAATCCCCGTCATTGAACCCACTGTTCATGAACACGCAGCAAATTGTTGGAGATACGCCTGTCTTTTGATCGCTCTAGACAACTATCCGCCTCCACAAATGACGACCGCACATTTCGACCGCCATCCGATTATCACAACGCTTGTGGACAAAATTTGTCGCGCCTTGACCGCGCTGCCTAAAGATTCTGCCCTTTCACAACATCTCGCCATTGCTATCTTCGTTGCAGGTCTCAATGCCACCGTCAAGCATCACCGTGATGTTATACTGGGGTACTGGACATTCTGGCAGCATGCAAAGTTCCCGCTGTACCCAGACGCACATCAGATATGCCAGAACCAGTGGCAAGCCATGGATGCCTCCGCGAGCGCAGCCGCTGACAATGCGGCTTATATATAACCTAAATTTTTTGTATTTTGTATTTTTTATTTTGTATTCTGTATTTTGTATTCTCTTGTAATATGACTTTAACGCCCCGACCACGACTTGATGCGGCTCGCCAGGCACGGCTGTCCCCAACAACATCGAAACCCCCATATAGGTAGCATATCGAGCGAAGCGAGCAAAAAAAAAGGCTGCACGCAGTGCGTCTTGCAAGAGAAGAGAATATAACCTCAATGCGGCTCGCCAAGCACGGCAGCACCCAACAACATCGAAACCCCCATTCAACCCATTGACCAACAGCCCGCAAAAAAATGATCAAAAAAGACCTGCTAAGCATCCCTCTCAGCAAAGCCCTTCTCAAGCAGTACACACAGAAACGGACCATACGGGGGTATCTCGTGTTTCTGGCTGTCTATTTTCTCGTGTTGATCTACCACGCCGCATATCTTCCACTATGCCGGCTGGCGCCGCGCCCTCTGCAAGAAGAAATGAAATGCGGATACGCATGGGCGTTTTGGTCGATCGTCTCCAATCTTACCTTGCAAGATGTAGAGGTACACGTTTATGGCGAAGAGATCTCCAAAGATGAGGGCGCATTGGTGCTGGCCAACCACCTCTCGCGGTTCGACTATCCGATAGTTGCCCAACTGGCCGACAAGCATTGTGGACTCAACGGCAAACTCAATTTTTTTGTGTGGAAGCGAAACATGAAGGTGCCAGATCTAAAAACTGTGTACAACACATTCAAAACCACTCAAAACTGGTCGGTCACCGGTGTTGAGCTCGCCAAAGAGTTTCAGCCCGTGGTCAAATCTGCCTCGCCATACTGGACAATCATATTCCCCGAAGTCGACGTCATGACCCCAACTTTATACGCCAAGAATGTGGCTACTTGCAAGAGAGCAGGAGGTCCCGTATTCCAAAACTTGCTGGCACCTCGCTATTCAGGATTTGTGCAATCGATGGCCCATTTGCGCCAAGCTGGCGGAGTGTCTTGGATCTACGATCTCACGTTTACATATTGGCATGAAAATGCCACCAACAAGCCGTCTCGAGAATACCGCCCACCTACTATCCATGACCTAGTGTTCAGTGATGGCCGGTCCAAATGGGTTGCGGAAGTGCATGTCAAAAAACACCCAATCAAGAGCATGCCGCGTAAGCCGCACCAGCTGCAGAAGTGGCTCGAGAAGAGCTGGGTTCAGAAAGATGCATTTATCCGCAAACGGATCAAGGCGGGAAAGAAGCGTCATATTAAATTGGGTCGTAGCTGAAGGAGGAATAGTCATTAATTAAATTATATTACAGCAGGACTACAAGTCCTTGTTGAGCTTACCCGCCAATGCATCGACTTCGTCATCCTTTTCTGGGGCAACATTAGAATCTTCAGCTTGTTCGTCATGATGCACATCAGCCTCTCGCTCTTCTTCAGATTCATCTTCTTCATCTGATTCTTCTTCCATATCGTCAAGTTCGTCTAATTCACCAAACCCACGTTCAGTGAAGATTTCGGAAATAGCATCGACCAATTCGTGGTCTTCAGCGAACCGGTTTCCGTTAAGTTCTAACAACTTCAAGTTTGGCATATTCTTTTCGATAGCCTGTTTGAACAATTCCAACCCAGTAGGTTCGATTTCATTGTATTGCAATTTGAGAGCTTCCAGATTCTTGTTGACACTACCAGTAACCAAAGCTCGAGCCACGTCTTCACCACCCTTTGCACTCAACAAGCAATCCGACACTTGAAGCTCCTTCAAGTGATGCCACTTGCCGATGACTGCTGCTAGAGCCTTGGATCCCCGAGCGGTGAAAGTGTTATCTTGGAAATCCAGCTTTTCAATTTCCAGCGACTTGCTCAATCCGTCCAAGATCAAATGTTCGATACCTTCTTGTCGAATACCATTTTGGAAAATTCGCAGCTCCTTGACAGAACCATGGGCAGCCAACATCTTGGCCCATGCTTCCATAGAACCGTTTTCCAGTCGATTTCGTCCGCAGATAATAGTCTTCAGCGTAGGGGCCTTGGAATCTGCCTTGACGGCTGCAAGCTTCTCCAAAGCAGCTCCAATTCGAGATCCAGCAGCGGGACCAAACCCGTTATTAGCCAGAATCAAATGCTCCAACGGATCATGCTTAGCGAGGAACTTCTCCAATGGATCAATGGTGGCGATCCCGAATGCATTGTCACTGAGGTCGATAGTGTGCAGTTGTTTACAATCCAAAAACGCAGTCAGTATAGAGTCCAGAGATGTAGGGATTTCTTCTTTCAATCGACCGGTGAAGATATCGGATAGATTTGCAACTTTCAGTTGGTCCAGCTTTCTGAATGCTGCAGCCAGTTCGTTGCAAGCTTCGATGCCAAACGTGTTCCCCACAAGGTTCACTTCGGTGACGTTTTCCAGAGTGGACAGCTCCTTCAAATGCGGTTTGACATCTTCAGCAGAGTCCAGCTTCAAACCTTTGCCGTTCAACGAGAAAATGGCCATTGTTTTCAGTGTAATTAGTGGTGTTGCGGGCAGGTAAAAAGGACCAAGAAGGGGGGTGTAAATATAAGAGGGAAAGAAAAACACCACAAACAAACACCCTAGTATACCGGGCTCGATGGTTCTACAGATCACAATTTTTTTCCAATTCGGACACCGCGTCCCGCGTGGGCGGTACAAACGTGCAAACGTTTGCACACTTACATTCATGATATTACAGAGAAACGCCTTAAATATCTGTCAGGCAGTATGAACAGCCCACAGATATCATATATTAAATAAAAAAAATCATCAATATCATACAAAAGTCTCGTGATGCAACAGAAAGAGCTCTTTTACTTCTTCTTTGGCCCACCCAATGGGGAACCAATGTCCTTCCCTCGGAGCTTGATGGCGAGAACCCGTTCGATCTTACCCAAAAGTTGTTGATTTGGAACAGCTCGGCCGGCCTCGTAGTCGTTGATGACGTTTGGCTTCTCATTGACTCGAGTAGCTAGATCCTTTTGGGTCAAGCCCTTGTCTTGTCGACCCTTGGAGATGGCCTTGCCGACGTCCTGACTGATTTTTTGTGGTGGAGCAACCTCGTTTTCTCGGTCAACCTTGGTTAATCGTTGGCCTTCGGTGTTGATAGCGTTCTTATTGCCACCGGCAGAGTACTTTTTGTCGATAGAAACGACGTTTCCGCTTCGCTTAGCGGCGTTGACGGCACCGCTGGTTCGAGCCACATTGGCTCGTGGGCCACCGCCACCAACTCGAGCCTTGCTACCAATCATGGTAACGTTATCCCAGTCTTGATCAGCCATTTTTGCTTTGTTTTAATAGTGTTGCGATTAGATACGAAGAGTAATGATAAGAAGTGAAATTGCAGAGAAGTTGATCCTTATTAAAGGTCCCAGGTCCCAGCCAGTGACACACTGTGACTACGTTTACCCACACGTCAGCCAGATCCACAAGCTTCCACGCTGTTCCATTCGACCAGCCAGGATGAGTACAGACGACCTACTGTCTTCTGGAGTGTTGACCATACATATTCCTGAGGGCAATGTGGAATTGGAAAATCTAGACCGATGCACGGGCCGGTCCCAGGTGTTTTATGACGAACATATCCCCATTTATATCAAGCTGCAGCTCAGCGATGGCCATGAAGGTGGAGAATTTGACCAAGTGGCCATCGCGGCTGAACTCAAAGTGGTGGGCACCGTATACGAAAAAGATCAAGCAAAAGAAAGATCCTATGTAACGCATTCAGAGATTGTCACCAAATCGCAGCTGGTCATGAAGCGAGACAATGTAGCGATCTGGCAAATAGACGCCCCAGTGGAGCATCCGAGGACGCGGTTGATTCATCCCAGAGTGGTGGTCGATGCAGTGGTCAACATGGGTAAGAGCATTGTGGAAGAAAACGAATCGCCAAATGAAGCAATGTCGGGGTATTTGGAGGCATTCAAACCGACACAGGAAATCAACCTGTTTCAGGCATTAGGACACGACTCCAATCTTAGTAGACTCCAATCCAGCCTTTCAGCATCCCGGATTCTGCTCGCAGATAAACCTGGCACTAGCTCTACCCCATCGCCTGTTCCAACTACAGGAAACAATTCGCCAGTGGAATACGAGCGGCTCCGCAACCTGTCAGCCGCAGTCACCATACCAGTATTTCCAACGCTGAATCTGCGACTCCGCACAACCAAAGCATCTGGAATCCAGGATAACGTCATCGCAATCCTCGAAGTCAGCTCATCAGAGACCGCCAAAGTGGCGGTCCAGATCGATCGCGTCGAGATGGATCTGCTGGGCGGCACGGCCGCCCCCCTGGGCATCGTCGACTTGCCGCAGCAGATCTCCCCGGGTGAGTCTTGGACTATGTCGTTCAATCTCAACCATTCTGATGTGTTTCTGCTCTCCAAGGAACAACCCTCATCGCGAATCAAACCCGTGGCGATCCAGGTGGAATGCACCCCGTTGCTGGATCATGGAAGCCCCAAAATCAATACCAAGTGGGATACAGTCGTCGACTTCGATATCGCTACTGCGGCCCCTCAACCCCCGCCTCCCCAGCCAGCTCCAGCCGCAATGCCCTCAACTCCATCGTTGCAAACTGCCCCAGGAACGCCCTCAATGAGAAAACTAATGCGAGTCAGTCGGGCTTCATCAACTGCATCATTGCCCTCAACAAACACCACAAGAACCGGTAATGCCTCAAGCAAATGGACCTCCAACCTGAACGGACTCACGTTGAGCTTCTCAGGCCCAAGTACCGTCAAAGTGGGCCAAACATTCCATTGGAAAGTCTTCGCAGTCAACCGGTCGCAGTTGACTCGAAATCTCAGCTTATACGTTCAAGCAGTCGACAAAGTTGAAAAATCGCTGCCACGGAACGCAGAATTGTTTCCTTTAATAGACCGCCAATCATTGAAAAGAATGCATCAGTCGTCTTCGCTGGGGTCGGTGGGGCTCATCAGCCTCAATAATGATATCCGAATCGGGCCATTGTACGCACAGGCATGCTACGAAACGGAAATCAGCCTATTGGCGTTGACTGCCGGAGTTCATGCCCTAGAGGGCCTTACAGTCCTCGATCAAAGTAATGGTGAAATGTACGATTGTGGTAGACTCTTAGAAGTAGTAGTTAACGATAGTTAAAAAGCATATTCTCCCAGTGCATTTCTCCACATCACCCCAACATATCATGACGGCTCACGTCCACGACCCCAAATTGGCCGAATCTGCAGTATGTATAACTCGAGGAACACCACGCTGACAAATCCAAAAGCCCGTTTCAAGCAATAATCTCAAAAAAATCGTCGACGACGTGTGCGGGGAAGCGCTTCAAGGAGAATACGTCCATGCCGACAGCTCCAAACAAAACAACACGATCATTGAGAAGGTCATTGACAAGTTGAAATCATCAACCAAAGGATACAAATTCATCGTATATTGTACCCTAATTGACAAGAGCACATCTGGTCCAAATGGTATTAGAACAAGCAGCGGGGCATACTGGAATTCTGAAAAGGACGGATTGTGGAATTACAAACACGAGGGCAAGAATATTGACGCCGTGATTAGCATTGCATGGATTCATTCTTAGAAAAAAACTCTATTACATATACATATCGCTAATTCCGCAGATGAGCCGATGCGTTTTTGAACAAGCTTTGCCACATGAACGCCTCACTAAGTAACAATTCAATGTCCTTTTCATTCCATTCTTTGGTTGGAAGAGCTTGCAAAAACATCATAATCTCCTGAAAGTCCATCTTTTGCAGCTTGCTAGACCACTTGACAAGAAAAGCCGCACAGACATAGACATGGAACTGGGAAAACCCATTAGGCTCTTCGGCCATGTAGGTATCCCACATGCGAATGGTGTTTCTGACACTGACTTCTCTCATCAACAGGCAATTCATCCATCGGAACGAGAATTGCATAAACTCCACGCTCTCACTTTGCAGATGCTTGACCAATTGAACATCGATCCTTGAGGTCAGATCGCGCAATTCAGCCACCTGCCTCTGAATCCCCGGCTGCGCATGGATATAATTATCCTGTATTCCATCAAGCAGCTTGGTGAGGCACCAATAGCTGTCAGCTTCGACCACATCCATCACTTCTTTTGGCAATTGCTCGGGATCGTAATTCTCGGGATCGCCGTCAATATATGCTGACAAGAAACTCTGGAAAAACGGTGTCACTAGATCGTTAATGCCTTGTACATATCCGCTTGCAGGATGGCGTATTGCCCACAAGTATAGAATACGTTCCAATGCTCGTTGTGTTGATATGAATCCATATAGTTTGATATGGGGGTTAGTTCTGGGAACATCGATCGATATTTGATGCCACATTTGTTGATCCAGCCCGCTTGAGAACACTTGCTCTACGCCATCGAGATATTCCTTTCGCTTTCGTGCTAGGGTCGTGACACGCCTTTCGGCGTTGGTCGGCAAATAGCCTAGTAGTAATTGCCACGACATGGGGCGAAGGTCTTCGGGTATTCCATTCCATGCTAACTTTTTCAGCTCATTCAAATCGACATTGCTAGCTTGAAGGACCTTCTTGAATCGGTTGATTTTTGCAAATCTCGAGTTGATCTCTTCAATCTCCGCATTCGTGCGATCTTTTACTGGTAAACTTTCGCTGGATGCAAGCTCAGCAGCAGAAATACTATCATGTACTGAATAAAGCGAACTTGCTGGATCTTTTATAATGCCGTCAAACTGTGTTTTCAATCCCTGCCGACTGCTGGTCCGGCTATACAGTTCCCTGCTTGTTCTGTTCTCATACACCGGCTGGTGCTCAATGCTCTTCTCCACCCTTGATAATGCAATATTATGTTCCACATTGGGGTCCCAATCATCGTCGTCCATGTCGAAGTACGACGCCTTTTTCTTGGGAGATTCAGTACCAGATGGTGAAGGGGTTCTACCTTGGCTTGTAAAAATAAGTTAGCCTTTATACCGACGTGAAACATACTCCATCTTCTTCAGCATATCAGCATGCGAATATGACGCCCCGACGACTTTGTTATCAGCGTCTCGATGAGGACTTTGATTCCGGTTGTAGGTGGCCAGTTTCTTGAAAAATGCCGATGCTGGAGTTCCCCGTCCATTCTCATCGAACACATAATCGCCATGATCTAATTGAATCATATCCTGAATATGCCCTCCAGGCGATGGAAGGTTTCGGTTAGCATTTTTTTTCTTGGTAAGAAACATACTGGCCGTGACTGCGTCGAGTTTCTCGACATTGTTTAAATGCTGGTTTCACCAAAGCGCGTGTGAAGTATCGGATGTAACAAGTGGTCGTATCTGTCTTAATGGAGAAGCGCTACAACCCAGCCAGTTAAGCATTGGGGGTAGACGCTTGACGCTTGACGCTTGACACGCGCTGTGCATAATCCCGACCGGGCGCGCGCACCCCCCGGCCCGGTCAGCCCCACTAATAGAGTGAAAGAAAATTTGAACATTAGCTGCTAGCTACAATCAACGACAATGACAGATTCGGCTCCCGCTTGCAGTATGGGTGCAACCTAGAGTAACAACGGGCTAACTGCCAGGAACCCTTTTGGCAAACACAGTGGCCAAGCCCTTTGTGGCTGAAATCACTGCCGGGGTTGATAAGCTAGGCAGATCGCCGAAGCTAGTGGGGTTTTTGGCCAATACCGATCCGGCCGCCAAGATGTATGCGGATTGGACAGGCAAGACCAGTGAAAGTATTGGTTTCACATATGAATTGCGTCAGGTCGACAAGGAAGAACTCGAAGAAGCCATTATGGCTGCCAATGACGACGACGATGTGGACGGGATCATGATTTATTTCCCAGTGTTTGGAAGCAGACAGGACCAGTATCTCCAGCAAGTCGTCTCCAAAGACAAGGATGTCGAAGGATTGAGCCATTTGTATGTCCAAAACATGTACCACAATCGGCGGTTTTTGGACAAGCAGGAATCTCAGAAAAGTATCCTGCCTTGTACGCCGCTGGCTGTGGTTAAGATTCTCGAGCACCTCGGAGTCTACAATACCATGTTGCCATATGGTAATCGGCTCTATGGTAAGACTATTAGTGTGGTCAATCGAAGTGAAATCGTCGGCCGACCATTGGCCGCCTTGCTGGCCAATGATGGTGCTGTGGTCTACTCAATCGATGTCACCGGCGTTCAAAAGTTCACTCGTGGCGACGGAATCAAGTTGAAGCGACATCATGTGCAAGATCTTGATGACTTGAAATGGCAAGATGCCGCAGCCCAGTCCGATGTAATCATCACCGGGGTTCCGTCCGCTGAATACAAGTTCCCAGTGGAACACATCAAATACGGCGCTGTCTGCATCAACTTTTCTAGCGAAAAGAACTTTGCCCCACAGGTCAAGGACCGAGCATCCCTGTACGTCCCGTCCATTGGGAAAGTCACTATCGCCATGCTGCTGCGAAACTTATTGCGGCTCATCCACAATAAACAACAAAACTAGTGCTAGATCTCGTCGTTATTATTATTATTATATTCTTTTTTGAGTCTCTTCGCCGGGCTACCGCTGCGCTGGGCTTTTTTTTTTTTTTTTTGCTCGCTTCGCTCGAGCTTAGGTATGCTGAGTATCTGTGCGGCGGTGAATCTGAGCCGCTCCGATTAGTCCGATGATACTGAGCACATGTCGAGCGAAGCGTGCAAAAAAAAAAGGCCAAGGGCAGCGGTAGCCCGGATCCTTCTATGGCAGCAGAATTAGTGTTAGACCCGTTGTCATTATTATTACATATACAGAAACATTTTTTTAGTTGGTTTTGGACTTTTTCTTAGCTGGCTGATCCGTTTCGATGATATCAACATCTTCTTCATCACTAGAGAGCTGGTCGAATTTTGATTTCAGACCCTTCATCTTACGGGTCTGCAGCTTGCCCAGATCTTGCTTACCCAAATGCACACGGGCGATTTGATCACCCATATCGTCAGTTTCGATGTTCTTCTTGGTCTTTTCAATAAGTTGCTTAGGTTTCTTCATTGCTTCTCGTTCCACATCTGGATCAGCAGACTGCACTCGGCCAATCTTGAAATCGAATCGTGGTCCGATTTCTTCAAGCTCGACTCGAGGAAGCTTACCGTTGGAGCTTCGTTCTGATTTCAAAAGGTATACTCGGAAATGAACAAGCGGCAATGGCTTTCCATCTTTTTGCTCTTCACCGGCAGAAATGGAAATGATATGTTGCAACCCAGCAACATCCAAAAGGTCGGTGGTTTGGCCCCGGAAAAAGTCCAAGAACAGAGATCGGATGTGTTGATAGGTTGGGTGTGTGTCAAAGAGCGGGCCGTTGAATGTGAACAATGGTTTCATGCCAATTTGGAACGTCTGCTTTCGAAATTCCTTCAAGAATCGAAAGTTTTCCAGTTTTAGTTCGATCATGTCGTATACTTTATAGCTGAATGTTCGAATGAAGGTCAGGTTGTTTGGGCGTTTCTTGTTATGCGACCCAAAAACCATGAGAGAGCAGTCGTTCTTGTCTGAGAAGAACTCTAATGACGAAGCGTCTTCGAACGGTCGAATATCATTCTTTTTATTGAAGCGTTTGGCATCTGGCTTTTTCAGAGCGTTGAGATCAACCATGGCGTTTTGAAGCACTTGGTTGCAGTTCATGCCGGGCACAAACAGGGCCTGCTTGACATTTTCCACAAGCTTGGGCTCCCGGTTGTCCATAGCCCGTTTCGATCGAGCATTTTTAGGGTCTCTATTACTGGTTAGTCTTGTAGTTTCGAAAATATGCCATACACTGTCTTTAGCATTTTGAATGGTGTAGATAGCTGGAAAATAAAATAAAAAAAAAATTTCGATATGGAAAATTTCGTGCGCCTTGCATATCGCTTAGACTATTGGGACTTCACCCTACAAAACTAAACATCATCACAATATCCTTCATATATAATACCAACACACACGGATGCATACCAGCTTCAAGCCGATTCATCAATCGTCGTTGCGACCAAGTCGGACGGCGAGTAGAGCGGTGAGCAGTCATCGTGGCCCGTCACGTCTCCCTTCGGCCAGTTTCAATCATGAAATGTCAATTGACATGGGCGAGCCGACGCGAGATGGGGTCGTGGAATTAACGAAAAACGCAAAATACTGCGTATCGCGATTACCTGCTACACCGGTCGTACTCAAGGGCAATGAAGACATTGCAAGCGGTAACAGCGACCAAGGCACAAGTCATGCGCTGGTGGTGAGCCAGGATAAGACGTTTGTGTGGGATTACATGTCGCCGGATCACGTCCCCAATACCATCAATTTCCCGCTGCCAGACGCTACATATTCACCAATGTCGGTGCTGGTATCTCCGGCACCGGGTTCTAAAGAACCCGGGCTAGTCACAATTGACATCGAGTCTGGCAGGATTACTTACTGGGAGGCTGTGGGAGGTGCTGTCGCCGACGGGTTGTTGCATAGACGGAAAAGCATTACAGAGACCTGTGGACTTTATAGCGGCGAATGGGTAGACAATTTCCAGAATTTAGAGCCGGCGGGAGTTGTTGCGACTACTAGTAGTGGGCGATACATTCTAATCACGCTTCGTGATTCTAACGGTAAGGCTCAAATCACCAGTCGGACGATGCGAGGCTCTGGCACTGGGCTCATGTCTGTGCTGAAAGGCACAATGCTTCCTCAGGGCCATCGGCGAGGTGTGGTGAGTATCAAGCCTGGGGCTGTCACCGGCCGAAGCGAGAGAAAGGCCGTTTTCATCAACGACAATGGCGATTTGTCGGTCTGGGAATGTTCGCGAAGTGGATATTCCAAGTTGACCTTGGAGCATCGTTTCAAGAGTCTAATGATTGATAGCATTGCATCATTATATCCTCATGCCGAAAAGACGTTCAAAGTCCATGATGCCGAGCTCAGCGAGGAACACAATCGGTTGTTTATTCTAGGGTCGTTTGAACATACGGACCAGGATGTCTACTATATTCTGTTTACCATCGCTTCTGACGAGGGCGAGCATAGAATCGTATCCTCACACCGACTCCAGTCATATACGCAAAAATCGATCCGGCCCCCGGTGCTACAATTCCCTGCACCGTACAAGACGCTGTTTGCAGTGTTTTCGCACGGAGTTGTGCTGATTGAAGCGGTTCCCGAAAAGCAGGCCGACAACAGTCTTTCGCGACGGTGGGAAGATGTGATTACGTTCCGGAATGATGTGGTTATTTCGGGCTGTGGTAAGGAAGATGTTGCGGCTGTCAATGGCAAGCTAACACGGAATTGCGGCGTGGTTTTGTTGGCCCAGCGCGGTGGTGTAATCAGAATCGAGCGATTCGAAGATGTCCAGATGCCAGTGCAGGAAAAGCAGCTTGCACTGGAACCCGAATTGGCCAAAAGTAAAGTTGAACAGGCCGTATTTTACGGCTATGACGCCAAGGGCGGGTTCAATCCAGTCAACTTCGATCAACAAGCGGCCAAGTTTGATAGACAGATTCTTGAGAATGCGGTTCTGGAGGTGTCGAATGAGATTCTCACTACGTCGTCGTTGTACATGCCGCCAATTCTTCCTTCGCTGAGCCAGCATTTGGAGATGCGGGTAGCATGTTTGCAGCGACTGGCCCGATATATGCATGAAAACTATCCACAAGACCAGCTGAGCGTTCCCGCTCGGTTGCAGTTGTTGTGGGATCTACAACGGACCGAGGTGGCTCGAGCACTGTGGGACTTTTTGGATCGCCAGCTAAATGAAAATGCCGAACGAGATCAGGACATGAAAAGTGTGCTGGTCACTGCAATTCGAAAGAACGGTGATGGCGAAGGAGATTCAATACGTGAATGGTTCCTACTGAAGGTATGACTTTTTTTTTTTGTTTTTTGATTTTTTGGAACGCAGACTAACAATATAGGCAAACGTGATTGAAAAGCTGCTGGTAGATGTGGGAAAGCTTTGTGTCGAGGCGAAAGATATCAATGTTCTTTTGGAGACGAATGAAATTCTGTTGCAATCGATATACATGGCGGCTTTGAACACACAAGACAAGTACTGCCCGGTGTACGGGCTGGGTTCCAGCAGTGCATGCGACAAAGCACCTTGGTTGGCCACTCCTGAGATGATCAAGCTGTTTGAAAACCAGTATAATGCCACTAGAAATGGGTATGATGCCGTCGACAAGTCGACGGTGGAATCGCCCAAACTTGCGCACTTCTTGCTGTTTTTGGTCGAGACGTTGTGTGCCATGTACCGGATGCGGCTGGAATGGATGCAAAACAACGGTGCGGCGGAGGCACAGAACGGTGAGGCTCAGCGGCTTTCGGTAGCGTACCAGGAGAAGCGGGGCCAATGGATCCGGCAATTGGTTGCTGCTGGAAAGAAAGAAGATGCGTTAAAGACTGCTGAAACTTATGACATTCATCGATCGGTTGTTGAGATTTTGGTTGAGGACTGGAGGCTGAGCATGTCGCAGAACGGCGGTTCTGATGGTGAACAGTACCTACGGCAGCTGCGTATGTATTTGGACAAAGGTGGATATGACTTTGCTGCGGTCTTGTATCAATATTTTGTTGAGACCAAGCAGCTGAAGTCGTTGCTGACGCTATTTCCAGAATACAACAAGTATTTGGACAAGTTCTTCGAAAACAAGCGTAATGGCCGCATCTCGTGGGTCAACGATGTGGCCAAGCATCGATATGGCCACGCCGCACAGAGCCTGATCAACAGCAACAGCGGCCATTCAGACTTGAGTTCAAATAACCGGCTGCGATTGAGCATTGCCAAGCTCTGTCTACTAAATGACCAGAAGACCAACCGTAATGCCAGGAAGATGCAGCTGAATGAGATCAACTCGCAGCTGCAGGTCGCCAATGCACAGGAAGCATTGGCGTCTCAAATCAATGTTGCAAGCGGTGTTTCTGGCGGAGCAGCTGAGATAACGGCTCATTTGAACCATCGACCTGCGCTGATGAATGTGGTGGAGCGGGTTTTGGCTCGAATGGAACATCGATCTATCACACCTGAGGAATTGATCGATGGGCTGACATTGGTGCATATCGACACTCAGGATGGCCGGCTCAACTTTTACAGTGCATTGAAAATCGTTCAAGACTCCGCAATGTCTTCAGAACGGAAACAGCTCAACCAGTTGTTGATTTGGCGACGGCTTCTTCTTGCTGACGACTGGGGTAAGATTGTCAATACCAAGAGCAAATCCGATGCCAAGGTCCAAGCGGTCACCGAAAAGACAATTCTTTATCAGACTTTGACCCGAACAATCGAGCAGAAAATGATGTCTGAAAAGTGCGAGGAGTACGTACTTGAGCCAGTCAGTATCACCAAAGCCATGCCGAGCCTGTCGCAGCGATATGCCTATGCGACTGAGTCCCAGCTCAAGGGGATCATGAAGGACATTGAGAACGAAAACCAGGTCATCTTGGAAGCCATTCGGAAATACTCGTTGGATTCATGGACCAAGGGCATCTTTGCTCGAGTCGAGTCGGGCTCCGAGGGTCTTTCCAAACTTGCCACCACTCCTCCGTTGCAAAAGATGGACATGTCGTAATTATACCTCCATGCGAAAGATGGACATACCCTAATTATGATTTAATAAATATTTCTATGTTACAAAGTTAGGGCGATGGTGAATCGTCTAGACGGATCCGGACCAACGCCTCTGGAAGTGGGACCTGCTCACTATCCGGTTCAAAGTCTTCCTCCTTGTATTTCGATAACGACGTAGAAGCCAGTGATACAGCCCGTAGCACACTCTGCCAATTGGTCATGACTGCTGCCACGGCCTCGGTACCATCTGCGAGAGTCTCCAACTTGGCACCCAGCTTTTCGAGCTCGTCTGCCAGCTGCGCCGACTCTCGTTGCACCTGTTGTACGTTGCGCAGTTCTTGTTTTTTGTCTGCCAGTCGTGTGGACAGCGTCGTTGGCGCCGTTGCCATTGACGCGTTTCGTTTCATGGTATGTCTATTGATTGGAGTATGCTGCTCATTAAACGCGAAAAGGGGCGCCATGGATGGCGTTGCGCGCGCCCGGATGACTTGGTAAGCGCCGTTGCTGCGGCAACGCGGTTTGTTTTGACTGTACACAAATTGGGACACTGTTCCAGTTTTCCATCTCTCTTCACATCTCCAATACAACCGGTTATCAATGGCACGATTGAACCAGCAACGGCAGGATCCTGCTGGAATCTCGCAGCAGATACAACTGTGTATGTATTTATCTTTGTTTCCTGCAAATTACTGACTTAGAAAAAACAGTACGACGCAAGTTTGGTGCCCAAAACCGAGCCATCGCCAAGTCGCATGCCGCGCTCGAAGATAAGATCGCCCAGCTGGAACAGGCGACCAGTCAGCTAATGAACGAGAACTACGAGCTGAAATGCGAAAACATAAGACTGCGTAAGGACGGCGATACACGCAATATCAAGCGTATTCTGAGCGAGAAATGGGCCGAGATCGAGCGGCTGTTTGGCGATGACGAAGAGCCCGAACACAAGAGCTTTGTCGAGCCGGGAGATCAGCTAGTACAACTTGGTATGATCACCAAACGGAAGCGCAAAGCCAGTGACGAAGACAAACAGGAACAAGACTTGGGTGCAGCCGAGGCAGAAATCACCACTATTCGTGAGGATTCGATCCCTGAAGAAGACGAATCGGTCTGTCAAGAGAGCGTGATAGAGATTCTGGATGCTGTGGAAGTGCCAGATCCAGTAGTACAGATGGAGATTGTTCAAGAAACTATCGAAGTTGAGCAAACTCCAGAGATTGAAGACATCAAAGAAACTCCAAAAATCGAGCCACAACCCAGCAGTACTCCTACCGCCACAAAAGTGAAAAAGACTACAGCAACTAGAAAACCGCTGGGTGCCAAGAGCACCAACGAGTTCGCGAAAAAGATAACTTCAGGAGATAAGCCCCCGCTAAAGAAGAAACGAAAAGCACTGCCGCTCGAGGACGAACTAGATGATGTTGACGGAGAGACACCAGACACGACACTCTCGCCGCGACGAAGAAGGTCATCAAGGGGCTCTCAGGTCAACTATGCATTGCCATCATTACGAAGCAAGATGCGGCGTAATACGGCCGAATTTGTGGACGCCGTCGACACGAACAAACGTCACAGCGCCCTTGCTAATGAGCTTGAAAACGTACTGGACTGAGCCCGCTCTGTGCAATAGCTATTGTGTTCCGTGCTGAGTTTGTAATTTTTATATTTAATGACGATATCATGACTGGATGTTGAGGGCTAGCAGTGAGGCTCGCGCCGCACCCTGAAAACGCAATAGAATGCGACTGTTCTGTAATTGACTTTTTATGCTCGCTTCGCTAGTTTTATTTTATTTTGCTCGCTACGTACGCTCGGTATGCTCTGTAGCGTTCCTAGGAAGTGCTGAATCTATCAGTACCGGGTCCGTTAGGAGAGCGAACCGCCTTGGTACAGAGCGGTTATCAAGCGTCCAGATATCGAGCGCAGCGAGCAGAAAAAAAAGCCGAGCGCAGCGGGATCATGCGAGAAAAGGGGTCCCGCTGCACCTCTTATGCCGTGTGCTGAGTTTGTAGCTTGTAGTTTTATGACTAAATGCTGAATGCTAGGGATAACGGTGGGGCTGGCGCCGCACCTACTGGAACCTTGACAAGAACGTTGGTTCGGAGTTGTCGGGCGGTGCCTGGCCCTGCAGTGCGTAGTTTCGCACCTTGCGCATAATCTCCTTGACACTCTTGGAGTCCATGTCTGGCCGGGCCCGAACCATGTACTGGAACAAGTCGAGCGGCGCGTCCCAGAAATCGCCACGAATGTTCTGGAACTGCAGCAGCAGCTCGTCTTCGAGCGCTTGATCCGATTCGGCTGACACCTCCAGTACGGAAAATATGTGGGCAAAGATCTGGAAATGCGATTGCACCTGTGCCGCATGGGTCTCGTCGCCCTCGTACACGCCGCCCGTGAACATGTTGTAAAACTCCTCGACGTCCTTGTTGAGCCGCTCGATGCCCTTCTGCTTGATCTTGTCGGCGGTTTTGAGCGCCCCCAGATACCGCAGAATGGTCTCTTCGAGCAGGTCTTCGTTAAACACGTCGAAAATGATCGGATTCAGCGCCGTGGTGCAGTCATTCACGTACTCCTGGATGGTCACAATGATCTGGCTCACCGGCCGACCGTTTCTCCACGACTTGGAGTTGAACAGCTCACCATATGGAATCACCAGGTCTGCAAATATTATGTTGATCATGCCGGTGATGCAGCCCTTGGCAAGACTGATGAACCCGTCCGATGCTCGGTCCAGATTGGACATGATAATTGGCCGGTACTTCTTGGATACTTTGGGCGCAATTCGGGATGATATGGCCTCTGTGTAATCGGCACCCTTGATTTGGTCATTGGCCAATGCTATCAAATACTCAACCAATCCACCTGGAACAGATGATTCTTCCTCTGAGCCAGTATCGTTGATCTGCAATTGGATCTGCTCCTTCATCAGCTTCTCCCATTCCCGCTGTCGCTCTAGAAGAATGTTACTACACTCTTCAACACACCCCGCCAAGATTCGGCCCTGACCCGAATCAGCAGCAACGTCCACCTGTTGTGAGATGATCGTGAACATGACCACTTCGCCAGACAAACCAAGCCTGTGGTCTGCATCTGTCTCTGGGGCCACATTCCGCTCCACGAAGTTGATCTTTTCCTGAGACGACAAGTTGTTTTTCCACTCGCGAAGCTTGTTGACAATCAACCCCAAATAGTCGTCGTACAGCTTGTTCTCACGCCCATCTAACAACGGTGGGGTCAGCTTTTCCTTGGCGACACCCAGGGCCTCCATATTAGCATAATAATCCTTGCAGAATGCCAAAATGTTCAAGATCGACGCTGCATTCGGATCTTGGTCGAGCACATGGTTCAACAGCTTGTACGCTTGATTATGGTAATATCCAAGATATTTATCGAAAATCTTCCACCGCGATGGAGTGCATCTCGTTAGTCCAACTTGAACCATTCCTAGATCTTGGAAAATCCAGTCCAGACCTTCCAACATGCTGTCGATATCGTCACCAAAATGCTCGATACAATTCTGAAACGTCACCTCAACCGCATGCTCAATTGCCTCAAAAAACCGCTTGGGGTAATGTCTCGGCTGCCGATGCGATGTTTTTCTCTTGAGCGTCTTCATCACACTATCTTCCTGTGTCATCTCTTGCGAAATGTCGGCCGCCAAATCCTGTCGTTCTTCTACATCGATAATCTTGGCAGTTCGCACCACCAGCGACCGATTCTCCATCCGAATCACATCCAGCAGCTCGGTGGCAATATCCATGATATTGGTGTCAAACTGCTCAACGAGCTTCTCAAGAGGAGCATAATGCTTCGAAATGGTTCGTCGCACATCGTCAGTTGATTGCTTGGCGAAATACCACGCATCGTCTTTGACATCCCTCAACTTGGACAACTTATAATGCACCGTGATCAGATTCTCCATAGGATTCAAAGACTCAAACGGGCCATCTTGAGCCATCAATTGCTCTACTTGTTGCAATTCGCCCGTCAGATTCCGCAAATTGTCCATAAACTTCTGCGTGTCGATGAAATTCTGAAGCACAAGGCTCAACCGGTTGATCTTTTCAAAATTCTCTACACTATCAGCAGATTCCGACCGAATGGTCTCAACCTTGTTCATATTGTCCCGAACCGAGTCGACATTGACTTTGGAGACGGCCAGCCTCTCCAGTGCCTTCAGAGTCACCCCAGCCTGGGCCTGAACACCAGCCTTGAGCTGGCCATCCACAACAGCCTTTTCCTTCTGCAGCTTCATCTTCAATGTCGACACCTTATCCAAATCATCATGTTGACGCAAAAACTCCGCGATTCTAGCAGCAGCGCTTTGCTCATCCGCAACCATGGCTCTCTGGTGATTGTTGTCGTGTCGGGTCGGAATTGGGATATCCTTCCCATCATCACCGCATTACTCTTCAATTCCACCATCATGACATCTCTCCGCACAAGAGTACTGTTTCTCTACAAGGAGTTGTTATATATGGGCAAAGACTATCCGTATGTTTTTCTTTTACGTCTTAATGCTAATGGCTTCTTCCAAATACAGAAAAGGATTCGAGTACTTCCGCCCACGGCTCTACAAAGCATTCAAGTCCGCTAGCGCCATCACCGACCCCGCAGAAATAGAGCGCCGGCTGGAACACGGCGGATACATCAAGAAAGAACTCATTGCATTATACTCCCTCCGAACATACCGATCAGTCAAAAACAAATACTATTAACTTAGTTACACAAACATAATACGAAAGAAATTCATTAACACGTCAATTTTTTTTTCAATTAGGTGGATGGATCAAAGTTGATAACCATTCGCACGGCCTTGGTTTGAGTATAATTGTCCAAAGCTTCGACACCCAATTCTCGACCAATACCAGATTGGCCGTAGCCACCGAATGGAACTTGGTGATGGAAATCGTTATAAGTGTTGACCCACACAGAACCAGCTCGCAACTTGTTGGAGACATAGATAGCTCGTTGCAAGTTTTGAGTGTGCACACCAGCAGCTAGGCCGTATTCGGTGTCATGAGCAAGCTTCAACACATCATTGGTGTCCTTGAACTTGGAAATGGTCACCACTGGACCAAAGATTTCTTCCTTAACAATCTTGATGTCTTCAGTGACATCAGAGAAGATGGTTGGCTGGATGAAATAGCCCTTTCGGTCCATTCGTTCCCCACCGGTCAAAACAGTGGCACCTTCCTTCTTACCTTCAGCAATGTAGCTTAGAATTCGATCCAATTGGAGCTTGGAAGTTTGTGGACCGTAGAAGGTATCCTTGTTGAATGGATCACCAACCACGAACTTTTCGGCTCGAGCCTTGACCTTCTTGATGAATTCGTCGTAGATGGATTCTTGAACGTAGATTCGAGACCCAGCAGAGCACACTTCACCAGAATTGTAGTAGATACCCAAGTTGACAATCTCAGCTGCCCGATCAAGATCAGCATCTTCGAACACAATATTTGGAGATTTGCCACCCAATTCCAAAGTGACCTTCTTCAGGTTAGACATGGCAGCAGACTTCATGATGTGACGGCCGGTAGCGGTAGAACCAGTGAAGGCAACCTTCTTGATCTTCATGTGAGATGAAATGTAGGCACCAGTCTTACCGTAACCAGACAAAACGTTGATAACACCTGGTGGGAAGCCAGCCTTCTGGATCAATTGACAGGTAACCAAGGCAGACAATGGAGTGGATTCGGCAGTCTTCAAAACAATAGTGTTACCAGTAGCCAAAGCTGGACCAATCTTCCAGGCAAACATCAACAATGGGAAGTTCCATGGGATGATTTGACCACAAACACCAATTGGTTCTCGTCGAGAGTAGGTGAAATGAGCTTTGTCGGTTTCAATCACGTTACCGAATATCTTGTCGGCCCAACCACCGTAGTTTCGAATGCAGTTGATAACCCCAGCAACATCACCTTGAGCGAAAGAGAATGCCTTACCGTTATCCATAGAATCAATGGCAGCAAGCAAATCAGCATTTTCTTCTAGCAGATCAGCAAGCTTCAACAGAAGCTTGCCTCGCACAGAGGTGTCTTCTTCGCTCCAGCTTTCAAAGGCCTTGTGAGCAGCATCGACAGCAATGTTGACATCTTCTTCGTCGGCTTCGTATACTTCGCAGACCTTTTCTTCGGTAGTTGGGTTTTCGACTGCAAACTTCTTGCCGGATTTCGATGCAACAAATTCGCCGTTGATGAACAACCCGGTCGGTTGAGTGTATTTCGTGCCATTTGGCAGGGTGAGTTCGATTGTGTGTGCCATTATGATTTGCTATACTAAACGGATCAATTTTCGGGACATGGGAAACTAGTCCAGTATTTATAATCTAACAGGAAGTTGCTTTTTTGCCCTCGAAACGGGGTCAGTGTGGGGTGGGGGGTGTCTAACGTCGGCACCGATCAGTGCTGTAGAAAGTCCCCGCTATCGGCCACATGGCGCATTAACAGCACTAACAAGAAGCAGCCAACGCAAAGTTCAATCTAGATGATGAGCCCGCCCCTCACTTGCACCGGAAAACCTAGGACCAACTTCTGTTCTGTTTCCCTTTAGGTCCATAATTCCCCCGGTTATCGGAGGATCTTCGGAGCTTTCTAAGCTACTACCACGCATTCCAAACCCTTCGGTATATTTGCTCGTCCGGACTTGTAGGCTCTCCCTATGATAGCCAATGATTTCGTCCTCTTTATAAGCCAAATCTTGAGCTCTTGCTGGGATCCGTTCCGCTTAACTATGATTAGCTCCAGGAGCTCCCTAGCGTATATCAATTCCGATTTTGGTCAGATATAGAGCCTCTTCCATTGATCCGTCGTTGGTTGGGGAAAGGACCCGGGTTCGGGTGGCACTCCAAAATGAGACATTTCAGCAAACGACGCGAGCGAACCCCCTGCAACACGGGCCAACGGGGTATTGATGTCCCCGCATTCTTCTCGTTGGGCTAGAAGAACTTTGCCTACCGCAAATAGTTACGGGAACACACGGTTTGTGGTTCAGAGTGGTCAATCGTGCTTTACAGTTTGGCCGCGAAACGTATAAGGTTTCAACATTCAAATCTGTAGGGTCCACGTGCCGCTGGCATTGAGCATGAGCCATTCAGAGTTTCACCTCCGGTATCGATGCCCAAGAGCCCTTGTTTGCTGCTGCGGATTTTTCGGTTTCATTTTTCGATACTGCGCCTGTTCTGGCTACTTGAGCCTCACGGAGGCAGCCTCGGCCTCTGCTCACGTAAGCCCCTGGTACTTGCTGACGTGAGCTCCGGGTAAGCAGTTGGTTCTCCCAACGCCCCCGAGCCTGACCCATATGAGACCGTAGTGCCAAAACACACAACAAGTCCCCTTTACATCAATTGATCAATACGGAAATACAATGAAGCTGGTGTCAGTGGTGAAGGCATTGGCTGCCTGCGCCTCAGCAGTGAGTGCATTCGAAGATTCGTCGCCGTTTATTGTTCTTTCATCAACCAAGGAGCTTGATCTCGCTCCGAAGGGCGAGTCGACGCTGAATTCAGAATCGGCCATTCTGTCCACAATCAAGGCCCTGGACAAGTGTCCGGCAGATGCATATGTTTTGGTGAATCAGCCCGGTCTGCATTCGTCGGATTTTGAAAAGCATAGCGAAATGGATGGTGCTGCTCCGTTCTTGTTCAAGCTGCTGCAAAAAGCCAAGTCATCGTACGAGGAGGCCTACTTGTTTTATTCCACCGGAAGCGAGGAAGACATTTCCAGTGCAATTGCCTCGAAATGCAATGCCGACATTGTGGAGGTTGATGTAGAATCTGGTGCGTTTGAGAAATATGTCGATACAAAGCCACGGGTGGTGCAACTCAATTTTGCGGAATTGCCATCAGAATCCGAAGCTCGTTTAGACAAGATCAGAAAGAACGACGACATTTTGAAATCGGTTATGCGATTCCTTCCTTCTGCCAACTATGTTGTTGTCTATACCTCAACTCCTGGCATGGTGGCCGCTGGTGCAGCCGCAGCAGCGGCTGACAAGGCGGCTCCTGTACAGGACACCTCTGCATCGAATGTCAATGTCGCACAACAAGAAACGCTTCCCGGCAACTCTTTGTTTGAAAACTACGCATTCTTCTCGCCAGGGATCTTTATGGGAATTCTGGTGACTGTGCTGCTATTAGCGGTTGGCTATGAAGGTCTGAGCTGGATCTCGAGCTTGCAGGTGACCTACCGAGCGGTGGACTCTCCACCAAAGTAGATTTTTTTTTTTTAATTATTATTCGCAATACACTGAAAACTTGCTAGCACTAAATTTTGGAAACGTCTTCATCGCTAGAAGGTAGATCATAGGGGCCTTCTGTATCGTAACCGGGGTCGTTTGCATCGTTGGTGATTTCCGTACCATTGTTTGCAGTATGGTAGATCTGGGTACTCTCGTTAATGGAGTTTGCAGCATTGGGCACTAGGGGATCTTCAATTGATTCCTGTGCTGGAAGGGATCGATCAAACTGAACTGTTCCGACAATCTTGTCAATGTCGGCAGCTTCATACTGGAACTCTTCCAAAACCAATTCCCACACATCAGAGCTGTGATTGGACTCTAGTTTCCCCAAAGTAGACAGCATTTCTGCACACTTATAATACGGCTGGTCAGTCAAAAACGCCGTTACGAAAAACAGAAACAACCGCGGGACGCTGAGCCGCATCCCATCCAACTCTTTATTGTCTGGAAACTGGCACGAGAACGCATCCCCATCGAAGCTCCAATATTGATAGCCATTTCGTGCACATACTAGTCCAAACACGGTGCGGCGTATCCCAAATTGCCACATGTTGGTCTGTGCGGCGGCCCATAGCTTGAACTGCATCCGTACGGTCGTATGCGTGTTCACAGTCTCGGCCGTAACTATCTGAATCACTGTAGGGATAGTTTTATTATTGATGCGAGCGTTGTTAGGTTGTCGGTCTTTGCCAAATTCAAAGATTTTGTTGGCCACGTCTTGAGCCACATCTAATGCGTGCTTGTCTCGGGCCCCGACGCACACGGTAGCAATCTGTAAAGGGTGCGGCATTTGGGTATGTGTAATGAAACGGAGTGCACCAATTGTCTCATTGTGGGCAACAATTCGGCTGCTGGATAGTTGCTTGTAGGTGATAAAGCTCAGCGCTCGGGGTTGTTTATCGAAAAATTGAGCAATGGTATCGACGCTCTTTGCTTGTTGCCACAGCTCTTCGATCACTTGATGTTTGTTTGGCGGTTTTGTATCCTCAATGAGCTCAGATAGTTCCAATACAAATGATCGGAACGGATCAAACCCCATCGGCGTTTGATCACGCTCTTCTTCTTTTTCGTGTTTTCCCTGGCGTGAAGGTTGCAGCAGTTCATGCAGCGGCCGCCCCACCACAACCTCCCTCCTCTTCTTTTCTGCACCTGGCAGTGGAGCCGCTAGCAGCACAGTCGAGGTTTCTGGAACGTCTTTGTGGTTATGCGGTACTTTTTGCTTCCCCTTGTCCCTTTTCTCTTTTGGCTCTTTGCTCTTCTGAAACCACCGGCGCTTTGAGTCTTGGTTCTGTGACTTATTTCCGCCTAATACTGGCAGACGGGCCTCATCTTTCAAGGCATCATTCCCTTTTGAATCTTCTGTATCTTTTTCCTCTTTGCCATCCATGGTATTATGGCGCTCAGATTGGCGTTGGGGGTTAAGCAGTGGTGCGGCTTGGCTCGGCGGCTCAGCGCTCAGCGCTCAAGTACCGCCGCTGCACCTAGGAAAGAGACCGATGTGCATGCGCCCGCGAGAAAAGAAGACTAGGGCGCAATTCCCAAGTTGGGACATTTCCCTTGTGACTGCACTTTCTGCACAATTTTTCCACCCCAATTAGGAAATTGTCCCAACAACCACACAAGCGCACCCACTCACACGACCCACTCACTCGAAAATCAGAGACTCAACACCACCAAACCACCACATCGACACAATAATGGTATGTGTAAACTGCTGAAAGTGCACACCAAGTACCCATCAAGCATGAACCGACTGCGCACTTTCATAATTCCCTCATCTTGCTAACCCGATACACACAGAGCGACGCTGTTACTGTTCGAACTCGAAAGTTCATTCGAAACCCACTTTTGGGCCGACGACAATTTGTTGTGGACATCTTGCACCCAAACCTCGCCAACGTCTCTAAGGACGAATTGCGAGAAAAGCTTGCCGGTGTCTACAAGGCTGACAAGGATGCTGTGTCTGTGTTCGGCTTGAAGACCCAATACGGTGGTGGAAAGACCACTGGTTTCGGTATGGTTTACGACTCCGCTGAAGCCTTGAAGAAGTTCGAACCACGATACCGATTGGTGCGATACGGTTTGGCCGAGAAGATCGAAAAGACCTCCAAGATGCAACGTGCTCAAAAGAAGAACCGAGGCTTGAAGATCCGAGGTACTGGCAAGAAGCAAGCTAAGCGAGCTGCTAAGAAGGCCGCTGAGTAAACGGATACTCGGTAGTGTTATGCTATGTGTAATGTAATTTAACTTCTCTTTTGTTCCATTGTTTTATGGCAAAAACCACCCCAAAATGAAAATGTTTTGTATGATATGTTCATCCTGACTTTCCGCGGCGGATCGTCAGTTGACACTTGTAGTCTCATTTTTCACAATTAGATCCGTTTTAGACGTGAAAACCCTACTGTACTGAGTGCGCAGTTACGATCTCGCAAGTGCCTGTCTGTAGGACTGACAAACGACAAATCAAGTTTGTGCGTAATCAGATGAAAAGTGTCATATGAGCTAGGACAATGCTACCTGCCTAGAAGCTCTACAACTACGACTAAAGCTGTAATTGATTTTCTCGGCAGCTAGTATTTGATTCCTTCGGACCCATTGCTCGACGGCGAATCTGCCAAAGTGCGGCGCGGTAACAACGACGGGCGCCAAACACAAATCCACAACGTCCCAGCACTCCACCACAAACCATCACCAAAACACGAACAATGCCAGTGGGGAATGGTGAGATCGAGTCCAAGATTCCGGACCAGATGCTGAACCGGGAGGAGCTGATGGTCAATGAGAAGGTGTCCAATGAAGGTATGATTGGCCCAAAAAAACACGGTCTAACAGGGTGCAGAATACAAGATTTGGAAAAAGGGCGCCCCATTCATGTACAGCGTGCTGATTCAGAAGGCATTGAAATGGCCATCATTGACTATGCAATGGCTTCCAGGCAAAGAAAAAAGCGCGTCTTCTGAAATGGATACATATTCGCTGCTTCTTGGTACACACACTTCAAAGAATGACTCTGAGTTTGTTCAGGTGGCTCATGTGGACCTTCCTAATGACAACTACGACCCCCAAAAGGTGGTCAATAGCAACGTTGCCAAGGTGGAAATTGCTGAAGAGATTGCCCACGAAGGAGAAGTCAATAAAGCTCGATTTTGTCCATTGAATCCAGATCGAATTGCCACTTTGGCTATCAGCGGTGAGGCATTGATCTTTGACCGAAGCAGTGCTTCTAAAAAAACATGCAACCCGGTGCTGCGATTGAAGCACCACAACGAAGAATGTTTCGGCCTCAGCTGGAGTCCGTTTTCGCAACACGAGCTGGCGACCGGTTCGAATGATAGTACCGTGGCGCTGTGGGATTTGACTAGAACCGAATCTGATGGGGTCGCCAATCCCGTCGATGTTATCAAATCACACACCGCCGCTGTATATGATGTGCAATTCAGCGCTAAAATGAAGAGCATTTTGGGTTCTGTGTCTGACGATGCCACCGCCTTGCTACATGACAAGCGCGATTTGAGCACCCCGGTGCTCAGTTTGGAAAACGGCCATGAAAGCGGCATCAACTCGATCGCATTCAACCCATTCTCGGAACTAGTGGTAGCTACAGGCTCCTCAGATACAACAGTGGCAATCTGGGATTTGCGAAACGCCAAGCAACCGGTGCACAGTCTCAAGGGCCATTCTGGTGATGTTTCGTCCGTTCAATGGTCGCCTCACGACGAATCAGTATTGGCCAGTGCAGCCTACGACCGACGGCTCAATGTGTGGGATCTGAGCCTCATCTTGCACGAACAGCAAACTGTTGAAGAAGCCAACGAGGGCCCTCCAGAGCTCAAGTTTGTACATGCTGGCCATACAAACAAGATCTCCGACTTCAGCTGGCACCCGACTGTCCCATGGACCATCGCCACTGCGTCCGAAGACAATATTGTACAAGTATGGCAGATTGCAGGTCTCATCGCCGACAAACCAGCCACCCCAGAGACTTCGCCAGAACCTGCTGAAGAGTCGTAGAATTGGGGAGATTGGACCCAGAATAAAGTCGACCGTGCGGCTCGGGCCCAGTATTTAACAATCAAATCAAACATAAATAAATATTACTTATTTCCTACAACACCTCAACAGTATTCTCTTTGTTGTATTCGTCTCGATTCATAGCGCCTACACGGGCAACCTCGCGATCGCGTTTGTTTAGCTTTTCCAGCCGGTCTAGTTTGATGCCGATAATGTCGAGCTGGCGCTGAGCCTCCAGTGCAGCAATCTTGATCCAATCGACATGCTGCTGGCATTTACGTTTTAATTCTGTGCAAAGCTCTCGTGAATCTACATTCGCATCCTTCACACACTTGCTGATCACGTCCCAGTCGTGCATCATGGCTGCGGAATCCATGCCGCAGATGGCTACGCTAGCCTTTTTCTTCTTGCCATCAGCCATGGCCTCTTCGTCGATACGATTAATCCGTTCTTTCAGTAGATGTAGAAACTGCGTCAGCAGCTGCCATCGTGCAGACTGGTCTTGTAGCTGGCATTTGTCAGTTTCGCGTTGCGCTATTACCGAGCGCGGCAGAAGCTTCTCCACAACGGATTCGTCCACCTCTGGCTCTGCGAGCCCAAATCTAGGGAAATTCTGCTGGTTCAGAGACTTGATCACTTGTACCGTCTTCTCCCGCTCGCTAGTGCTGTCCAAAACGTCACGGAAAAACTTGAGCCCATGCGGTTTACTGCAGAACTTGGATCCTCCTTGCTGCTCTACAACTTTATCGCAGCTAGGCAAACGACACGTGTTTTGCCATGTCGATTGCTTGCCTCGGAGAATCTGACAGTTGCGACATGCAAATTTCACAACCAAATCCTCGATCTCAGAGTCTAGTTGCATGCATCGGTAGTGGTACCATTCGTCGCAGAAATCACAGCAAATCATCGGCTGACCATGATCCGGTTTCCGACATATGCAAAACAACTCCTCGCCATGTTCGTTGTGCGTAGGTGGCTCTTCAGCTACTGGGGCAGATGCTGCTGAGACCGACGGGGCTGGAGTTACTGATGCTGATGCTCTTTTGCGTCTCTTCGTGGGTGGAGGAGCCATTTGTGTCTGGTGTTCGTGATCGCAATCTGGGTTGGGTTGGGAATATTAATACTAAAATATATATACACAAAACTAGACATTCACCCTTGATCGGCTCTTCTCAAGTTCAATTACACCTTCGATTTTGCCGAGGGCCAGTTCGAGAAGCTCTTTCCGTTGCTGCAGCTCAATGTGGTTCTTGATCTTGGGATCCTCCTTGGCAAACACTTCAATCTGCTGCTCCGTGAGCCCCTTCACCAGCCGCATGTCCAGCTCGCGTGGGAAATTGTAATAGAAATCAGACAACAGTTCCACATTCAAGAACAAAACGGCTGTCTGAGTCAGCTTTTCGGCTACCACGTCCAAAAATACCTCCGGGCAATAGTATTTGTTGAGTTTGGATTTGCACTGTCTCGACTTGACTGCCGTCATGCGCATCTTGAGGATATCCAGCCGATCACGAAGAAATACGGCTTCTCGGCCCTTTTGAATCAACGGTTGCGAAAAGCCAAATGCTTCAGACTCCGTGGTCGGCAGCTCCATGGTGCCCTTGAGTCGTGCCTCTCGCATTTTTTCGACATATTTCATCACCTGGGTCAACTTGGTGGACCCAATCGACCGCTTCATCGAGCTAAACACATCCTCACATTGACGCAGTTCCTCCTTAAGAAGATTGTATGCATGGTCTCGTGATTGGGCCCATTCCCGGTCTTCAACTTCCACTTCGTACTTGTACGGTTTGATGCAGTTCTCGACTTGATCTGCCGTCGAATAAAACCGCATGTTCAGAATGGAACTTGTGGCCTCATGGATTGTGTCCCGAGCAAAAGGATGGTTGCGGAAATTCGTGCCATCCACTAGACGATCCATCTCGCTGGTGAGTGCATTGATCACCAGATTGGTGGATAACCGGCCAACACCAAGTTTGGTGAGAGACGAAGTTGAGGCATCAAGCTTTCGATGCCAATATAAATCGTCAATTGCAGCAGACGGAAGTTCGGATAATGCAGGCTCGGACCGTTTGGACGAATATTCATCATCACTTCCCGGCTTGTTCCAATATCGCTGAGCTAGCAGATCCAGAACACGCTGATCAAATTCACTCTTGAGCAGCTTTTTCACTTCATTTCGTCCTAGCTGGGTGCTCAATTCCTTGAATGCAAGCTTGAACGCATCAACAGATCCCGCAAGATACGTCTGCGGCGTCAGCATCCGGTCATTGTATTCGACTTTGAACTGATATGCAGCCTCTTCCAATTCTTGATGAATGGCATCAGCGGTCGGCTGTAGCGAGCTGGCCATGGTCTTCTCAAGAACAGTCATTAGCTTTTCCCGAAGATTCAACGTACCCACCGTGCAATCATCGCCGTACACGGTCGGGTATTGCGAGAAGAAATTGTGTTCGTTCTGGGCCACCATTGAGGTAATACTAGATGCAGATCGCGATCTGAATAGACCGACACTTTGCGTGCTTGGAGCACGTGTAATCACCCCGACATAGCCCATTTGCAATGGATAGTTTTGGTTCTTGAGCACAGCCGCACCCCGAATTGGGTCCACTAGATCCATCTTCGTGATGACCCCGATTGTTCGCTCGCCACGAGGATCCACCCGTCGCGAGGCTTTGAGTGCGCTGGAATTGGCCAAATCCACATCTGCTGCCGAGATCGCCAGGATCACGTTCGGTGGCTGAATGTATTTCTCACACAGCATGTTGATCTTCTGTTTCAGCGAATCCGGCTGGTCGGACGCAGCGACCTGGATGTATCCCGGCAGATCAATCATGGTCAAATCTGGCACGTTGGGGGAGTAGATTTCCAGCTGAATGGGATCGTCGCTGACTGCGTCCTTTTCGCTCACCGACAAGTTCAGGTCGGTCAATGTCCGCTGAACTTGAATGAAGTCGGTGATCTTGCCGAGTCCCAATGCTGGGAACTCACAATATTCAGCAGCGGAATCAGGTGTGTTGATCAGAGTGAGCTCAATTGGTCGTCGAGTGACCATGTTGGATCCTTTGGGTAGAAACTCATGTCCCACAACGGCCTCCAAAACCGAGCTCTTACCAGAAGATTGTGACCCAATAACCACGATCGATGGCAGTTGTAGCGTGTCGCTCTGATCCACCCGCTGCAGAATCGACCGGATTTCAATCATCTTTTTGGTCAAAAGCATCATTTGGTCTTCATCCTCACCATCCATCGCGGTCGCCGCAGCGCTTACCACCGCCGCAGCCGCCGCAGCAACAGCCCCCTCACCATCGCCATTGCCATTGCCATCGCTCTTCTCCTGCTCTCCTTCATTCGGTCTTCCTTCATCTGTTGACCGCATCCCGTTTACAGCCTCCTTGGCGCTATCTAGTTGCTCTTGTACTATTTCCTTGGCAGAGTTGAACCTGTCCCCTATCCAGTCCATCGCACTCCCAACTCGACCCGTAGTCTCGTCCCATGCTTGCTTCGTCTTGTATTCGACATACGCAGCTCCTCCAACCACTGCCGAGCCTACCGCAGCTGGTACTCGCACCACTTTTCCCAAGGCTCCCGGAATACTCGTCCAGGAGAACCCCCTAGCCAACGGCAGTGGCTTTCTTGGGGCAATATGCAATCGTCGAATGAAAGGCGTTTGAATAGTCGATAGAGTTCCTCGATTATGATATGCTCTCACAGACGGCGACATCATGACCCGAGCTCGTAGTGTGGTGGCCCGGCATGATGCTACCATCTGTCGCATTGACGCTAGCCCAACCATGGTCTGATGTTGCTAATCTACAAAAAAAAGGGGGTATAGGCCTTATTGTATATCAAAACCAATCACTCCTATTCAAGAAGTGGTAAGATCGCACAAGGCTATACAATGTCAGAACCGAATTATCGTATCGTATCGTAGCGTGAAAGCAAGTAAAAGAGAGGCTCGTGAAATGGTCCCAATATTTTTATATTATGGTGATGTTAACGCCACTGAAAGTGCTCCGAGCGAGCGGAGAACGCGACACCTCACCGATCAACACCACCATCATGTTCGGCCTAGGGCTATTATATTACGGTATGCCCTCGAATTGCCAGTCGCTAAGCTACTAACAATATAGTCACAATTCTGCTACTCAATGCAGTAGCGATCTTGAATGAAGAGCGCTTTCTCTCAAGAAGTATGCCCAAATCCTTGTTAAGATGCTAACCATAGTAAAGTCGGATGGGCTACTACAGATAACCAAGGGTTTGGAGTCGCAGCTCCAGGTGAAGAATCAGTCAAATCGAAAATGCTTGGATTGATTCGAGCAGTCAGAACTGTTATGAGACGTGAGTTCTAGAAAGATATAAATAACCCGCTAACCTACTGATTCAGCCTTTCTAATCGCATTCAACCTGACAATCATCTTCTGGGAACTTGTACGAGTAGGGTAGTTTTTTTTTTCAGATTGATCAGCAATAATAATACATTATTTATTCATAAATAAGGGGGTTAGGCAATTGTCAATTACGTAGATATGTCCACACACATTTAATCGTGATCAGATCGCTTCTCCAATGGGTTGTATCGCAAAAACTTTTCAATCAAATCGACATGTGTAAGCTGGGTTAATGTTAGCAAATCAACATATACAAATCACATACAATCATTCGACGACAGCAGTACCGTTTGAGCTTAAGCTTATCAAGAGCTTCACTAAACAATCATGTTAGTTCTATCAAGCGTCCAAAAATCGTACCCTTCACTGATTTCGTCCTGGAGATATTGCAAGTATGTTTCCCACTTGTCACCAACAACCTGATATTGTATTAGCTTTCGTGCCTGTGCTGTACATACCTTCCCACACGAGAAGCATCGCACCGGAATAATCATCTTGATGTGTCGTCGTGAAGCTATCGGCTGCCGTTCGAGAAATTTTCAACTGGAGTCCCAACCAAGCGCCCGCCTTTTACTTCAGCCCGGTGGGAACCACCCAAGCCTCACCACGCCAACATGAATTAGACGCAGCGCACTAAAATACGGCGCAGGTCCTTACAAGCTTTTCTGCCCGCTACATTCGATTTGTTTCGCTAGCGAAAGCCGAGCGCAGCGGTATCCTCTTCTCTCGTAGGACGCACTGCGTGCAGCCTTTTTTTTTTTGCTCGCTTCGCTCGAACTTAGCTCGGTATGATGTTTGGAATCATCACGCACCCGAGATTGCAATGGGGGAGGGGAACAGATTGAAGAGCTGACGCTGAGATAAACAGATTGTTTGTAAAGTTATAGTTTGGAGGGTAGATTAGAGTTGTTTTGGGTTATATTTTGGCGTGCGGCTGGCGCTAACCTTGGTTTGATAAGCGCTCATATTAGCGTTCATGCTGGTGAATTATTCAGGGAAGCATGTATCCTCTGGTGGCGTTCTTGAGTCAGACAGGATGAAGAGTCCTTGATTCATGGTCCATTCTCATGATCCTGGGAGTATGGTCGTGGAGGTATGAAGATTGTGAGTGGTGCTTCTAGTTGAATTGAAGCAGCATGACCCACCGGGTCTCGATATGCTTCATGCTTCTTAGATACCCCTGCGAGATAGCTCCAATCTCACGAGCTCAAATCCAATCTTTTGGGTTTGGCAGCATCTACTGTTCATGCAGGGAGGCGTGCTTCACGCTTGAGCTGGCGACCAAGCGGGATGCACAACTACCCCTGGTTGAGTTTGTATATGCCGTAAAGAGCATAAATAGTTGGTCGCATCCGTCACTACGATTGCCTGAGCAATTTTTGTTTTCTGGTATCTATTTCGAACGAATAGCTGCTGACTTGGTTGTGATACAATAAAATCACGAACATCTTTTTCACTGCGGCTCGGCATCCTTGTTCTGCATTACGGTGACATCATTGTTGACGAAAACACTCTCTTTGTTTTTTCCTTTCTTTCTCACTTTCTCTTCATACACGATCCGGTCGATATGGACTTTACTACCAGGGACGAACTCAAGCAAACTTTGGCTGAAAAGGAACAATCCATTCAGCAGCAAAACAAGGAGCTGGAAGACCTCCAACAACAGCTGACTGCTGTACGAGAGATGATCGCTGAACGACGACGAGCGAACCAAGAGGAACTCACTTTGGGTAACAGACAGGCTACTACCATGGCTGGCAGAGACTCTTACTAGCATTATTTTTATTTTTATTTTTTTATTTCCATACTGAATCCTACCTATAGTTTGTATACACGTTGAGGTCGCGGCCAAACACGCATCAAGCAGTGTACATCAATCTCCTCGATGCTTACACAGCCTGCGAGCGCCATGACAATACGAAGCTCCTGAGCCAGCAGCTGCTGCATCAATTCGACTCCCCTTTGACCATCGTACTGCAGCCCCCACAATGTCGGTCGACCAACCCACACAAAATCAGCACCCAATGCCAATGCCTTGAATACATCACCGCCTCGACGGATTCCACCGTCGACATGTACCGGAACTCGGCCACGAGTGGCTGCGACCACCTCAGGCAATGCCTCGATCGTCGCCATACCGGAATCCAGCTGCCGTCCACCATGATTGGAAACCCAGATGCCGTCGACCCCTGCAGCGATGGCCAGCTCACTGTCTTCTGCAGTCACCACACCCTTGACCCAGATCTCCATCTTGGTCAACGATTTGAGCCATGGGATGGTTTCCCTCCAGTTTATGGTGGGATCAATCTCATTGTTGTTTCCACGCGATTCCTGAGTACCAGACTTGTCCAATGGGTTAGGAACTGATAGACCAGGGAAGTTTCCAAACGGAATATGCTTTGGTAAAGCAAACTTGTTCTTCACATCGAGATGTCGCTGCCCTGGATACGCATGGTCGACCGTAACAGCAAGAGCCTTATACCCCAACGATTCAACCTTCTTCACAAGCTGGGCAGTCGTGTCCCGGTTCTTGAATATATAAAGCTGAAAAAATGCAGCATTATCCGGAGCAGCCTCGATCACGTCGTCCGCAGACCGATTGGAGAAACTGCTCAATCCCATGAGCCAGTTGTTCTTGGCACATGCTTTGGCAGTAGCTACTTCACCTTCAAGGTCAGCCACCATCTGATGCGAACAAGGTGCTATTCCAATAGGAACAGAATAATCTCGTCCAAAGATAGCCTTATGTGGCCTCGTATCAATATTCCCCACATTCTTCATGCCTCTTGCTCTGATACGATAGTTGTCAAACGCGCTCTCGTTCTCCCGGAGTGTCACCAGCTCATTCGCCCCCGATTGCCAAAAGTCGCGAATAGACTTAGCCGCCAGAGGCATCGACTCTGCTTCAAGATCCTTGAGATTCGTGATAATCATCTGTGGGGGTTGACAAGTCTATCTAGCGGCAATCGCTCTTTCGGGCCATTGGCGGTACGATGTGGCCCGAAATCGGCATCTCCGACGATGCTTTCAAATGTGGGAGGCAAGCCCCACGCATATTTAATCATGTTTTTTTGTCGGTGTTTCTGGCTCTTTCTTCACACACTCAAACCACCATGACGAAGGTATTGGTATATGGATTCGGAGGGTATGTATGAACAAGCACTGAAATGCTAATTATTGTCAGCGTTGGTGCCGTTTATGGCTACATTCTAGAAAGAGCTGGTTGCGAATTGAGCATCGTGGCTCGGAGTAACTACCAAAAGATCAAGGACTCGGGCCTTGAGCTGAAATCGGTTGAATATGGTAACGTCACGGTCAATCCGACTGGAATCTACAAGACCTGTGACGAGATTATCAATCCTGATTTCGACTTTGTGGTTTGCTGCAACAAGGCCCTCGAGCCTGAACTATTGCCCGCTCAGATCAAGCAGGCCGTCACCGCCAAAACCACCATCGTAGTAATTCAGAACGGTGTCGGAGCAGAGGAGCCTCTTCAAGTAGAGTTCCCAGGAAATTCAATCATTACTTGTGTCACGTGGGTCGGAGCTACTCAGGTTGGTAGTGGCATTGTGGAGCATCGCAATGTAGCAGATATGTCAATTGGCGCATACTGGGGTAAGGATAAAGACCAGGATCGAGCCCGGGTTGCCCAATTTGGCGAGCTGCTAACCAAAGGTGAGACCAAGTTTGATGTCAGCGAAGATATGATGGTCAAACGATGGGAAAAGACTGTATGGAATGCGGCATGGAACTCGTTGACATCGTTGACAATGCTGAATACGAAGGAGTTTCTAGGATCATCGGAAATTGCTATGCAAATCCCCCCTCGGCTAATGACCGAAATGATTAATATTGCTCGTGCCCAAGGTTTCATGGTGGACTACGCCAAAGTGGATGAATTCATGGCCCGGATTCTGGGCTTGCCGTCAATCACATCCAGCATGAAAACGGATCTCGAAAACAACAAGCCAATGGAGGTGGAGGTGATCCTGGGCCATCCAATGAGAAAGGCCCGTCAATTCAACCTGGAGACTCCTACGGTGGATTTGGCGTATATGCTTATTAAGGCTCAAGACTGGAGAGTGCGAAATATCAAGTAGCTAGACAAAACAAGAATCAGATAAACTTCCGGTCGGAGGAGAAAATGTACAAAAATTTAGCCGGCTGCTCGGAGATCAATTATCCTGGCCAGACCGTGCACCGGCTAACTTGGCTGTTGCAACATTCTATTCAAACGGTTCGTGCTGATCTGGTGTATCTGGTGTCAAAGAGGTGGGCGGGCGTTCCCCTTGACGCATCCGACCCCGCATTATCACACAGAAATCCCACATCGCCGTGCTCCCCACAGCTTTGTAATTTAGCCGGAATTAACCATAATGTTGACATAATATCATCTGTCGTGATGGCGAAGAAGCATTTATATGGTGAATGAGACTAGTAGTGCCTTGAAGATTTGAGTCATCGATAGAAATCGATTAGCTTTGGCATCAATGGGCGCATGGATAAAATCTAGAAGCATCGGGGTACGGGCCGTGGTATTGTCCCCTCACACCCCGCAGACATCATCTACTCATCTCAGCGATGCAACAGGCCCCGCTAGCATTCTATCTACTGATGATCATATGTGTCTCCCTAGATCCGGATCCCGAGTCTTTCAGTAGGGCCAATTCAGCCGGCATAGTGGATATCCCCGGTCCCCCGCCTTCGCTTTCTTCCAGGACTACAACATCGGTGACCCAGACAACCGATATGCAAATCGTATAAATATAACGGCCATCGGCCTTCTATCTGTTTTATTGCAGTATCCATCGCTTAGTAATGTCAAATTTGGAACATTTGGTCGCGGAGCAGCGGCTCCAATTGACCCAAGAAAGCGGCATCAAAGCCATGATCAGAAATAGTACTTCTTTCTTGCTGTGCATCTATGTGTCTCTTGGTGGGATTCTATATGGGTTCAACCAGGGTATGTTTGGGCAAATTTTGTCTATGAATTCGTTCTCAAGAACTATCGGCCAAGATCAAATCGGTAATGCGGTAACAAGAGGGCTTTTGACATCTATTTTGGAGCTAGGTGCTTGGTTGGCGGTGTTGGTTTCTGGATACCTTGCTGATAAGCTTGGTCGAAAAGGAATCCTACAGTTGTCTTGCTGTGTCTTTATAGTTGGTGTCATTGTCCAGGCTACTGCACATGGCGGAAAACCAGGAAACATTTACGGTGGTCGATTTGTCACCGGTCTAGGTGTCGGTGGACTATCCATGGGTGTTCCACTGTTCAATGCTGAAATTGCCCCACCAGAAATTCGAGGTGCCATGGTCTCTTTCTACCAATGGAGTATTGCCACTGGTATCTGTGTTGCTTATTGGTTCACTTTTGGAACCAACTTTATCGGTGGTCAAGGTAGTTCTCAGAGCGATGCTGCCTGGTTGATTCCGATTACTGTTCAGATCGGCCCAGCTTTGGTCCTGTTGGCCGGGTTGTTCTGGATCCCGTCTTCTCCACGTTGGCTCATGTTGAAGGGCCGAGACCAAGAATGCCTTGAAACCATTGCCAAGTTGCGACGTCTTCCAATCGACAATGCCTTGGTCAAGCTGGAATACTTGGAAATCAAGGTCAAGCACTTGTTTGATGAGCGTGTTGCCGAGCGAGACCATCCAGAATTGATGGACGGATCCTTTTCAAGCGGGTTCAAAATCGGATTCCTGCAATACAAGTCGTTCTTCACCAGTCGATCCAACTTTAAGCGACTGAGTGTTGGTGTGCTTATTATGTTCTTTCAACAATGGAGTGGTATCAACTTTATCCTCTACTATGCTCCGTAAGTTTTTTCCCTCTCGTTTCTGAGCCGCACCCGGACGGATGCGCCTTCTGCGGCTGAGGCTGCTGCAATTACCAGCACAAACTGCTAACTGATTTCACAGATTTATTTTCGAGTCATTGCATCTCGGTGGTCAAACCACCAGTCTGCTGTCCTCCGGTCTAGTCGGCACTCTGCAGATGGTGTTCACTACCTTTGCGGTGTTGTACGTTGACAAGTGGGGCCGAAAGCCTGTGCTGATTATCGGCGCTGTGGTTATGGGCATCTGTATGTTCATCGTCGCCGGTATTATTGGCCAATGTGAAAGCGATTGGCCATCTCACAAGGCTGCTGGATGGGCTGCTGCTGCCTTCGTGTGAGTTTTCAGTGGTGCTTTTGCAATTTCCTGGGGCCCATGTGCATGGACTGTGACTTCCGAAGTGTTCCAACTTTCGCTACGAGCAAAAGGTATGTCCATTGCTGCTTCCAGTAATTGGCTCAACAATTTTGCTGTGGCCATGGCCACTCCAGATTTCGTTGCCAAAGCCTCGTATGGGGCATACATCTTCTTGGGTATCATGGGTATTCTAGGTGCGTTGTATACCTTCTTTTTCGTGCCAGAAACTAAGATGAAGACCTTGGAAGAAATGGACGAGTTGTTCGGTGACAAGTCTGGCGGTGAAGATTCTCTACTCCTGGAGCAAATTTCCCGAGAAGTCGGGCTATTCGAAGCTGCTGGTATCGAGGTGGACGAAAAGCAGGAGGATGTCACTCACGCCGAGAACCATGTCGTCGAATCCAAGGAGGCTTAATAGTCAGGAACAAACTCTTCAGTTTAGGTTAGTTGCTTTTCTTTTTGATTTTGATTTTAATTTTAATTCGTTTAATGCTGTGTTTTTTCACACTATTTGTATCCTTACCTGCTGATCCTAAGGATGTATCGGCCGGTTTTTCAGGCGGGATTATTTGTATTTCCGTTATAATATTATTCTCAATACATTCATTTATTTACCAACAACACCCATGACCTTGTTGAACAGCGACTCCAAAGAATCCAGCGAGTACTCCGACTCGCCGTCAAACACGTGATCAAACGAGTTGATATTGAGCACGTTCGATTGGCCCTCTGGCGCCGCATCGACAACACGGGCCAGATGTTGCTGCTGCTTGTGCTTGATCTCGTACAGCTTGGCCATTTGGGTCATGACATTGGCTTGTTTCGGAGGCTCCTTGGCACTACTTGACAAGGTTGACACGCGGCCACAGACGTCCATGAAAGCAAACGCACCCGTGCCTGGGATCAGGGAAACACCAGCAATGGCGTAATGGTGGTTCTCAACATGCAACGGGAATGGCTGGTCGGTGCTAAACACGAATACCTTGCCGACCGTTCGACAATCCTTGTCAAAGTGGCTCACACCCAATGCGAATCGGCTGTTGGCTCGATCGACAGCCAGCAATCGCTTTCCGCCTTGGGGAGATGAAACAGCAATAGACCATTGAGCCACATCATTGACGAGATCCCACACCACAATTCTGTTCTTGGATAGAGCCACAAGTGTTGATGCAGACCCAAAGTTCAAGCTTCTTACCCGGCCACCGAGAATATTCTGCAGTGATCGGTTAATCACGAACTTCACAGCATCAATGACATAGATGCTAGTTTCGAACCCAAGCAGCAATACACTGCCATCTGGCGACAGTGTGATGGAAACTGCCGACGAGGTAGTGCCTGATGGAGGTAGAATACGCCGCACGCTCCATGCAATTGTGCTGTTGTCGCTGGCAACCGGACTTGGCCGCCAGAGCCGCACGCCGCCGTCCTCGGCGGCGGTGATGAACCCGTGGCCGGACCCGTATGGGATAACGTCCAACACGGACTTATTCTCGCCATGGGGCGCAGAGACTCTTGTAGCAAGTCTCCACTTGTCGCTCTTGTCTTTTTGCCAGAATTTGAGCTCGATCGTCTTGTCGCTGCTCGACATCAGCCGGTCAATGGTTGGGGCAGCCATTTCGTCGACGGTAGCCATCCAGCTGCCGTCCTTGGTGAACGAAACTTGGGTAACTTGGGCATCTTCAATCAGCTCTTCAGTCTTGACTTTACCGGTTTGAATAGCAGATGCCACTGAAATCACCTGCGCCTGGTCGTCCTGCATGAGATCGTATATTTGCAATTGGGCCGAAATGTCTGTTGGCAGATACATGTGCTTGGATTTGGGGTGGATGGCAAACATTGAGCTGTAATCACCCATCCGCTCATTGATAGCATCGCCTAGCTTCTTTCGACGTCTTCGTTCTCGATCTGGGTTGCTTGGTAGCTTGGAGAACTTGGCCTTGATGCCGGAAACTTGAAGTCGAGAAACCAAGTCCACAGCAGACAAAACCAACACTTGGTCGCCTCCCAGATTCAATGCGTACATTTCACTGGTTGAGTCGACAATAATCTCTCTGATATCTCCTTCCAATCGAGGCAAAAACTGCGTATTATCAGTCTCCAGTTGCCAAAACACCAAAACCTTTTCTTTACCACCAGACAGCAAATAATTGCCATCGAGAGAAAAACACAATGACAAAACCGAGTCGACATGCCATTTCAAAGCCCGGATCGCGGGTCCTGATTCTGCAAAAGGCTGATAATACAAGTCCACTACACCAGTGACGGATCCAGCAGCTACAGTACCATTATCGGACACCGCCAAGGCGGTCAGTTCATGCTGTCGTTTAAAGGATTTCATTTCCCCGCCAAGCTTTCCCACAATAAGAGTATCATCTGCTTTGCTAGAGGACGAGAAAAATGCATAATATTGGTTGTTCTTGGACACTGCAAACAACTTGCCACTCTTGCAGTTGGCTAGATTCTTCAAGCTACCTGTTCGTGTATTGCGCTCCACAATAGAATACCCATGCTTTGATTTGCCTTCCACCACTGCCGTTATCTTGTCTTGGTTAATATTCACAAGCTTGATTATAGGAAGATCTAGATCAATCGTTTCCAGCACTTCTTTTTCCATCCAGTCGATCACACTGCATCGTCCGTCTTTCCGTACTACCCAAACAATATTGTTCTCCATAGTATAAAGATCCTTGACGTCTTCAGTGTCGTCGATAGGCATTGTCTTTATGCATTTCTTCGATGAAATGAGGTATGTTCGAAGATCCAGTGAAGTCAGCACCAGGAGCTGTTGTCGGTCTGGTGAAAAGACTGGGCTCACCTTGGTGAATTTGCCACCAACGGTTCTGTGTATTTTCCATTCCTCCTGCGTCATTGATTCGGTTGATGTGTTTGGTCTCCATCAAATGTTCGTGAAAAAAAAATTTTTGTGCGCGCTGGTGGTGGTCTGCACAGCCGTGCCTGCTACTGATCTACTCATCTACTGTGTAGTCTAGTATCTGTATGTGGACATTTCTGTGAAGGAGAATGCGCTCTGCAGATTCTTTATTCAACAAAGAATCCAGGTCGAACCGTGGATAAGATCTGTCTTGTGGTCCGTGAAGTTCGAGTGTCAGTTTCTCAAGACCCACCATGCTCAGCAACAAGCCGCGGTCTTTACCATCGAACATGTCGATCAGCAGCCCAGACGACGAAGTCATCGCTCTGGAGGAATATCTCTCATTTCGATTCGTCAGCCACAGGTGTTTCACTTTCTGGAGCTGTACTGGAGACATGAGTTCCTTCAGCTCGATAAATTTGCCGTTATACTTTAACTTGTCAATGTTCGAGATCGCTTTTGCAGTGCGGCGTATGGTGGCCACTTCAACAGGCACCAACGGCCGGTTCACCAGACTTCCAATCTCCAGTTTCTTCGTCTCAGGTACCACTATCTGAGGTATAGTGGAATTGGAAATGGATAATGTCCTAACAGATGGTCCGTAAATGCAGGTTTCGCCAGAACTGCTCCTGAATAAGGTAAGCCGTTCACAGCTTTTGGGCAGGACCAACGACTGTCCATATATTCCGCAATGCTCCATATTGATTATTTTGAGGCTGGCATCCATCAGTCGTTTTGTAAGTATTGTAGCATCGATAGGCCGCGGTGGAGTGCCCACGCCGTTTTTTAATGTCACCGCCTCTACGTTTGGTAGCATTGGCAGTAGTTGGCATAAATCAACTTGGCGAGAAGAGTGGTTATTCAGAAACTGCTCAAGACTCAAATTCAGTACTCTGGGAGTTTTCTTGATAAGCATATATAGCTCGTCAAGGGCCACCTGTTTCGAGAAGCTCTCGATAATCTTCAAAGTCTTGACATGGACGAGATATTCCTCCACCAGTGGCCATTTGACCAACCTGCATACAGCGCACGGACGAACACGCAGAGAGTCGTTGCTGATAGAAAAAGTCCATGCTTCAAAAACTCGACTTTTCAACAAATGATAGAACCGCTGATCGACCTGTCGCCAGCTCCAGAGGGTCTCCGGTGAGGCGTGGGCGGCGATCGCCAATATCATCTCCGGCGGCATATTGCCAAGCTTTGCCATATTTTCCATATTTTTCAGCCATAAGCAAGGGGGTTTTAGTCCTATAGTAGAAATGTCGCTCCGAACAGAGACTGGTTGATATGGGGAAGCGTTGAGATTGCCGGTGACGAGACAAAGACCAGCCATGTGAACGTGCGCCGCACGTTGTCCTTGTTCCTGCCGCATTTCGCATTCGCGTCATGGAGTCGCCAATATAAAGAAATCCGCCCAGTACCCTATATAGTGTGCAGATGAATGGCTTTTTTTTTATTGAATTTAGTCTCCTAAGCACCCCTGTGCAGATTTGATCTGCATTGCGGTGTTGTTGCTGGTCAGTAAGGGCATAATGCATCACGAATCAGATTTCCGGGGAGCATTATCCTAACAGTCTAGCCGCTTTTATAATGGAAAGATCGGAAGGTTAGACCCTGTGATATCATGATTTCAAGTGCCCGGGGAAAAGCGCGTTCCGCCGGTTAATTCAACGGTACCGTTGGGATTTTGATCAAATGGCGACACTTTTTTACTCCCCTCGTCGTTTCACCAATACACATCTCAACAATGCCGGTGATTCCGTCCTTATTGGACACGGACTTGTACAAGTTGACGATGCAAGCAGCAGTGCTAGATCATTTTCCAACTGCCAGTATGATTATTCTTATTCTGCTAGATGCTAACTTGCATAATTAGAGGTGGAATACTCATTCACAAACCGCACTCCCGGCAAACGGCTCAATGCTGAGGCTGTAGAATGGCTTCGACAAGAAATCGATGGTATTTTTTTCATTCGATTTGTGACAATGCTAACCTGAGCAGCAATGCAACGATTGCGGTTTCAACCGGATGAGATTGAGTTTCTTGGCAAAGCGGTGCCATTTTTGCCGGCCAAATATCTGGACTACCTGAAAGAATTTAAACTAGATCCACAAGCACAAGTAAATTTCACACATGGACAAGACCAAGACCTCGAGGTGCTGATTTCTGGGCTCTGGGTGGAGACGATTCTGTACGAAATCCCGGTGCTGAGTCTGATTTCGGAGGCATATTTCAGATTCGTCGACAAGGACTGGGGCTACGATGGACAGGAGAAACTGGCAGCAGAAAAGACCAAGCAATTGCTGACGGCTGGTTGTACATTTTCGGAATTTGGCACCCGAAGAAGACGGTCTTTTGAAACTCAAAAGCTGGTCATTCAAGGCATTCTCAGCGGTGGCAAGCAAATCGGGAAATCGGACATGGTGACTGGCACCTCGAATGTGTATTTTGCCAAACAATTCAATGTCAAGCCAATTGGCACTGTGGCGCATGAATGGATGATGGGTGTTGCGGCGTCGACCCAAGATTATGTCAATGCTAATAAATTGTCTATGCAAATGTGGATCGAGTCTTTCGGTCCAACCAACGCGGGACTTGCATTGACTGATACGTTTGGAACCAATGTGTTCTTGAAAGACTTTCGACCCCCATTCACAGATGCATATGCTGGGGTCCGGCAGGACTCTGGCGATCCGGTTGAATACACCAAGTTGATTGCCAAACATTACAGCTCATTAGGCTATTCCCCAAACACCAAGCGGATCATTTTCAGCGATAGTCTCAATGTGGAAAAGTGCATCAAGTACAAGCAAGCTGCTGAACAGGAGGGGCTCATTCCTACTTTTGGTGTGGGAACCTTTTTCACTAACGACTTTGTCGACTCCAAACAGAATAAATCCTCTCCATTGAACATTGTGATCAAGATTGCATCTGTGGACGGCAATCCAGCCGTGAAGCTCAGTGACAATGTCGGCAAGAACACGGGCGATGAGGCTACCGTGTCGCGGGTCAAGCAAGAGCTGGGTTACGTGGAAAAGGACTGGACAGAGGGCGATGAGTCCAAAAGATGGTAATCCAGAGAACAACTAGCTCAATTGCGTAGATCTATACATAACTTCAAGAACACACATATATCTATATCTATATCGTCAAGTGTACATAATATCCAGGTACGTCATAGATTTTAATGACCCTCTGTGGGCAGTAGGCGAAAAACACAAAATTTTCGTAGGGGACTCAACTAGCAGGCTCAGACACGTCGAACCACAGCCGGACGGACACATAAACTCACACCACCACCACCACCACCACGCTTTTTGGACTTGGACATTTTGGACTGCATAAATACAATTGCTAAGAAGATAAGATCATGGACCTCAGCCCCGAGAACCTGCTGAGTGTTCTTGCTACCATTCTTAGCGACCAGCATGCTCGAAGCGCTGCTGAATCGCAGCTCATGGCATGGGAGAACGTCCAAGGGTTCCATACCATGCTGCAGGTATTAATCAAAAAGCGAGATCGCGGGACTAACACGAATCAATTTAGGATGCATATTTCAACGAGACCATCGCATATGAAGTGAGATATCAGGCAATCATCTATTTGAAGAATTGTGTGGGTAGAAACTGGCGCCGTACGTCAATCAATGCGTTGTCGACCGAGGAAAAGGACCACATTCGAGCGCGATTGTTTGATCGGATCCAGGAGCCTAAGCGGCCATTGGCCAGTCAGTGTACAGTAATAGTTGCCAAGATTGCCCGTATAGATTTCCCTCGCGACTGGCCAGGGATGTTTGATGAGATTTGCGACATGTTGACCCGAGTGACCCGTACGACCCCGGATGATAACAGCGCTTTGTACAATGCATACGAGATTTTGGTCCAGGTGATCAAAACTCTGTCCAAGGTGAAGATTGGTAAAAAGAAGACCGAGATGCAGCAGAAAATGGGAATGGTTATTGGTGGAGTAATTGAGAAATATACCCAGCTGGTAGAGTCGTGGACGCAGACGGGCGATGAGCAGCAGATGGCATTGAGCGCATTGATTTTGAAGTGTCTATGCACAATGCTGATTCAAGGGTTTGAACATGTCAATCGGCATCAAGAAGCATCGCAATTATTCAATGGGCTGGTAACACAATTCCAACTTCTGACCCAGATGACGAATCGACCTGAACTGGTGGATAAGCATATTAAGATCATGGGCAAAATGTTCATGCGGCTGGCCGAGGCCCAGCCTGCCTCGTTTGTGCTGCTGGACAAGTGCACGGACATTGCCCATTATAGCATGGGCATGGTAAATCAGGACAGCGAGGACGATTTCTGGGAGCAGGTGATTATTCGTGGCTTGTCTCTTGTCAAAGCATTAGTCAAAACGAGGCATGGTTCGAACTCGCTGCCACGCCGTGGCGACGAAGATCGAGCAGAGGCCAGACTTTGTTTGGAAAAGCTGAACACTGAAGTATTTACGAACGAGTTTGTTTCTGAGGCTACGATCAAGCTGCTTGCACAAGGTATGGTTTTTCGAAACAAAGATTTCGACGCTTGGACCGATGATCCGGACGAATTTTACCTCGAAGGGCAGCGGATCACGTGGGAACATCAACTGCCCACGTGTGCCGGATCATTGTTTAGTGACTTTGTGATCCATTTCAAGGATCTTGTCGGTGCCAAAGTAGCTGAGTTTGTCACGTTCCATCTCCAAGGTGATGAACCCATTCCGCTTGAAGCGGCTCTGTATGCATTGCAAGTGGGGTCTACAGAGCTGGTGAACCAACTAGATTTCAACCAAGTGTTCATGCAGCAAGTCCTCCCTCTCAAGGACAAACATGGGCAAATGTTTCTAATAGTCAAACGTCGGATTTGTCATTTGATTGGAGAATGGGTGTCAATAGATTGCAACGACAACACGCGCAAAGCCGCACTGGCCATGTTTCAGGAGTTTTTACAGGACCCCGGTAACGACAAGGTTGTTCAACTCGAGACGTTGGCTGCCGTTCGGCTGATGGTGGACGACTGGAAGTTTGATGTGGCGATGTTCCATCCGTATGCCAATACATTCATTCAGCACCTGTTTCGACTGATAGACAATGTGTCGTCGGTAGAGGCTCAAAACGGTCTATTGAGCACGCTCCATGTGTTCATTGAACAATTTGGTGCTGATATGCAGCCGCATTTCGGCACTGTGATTCAGCTGCTGCCATCGTCGTGGCAGCATGAGCCGTTGCGGCCGGTGGTCCTGGAGATTCTGGCCAGTCTGGTCATGGTAGTCGGTGAGCCAGTGGTCGAGGCAGCAGTGCCGGTACTTCGAGAAGTGTTTTCGGCAGACAACGCTGCTAATAATGTATTGCTTGAAGATGCACTTCCACTGTGGGTTGTGGTGGTAAAGCGTTGCGAAACCCCACGTCCAGATGTCATGGCGTTGTTACCGCTTCTGGTGGACGGTCTAAACAATCGTACCGAGTTGTTCACACAACATCTGGATGTACTTGACGAGTATCTCTTGATGGATCATGCCACTGTGTATGCTTCACATGGGCTGACCATTTTCGGTGCCTTGTCGAATGCTTTGGATGCACTCAAGTCGGACACCGTTTCGTACATCTGCGAGACACTAGACATTTTGTGCTTGGTCGCTCCGCTATCACTGTATGCACAAGGCATGGTCGAAAGCGGGTTGTTTGCCTCGCTTGGACGACAGGGCATGAATGAGAAGCTGGAGGGCTTTAACGTAGTCAAGGTGTTTGGGGTGTTTGCCCGAATGGCGATTGGTGACCCGCAAACGACGTGGCAAATGGTAGCCGCGAATGAGCAATGGTGGCAGCGATGGATCGATCAGTTTGACCGGATCGGTGCGCCGTCAGAGCAGAAATTACATGCACTAGGGCTGACGTCGATGCTGCGCACTATGGATATGAAAATCGTCGAGTCACTGCCGGCTTTGATTGGAATCTGGTATCAGACGCTTGGCAACGAAGACAATGAGGCGACGCTGTATCAAGACGACCCAGCTGAACAGGCCAAACGTGCTATCGATCCTGTCCACAGCCTGCCACTCAAGCACCAGATCCAGACCACAGTAGACACGCTCTACGAAGACCCCGCCACTAGACGGGTGGTAGAGCATCTGGGAGATGATCTGGCAACGCTGAAGCAGATGCTCCATTGAGCACTATCCCACTGAATTGTATAGTACCTTTTAGTAAATCGACTGCATTTTGAAATGTTGATATATCGAGTGAGCCGCATGCAAGTCTTGCGCATGCATTTACAACATGTACGCAGGACTGTCTCATTATATGCAAGTTTTAGAATCCCCGTTTCGATTTCCGAAATTGGACCACACAGCCTGCGCATCGTTTATAGTGCGTTGCCCATGGCTACAGGGGCTATCATGATTAATTGATTCAGGGCCAAGCTAGCTCACCCGCGTTTCAAGGTATGCGTCTAATTAGACTTTTTCCCTCCTCCTTCCAACTGGACAACTCTAATAATCAAATTGCTAGCGATAGTGATGCCTCTGTTCAAACTCCATAGAGACGCGATCTTGCTGGAATCGCCTCCAATCAAGTTCTGGGGAACCTGGGCTCCTACGACGGACCCTGTCAAGGCGTTGGCTAAACTCGGCATACATGGCCGCCCCGTGGCGATATGTGATGACAACCAACCAGGCTTCAAACAAGTCGTGCCATTGGCCGAGGATCACCAGGCACATCAGATGGAATATTTTCCCCGCTCAAGGCAGAAGTCGAGGATTAAGATGACTAGACATGACCGGCCGGTGCAAACCCGCAACGCATCTCGGACGCTGGTTCTGGACGCTACGGTTCACAGTGCGGTGGTTAACCATATCATCAACCCGGCTCTTGAAAAAGCCGATGGGTTGGAATACGATATCAATGCTCGATGTATCATGAGCGTTGACGAAGTGACCCCGGTAAGAGCATGCAACGTCCACGTATGTTCGCTGAGCCACGGGGTGGGGCTCGGAATGCTACTGGCCACCACCGCGGATCGGCAAACATCATCGCCATCATGCCTCGACGACAAAACAAAGCAGATTCTAATCGATAATTTCAATTCAACTTTCACGAACGCTGTGGCGCAGGCAATTCAATATCGTCGGACCGCATTCATCATTACTGATTACCTCACCACCGGAATGTTTCATCTGGCAGAGCCGTCGAAAAATATGCTGGCGGACCTCACTACCGGCACTGCCAACACCGTGTCGGTTCGGTTTACCCTTAGCAGTGTCAAGCACGCTAAAAGCTCGGTACAAGACTTTCTCATTCGATCCAAACCCGATCTGATCACCGATAATCGAGATGTATGCTCACGCTACTACGATGCTCTGACGTTGGGCATTCCACTGCCACCATTCGTTGCCGCACCAGATTCCAAGCTCCTCAACGGATTGCCCGAGTTCTCTGTGAACACTAGCAATCTGGTCCCGTTGCAAACCGGCTCATCATATTACTCACAAACCTACAAAACCAAATTGCACGTGTTTGACCAATCTCAGCCTTCAAACACACCTGCGGTGGTTAAAATGTTCGACCCCCGGTTTTACACTATCGACCAACAAGTGGACGCGGTGCAGCTATTCCTGTCCGAAATTTGCGCATACCATCAGCTCAAACCGTTGCAAGGGAAGTGCGTTCCAAAAATATATAAATATGGCTTGCTTAATGGCGTGCACTTCATCTTGATGGAGCACATCAGTGGATCAGATCGTCGATCTGCAGGCACTGCCCCGCTGCACGAAAAACTGCTCCTTCCGCAGGAGGCGTCGCAGACGCTGGATAAGATCCACAATCTGGGTGTCGCACACTGCGACATTCGGGACGAAAACATCGTGGTTGACTCCAACGGTGTTGCTATATTTATCGATTTTGGCCTCGCCATTGTTCGGCGCACCAGCCGCACCATGGAGGGCTCATCTTCATCAACGTGGTACGACCTCACAAAACGAGATCACCAGGCTCTGCGAACAGTGCTGTTTCAATAAATAAATAAATAAACTTTCTTTTTTAAATAAAACACTTGAAAACTAGAAACCATTTCAAAAAAATAAAAAAATGCACATATTTTTGGTATCAAAAAAATACAATACCATGCAGTAATTACAACTTGCCTTGCTCACGGGCCCAATCCACACACCATTGAATAACCGCTTCATAACAAATGGCATATTGACGCAAATTCTGTACCATTGATAACCGTTGGCGTCGATATTGATGAACCACTTCGTAAACCAGATCATGCTCCGGCATCTGCCCAGATGAATACATTTGTTGAAACAAATCAACCACAGTATCAACAGTACAAAACGTACCAGTTCGGCCACATCCTGCCGAGCAGTGAACAATGCATTGAGCATTGTTCGTTCTTGCCCCAAACGCGTTTTCCCATTCGGCAATAAACTGCTCCTTCATTCGCCCTAATGCTAGCAAATCTGAAGCAGAAGCCGGCGAGCCAAGGTCCGGCCAATCTGTGTATTGTACCTGCACAGCAGTGTGTACAACACCAGGCTTTGACCTAGACGAAATCTCAAAATGTCGCACCATGACCTTCGTCGACTCATTCAATGTCCGAGATTCCTCCTTGGCCATCTTTAAATAAATATCCCCCATCTGACCCTCCATCCAGTATGTATCACACTTCTTCAGCCCGCCTTCGTTCTCCATGGTCAGCATCATAATGACAGGGATCTTTTCATCGTAAATTACTTTCCAGAAATCCTTGTATGTAGCCGGTAATGGGCCCTGGGTCGCAATGTATCGTTTGGTCGATTGCGCATGCCCAATCCAGGATGCATTGATATAATCAGCAGATGGCGACGAGCATTGAGTTGCTGCGCTTTGAACTCGGACTCTGGAATGATCATATGGCCAGATGTTGCTATATCGGTTCTTGTTTCCAAGTTCCACCCCAGCTAGAACGGCCGACTGATCGCCATTTTTGCTGTTTTTGAATGCATTTTGCAACCGACTCTTCTCAGCCATTTCAATGTCGATAAACTTTTTGCTCACAGTCTTGCTGCCTTGGCATTCATTGACTATATCGCATAGCCATCCTGGGAACAGGCTGGAGTTGATGGCAGCATTTGGCTGGATTTCCGACGGGAGGTTGATATCGATAACATCACGATCATTATCGTAAACCTCCATTGCAGTTCGAATATTGGATGCAAATGCTCGAATTGGACCGTCCTTGAGACTTTCAGCTGGCAGCGAGAATCCAGACAAAGTCGGCGGACCCGACGATGTAGCAGTATTCAGCTTTGGTGCCTGGGTCGTTTCAAAGCCAGCAGGGAGGCTTTGCTTGTCGGACAATTCTGGATAATCTTCTTGGAATTTGTTGGCGCCGCCTTGAATCCAATACAACTTGGCCGAAATGTTGCCATTCAAAAACTTCCACAATGTATAAATCAATTGCATTTGACTCGGAGCACCAGTGAGTTCAGTGGTTGAGCAATCATACACAACGATATGTTTGAAACAAGTCAAATCACCAACAAACTGCTTCTGAGGCACCGGAACACTGTCCAGGCATTTCTGAAGTGTAAAGTTGGGCCGTTTGATCAGCATTGTTGGAGTACACAGCGAAATAGCTCCTTTTATTCGGCCAGATGCATATCCGCTCATACCGCGTACATCGACAATAAGAACCGAAGAAGGCAATCCCATTCGGGTTCCTGGCTTTTCATCATCATTTGAAGTATCAATAGGGCTGGCATATTGAGAACTCATACTTGCTGGAGGTGAAGGCAATGGGTCGCCCTCGAAAGTACCGGAAGTGATTAAATCCTTCACCTGAGTAGTAGTAATGCCGTTGACTGGGGGTATTCCGACAAAGTTTGTACTGATACTCGGGATAGAATGACGATGCTGATGGTTTGCCTTCTTTTCCGTATTAATACCGCTGATGCCACTAAAAGTGGTCTGGGTAGCTGATGCACTTGTTGGGGTTCTCAGTCCTGTCCCACCCCTTCTAATATCACTATTTCGATTAATTGCCAGATTCAAGTCCAAGGTCGCTGGTCGTCGTTTGGACTTTTGAGCGCCACCAGTTAGACGTGCTACCGGGTCATTAGAGCTGGTACCATTGTCGGCTTGTTCTACCACGAGCTGCGGAACCGATGGGATTTGTGGTACTCTCAATGAGAAATAGTTATTCCCTCCATTCGTAGGAGGAGCTGTGACAGGCACCGGAGTACTGGTTGCGAAGAAGCATGAACCTGATGTTGATGGAGAACGGTGATTGTCTGTGGTTGTTGTCGAGGTTGAAGCCTGTTGTGCCAAAGTCGTACCAGAAGGCGAAGAGACCATGCTATCAGGCGATGGAGAGCAGGGTGATCCTCTCGTTTGGACACTCATTCAGTTTTTTAAACAGAAGCCAAAAAAATCTAAGGAGACGTCACAGCAAATATAAAGGAGAAAAGAAAGCAGTTTAAGCTAGAACGGGCTTGTCGAGATGACGATGTTCTTTTTTTTTTTTCCTTAAGGCTTAGATGCTGATGCCGAGTGTGTAGAGATTCAAAAGGCACCGGATAATAAAAATAAAAAAAAGAGAGAGAGAGGCGAGACGAGATTGCAAACGCCCTAGGAACCGGATGATGAGGATGATGTATGAGTTTTAGATGCTTATGGGGAGAAGAAGCGAGTGAGGACGATGAAAAGTGCTGAGGCGGCATGGGGGAAGCTGAGCTCCCTCCTTTGCGAAGGCAATGATGTCATTGCTCTGATTAAAACCTTACGTCATGCACGTGTCCTTTGGGGACTGGGCCCAAACTGGCTAGGGGGCCGTGCCCGGACCGACCTTGTTGGATTGGGAGTTCAGATTTTTGCATCACCCGGAATTGTTACTGATCTGGCACTGACGCGAAAAGAGGACCGATTGGGGGGGCTCCGACGCGCTCGACATTATCCAGTAGACACAAATAGTAACAACAATGCCGACAGCCGCGGAGCTGGAGGAGGCGATCCAGGACAACAATTTCCAGATTAAATTTAGGCTGCATCAGATCCAAGACGAGCTGGCGCGGCGTTCTGATGACGGGGGCAGTGAATTGGGTGCTGGGCTCAGGGGCCCAGGCTCAGACTCAGATCGCAGCTCGAGTTTATTTTCGGTGGAACTGTCAAAGCTACGCGACCAGCTCGAGGTGTCGGATGTGAATTTGACACAGCTAGGGAGGTTGCAGGGCAAAGGAATGATGCAATATAGGTCATTTGATGACGTGCGGCAGGAGCATCTGCGCCTCGAGAACGAAGCCGCGTCAATGAGCGAGCCGGACAGAATCACTGAGCAGGTATCAGAAAACGAAGAACTTCCTGGAAAACGAAAGCCGCTCCAGTGGATCGATTCGAGCCCAAGGAAACCGCTGGAGCCCAGCAACGTCGACAGACCGACTGCCGGCATGTACAAACATGAGACTTCAGATACCGAGGCAGACGACAAGTTAAACTGGAATGCGTATGCCCCAGAAATGGATACCAGCCCGCCGAACGATAAAGATATCGGGATGGAGAACGTAGAGCCAGTGCGTACCGCTGAATCGGCGCTGGCTCCACAAGATTACGACACGATACCCATTGAGCAGAATTACGAGTACGAGTCCGAAGAAATAGACATGTTTGAGCTGGACATGTCAGTTGAGAATTTGTCACCTCAGAAGCTGCCCAGGCACTCGCCGGGACAGGTTGAGCGTGGCCAGGCTCAAAGAGTCCCTCGAGACGCGTTCGACACGTCCGCAGCGCCGCATCTGGACGGGTTCTCACCGCTGAAACCGACAACAACAAAAGGAGGTAAACCGTCGACACCGGAGCAAGAGCATCAGAATGAGTCACGTACTGCATCGCCTGAACAGGCACCAAATGCCCATACTAACGGCACAACCACAAAGTTTTACGACCCGTTCAGCGACAGCGAATACAACCTGACTCAGACGTTGATCGAAGAAAACAAGTCCTTGCGAATGGAACTCGCAGCTATCCATATGACGGCGGAAGATAACCAGATCATGGACCTTTACAATGACATTGACAATATGGACATTACTGAAATTAAGGCTGAACTGCTGTCGTTGGCGAGCCGCAGCCGCACGCCGCGTGACGACGATATGCACGAAGGTGGCGCGCATGATTACGGACTTTTGATGGAGGAAATCGACCATCTGCGTAGACAGATGACCGATCTACAGAGACAGAAAGAAACATATCAATATTCCAATAATCGAATACGCGCCCAGCGTAACGATATGGACTTTATATGCGGCTATTTGAAGCACCAAGTGAACCGAAACCAGCAAGCCGCAGCGCTTCGACTCGACCTGCTCAGAAGCAGTGGTGCTATCCAAGTCACGGACGAGCCAGCATTTGAGAACATTACTTCACCGGTACTCGCGAGAAGGTCCCGGCCAACGCTGAAGTCTGTTGGACTGTTCATGTGGGCTGCCATCAGACTGTGTAATCGTCGTGAGGACAGGCTAGCCCAAAGGGCCCATTTCAGAGCGACGATCGACGGTCTGATATGATGTGACTCTGAGATTGCTTCTTTGAGATGTTAAAACGTCTAATATATGTATAATATTTATATAATCAAATGTCATCGGCGATGGTTACAATATGAAGGCAAATGTCGTTGCAATTGAGCGCCACTACTTCGGAACAAACTTGAGCTCAAACGACACCGAGCCACTATCGCCGGGATAGATCGGTACTTGTTTGGTTCCGTACGGCACCCTGTCTGCCGACCACTTGGTTTCGCCACCGTAGATCAAGGCTTGGCCTTCCTGAGTGAATTGGCCTGCAGACACGCCTTGCCCGCACACCAGCAAGCCATCGCGGACGTCACATGGACCCTTCGACGACCAGAGTTCCACTCCGCCAAATTGAGCGTCTCGGAGCCGATATGTACCGCAAGTGCCAGAAATGTACCAATGGCCGTTAGAAATTAAACAACCAGGCTGTCCGGAGAGTTTGACATAGCCCTTTTTGGCGTTGCCTCCGCCGCCGCCGCCAGACGATCCCTTTGGTAGCCACTTAAAGCCGTCCTTGCATGAGCCTTTGTTAAAGCCGTTTCTCGGGATGAAAGAACCAGAAGCAACTGACCCTTTAAGGTTAAAGTAATAAAACACTTGGTCCAAAGCATTGTGCCGATCGCACTGGAGGCCAACCATGTCAACCCCGAGTTTGGACGCAAGTGCCTGCTGGACATCGTCCACTTTGAGACTCTCTGTTTCCGATGGCTCAATTCCGGCATCTAAGAGCCACTCGTAAGTAGGCAGCTCTCGCCATAAATCCATAGACGTAGCAAAGAAATCGGTTACATGCTGGTATCTTGGAGCTTCTTTGCTGTAGCACGTGGGGGCGACAGTAAACATGCAGGTACCGTGTTTATTGAACTCATGGATCCACAAATGCTCGTCCCTCCCATTGAGACTGAGCCAGACTTGTTGCATCTCTTCCAACAAGTCTTCCGATCCGGTGCTCTTGAGCGCACTAATAGCACTAGTGATTTCCCACGATGGGTTACAAAACTGGTTGTACCCGCCTCGGCACTTGTCGCACCACAATCCATGCATCGTGAACGTATCGTTCGCCCCAATGGCAGGCTTGTAATCCCACAATTGGGCCAAAAGGAATACCCCATTCGTCGATTCATAACAGCACGAATCGGCCTCGCTCAGCACTGAACACGATGGTGGCGTGTTGATGGGGCATTGGTCATGGAACGGGGCGTCCCGAGATGGCGATTCGAAATCGTCGTTGTCATTGCTCAAAGAAAGGATCCGTTGCGGGTTGTTGTTGTTTAAAGATAGCGCATGAACAGCAGCCAAAGTGCTGGCCGTCCAGATGAAAGTTCTCTTCTTCATCGATGGATGTGTTGGGTAGGAGAAAGAGTACCAAAAAAACGTGGGCTTCTTTATGACCAGTATCGGAACGCGGGGGGTGCCTTATCTCGTGGGGCGCCGCGCGTTTACGTGATGCAGGCATAAGTGTGGCAACGTTGATTCTCTGTTCCGAAAGAAAATGTATTGATATAAGTGTACAATAAGTTATAACGGCCCTGGTGCTGGAGACGACCACGTACCATTGTACAGATTCACGACACCAGCATGAGTATAATCGCCTGTGGAGGAACCCGATGCAAATGCCAGGCGAACGTAATACTTCACGGGGTGCAAAGGGCTGAGCGTCTCTGCCCAGTCGGAAAGTGAGAACTGGGTAGCAGTTCCGCGATACCGTTCAACATCGTTGATAATGAGGGAGAACTGGTCCCATATGGTGCTGTTTCTAAGATTGTCCCACTGTAATAACACATTCGAGCTGGTAATGTTTGGTTCGAACCAGGTCGGAAGACCACCGCGCAATGTAGGTGCGTCTCGCCGCAATTGCTCATAGGTTTGTAGAATGGAATCGAATCCCCATCTGGAAACTCCAGAGACAAAAAGACCGACCAGAATTCCCTGGTACGCTAGTGCGGGGGTTGTTGGAAATCCGACGCCTGGCAGGAAGATCAGCGCCAAAATGTAATGGTGTATTCGCAGGGTCTGATCTGGAACCCATGAAAGTACTAAAAGCACGACTGCAAACCCGAGGTACAGGGCGATATAAGGTTTGAACTTGCCTGCTCGCCAGATGGAATAGGCTTGGCCAATGGCAATCGACAGAACAATCCCGACAAGGATAAACAGGGCCAACCACGCGCCAGCCTGTGAATTCAGATCATGGATAGTCAGCCGATCCAATGGCAACGATCCAACAACAAAGTTTTCCAAAATGCCAATCCAAAACATCCCAACCCACAATACGGCTCGGCTCAGGTTCGCCTTGAGCCCCTGCAGCTGAGGCTTAACCGAGATCACGTAAATGACATATCCCGACAGCAATGCCGGTAATAGTCGGCGGAATCCCACTGAAACCAACTCAGAAGTCACCATCTGCACAGTTTCAGCATTCTCGATTGGCGGATTGGATGCAAGAACCACCGTCCAGAACCCCACGATGAACATAGGCCAAAAGAATGCCGCCGCATCGGACACAAACAGTCCAAAGAGGAATGAAAACATAATGTTCACAGTAATGATAGCCCACCTCAGATCGTGGCATCCTGACACGGCCATTCCTGAAGTGTCCACGAATGAAAACGTCTGAGGAAACTCGCTATCAAACGGAATACTGTCAATCCCATTGGCTTTCGACGGCTTGAACTTGTCTGTCGCCAAGCCAAACTTTATCATGGCACATCCGCCATAGCTGTCACTAATCGCCCCATGGTGCACGGCAGCACCGCACAGGAACGAGTCAGCCCTATAAATATTGTCTCCACCGCCAATCACCGTAGGTTCGTATATGGCAGAATAGTCCCCAACAGGCCAGTCGGAATATGTCCATGACTCTTTGATACAATCCGCAAGACATTTGAACTTGAATACCGATCCTTCCGGATGCATGCAAGAAGTAGCATTCATTCCACACGCGTTGTGTTTGCCGTTCCATACCGTGCCACCACCTGCACAGCTCATCAATGTGGCCACTTCGCCGTCAATTTCAGGAATAGCAAATATCGACACATTGGCAAGACTGTAGAATACTAACCCCCAGAGTGCCAATGCCACCCAATACAATGGCTTTTGAAACCTATACGGCACAAGTGAATTCAGCACTCTGTCCGGCAGAGCCTGGAGCTGCGGAAAGGCCGGAGTTACGTGAGGTTGCTTTGGAATCTCTGGCCCATCCATCAACATCCTCCAAAAAGTCCGTGCTGTTGTATAAGATGCCACTCGCCCTTCGCTGCCGTCTTCTTCCGAGCTGAGAAGACTCAATTCAACACTGCTATCCGCATTGGGGAGCCGTATCGACTCTTCTTCATCCCTGTACCGGTCCATGATCCACGGCTGCCTTCTTCTATATTCTATATCTAAAATAGCACAACGTCGTGATGAACAGTTCAACCCTGCATAAGGTGATACAAAATTAGAGTTTGATTTTGGCATTGCCGGCCGGAACGAGGTCACAGATCCCGGCCCGTCGGCAACGATCATCCATCGAGGTAAGCGGTCTTTAACATCAAATCTACCTCGCTATTCTCTTTTTATTTGCTCGCCATATGCTCTGTATTAACTAGGAAATGTGGTACTGATTCTTTCACCGCAAGTCCAGTAGTGAGCGAACCACCTTTGCTAGCATGGAGCATATCGAGCGTGAAATATATATCTATATATTTAGAGTGGAGGTCATTATACTAGTATACATCATCATAATTGGGTATTATACATAAAACATGAGTGGTGATTGATACATACAGAAGCTAACCTGAACAGGCTTCGCAATTGTCGCGATTGTCTGGAGTGCACACTGCTACCACCTTATCGTCGTAAATGTCTACTTTGCCAACTTCCACAACAGCAACCGAATCTTGGATTTCTTGAGATTCCACGACATCGCTTGGTGTGTTAGTAGCAGAGGTATTGGCTGAATTGGCTGTCCCAGTCGCTTCCATGTAGGTTCTCTTGCGGAGGACGCTATTATCGCGAGACAAATGCTCCGCCGCTAGTTGGTGGTCAACAGTGAATTGGATGGGCGCCGAGGCAGCTTCGGTCCGCAGATAATACATGCCAGTCTTGAGCCCCTTCTGCCACCCGTAGAAATGCATGCTAGTCAGCTTGGCCATCGTACAGTTTTTGAGGTGGATGTTCATGCTCTGGGACTGGTCAATAAATGCGGCTCGGTCGGCGGCCATGTCGATCACTGTCCGCTGCGAAATCTCCCACACCGTTTTGTACAAATCTTTCATAGCATCAGGGACACCGGCGACGTTCTGAACAGACTCATTGTCAGCGATTATTCGGTGCTTCAGACTGTCCGACCATAACCCCAGCTCAACCAGATCTTTGAGTAGATACGGGTTGACAACCTGAAACTCACCGGACAGCACGCGCCGAGTATAAATGTTGGACGTGAACGGCTCGAAACATTCGTTGAACCCCAGGATTTGCGACGTAGATGCAGTGGGCATCGGCGCTACTAGCAACGAATTGCGCAATCCATGACGCGCTATACGATGTTTGAGCTTGGTCCAATTCCACAAGCTAGAAGGCGTTACGCCCCATAGATCAAACTGTAGCTTTCCCTGCGAAGCCGGCGATCCTTCATACGACTCATATGGTCCATGAATCTTGGCCAAATCCACCGATGCTTCCACAGAAGCATGGTAGATGGTCTCAAAGATCTGCCGATTGAGTTTGGCCGCTTGGTCCGACTCAAACGGAAGCCGCAGCATCATGAACGCATCGGCAAGACCCTGCACACCAACCGCAATCGGCCGATGCTTCTTGTTGCTCTTTTCAGACTCCGGTACTGGATAACTATTCGCATCAATGACTTTATTCAAGTTGCGTACTACAACTTTGACTGTAGCGTGCAGCTTGTTGAAATTGTACCAGGTGCGGTCAGTCTCGACTTCAACAAATGTCGGCAACGCCATCGATGCTAAATTGCATACTGCAACTTCGTCTGGAGACGAATATTCAACAATTTCCGTGCACAGATTCGACGATTTGATAATTCCAAGATTCTTCTGATTTGATTTCTTGTTGCATGCATCCTTGTATAGCATGAACGGACCACCAGTCTCAGTCTGAGCCTCCAATATAGCATACCATAGCTTCTGGGCCCGGATTTTTCTTCTTGCACGCCCCAGAGACTCATACTTGCCATACAATTCCTTGAACTCATCTCCATATACATCTGCAAGCCCGGGGGCATCCTTAGGGCAGAACAAGCACCAATCTTCATCTGCCTTAACTTTCTCCATAAACAAATCAGGAATCCAGAGAGCATAGAACAGATCACGGGCCCGCACTTCTTCCTTACCATGGTTTTTCCTCAGCTCTAGAAACTCAAACACGTCTGCATGCCAAGGCTCCAGATATATCGCGAATGCTCCGGGCCGTTTGTTTCCACCTTGATCGACATATCGTGAAGTGTTATTGTACACTCGTAGCATAGGCACCAAACCGTTGCTTTGGCCATTGTTTCCAGCAATCCTTGACCCAGCAGCTCGGATATTGTGTACATGGAGCCCAATGCCTCCAGCCGTCTTTGAAATCAACGCACAAGTCTTCAGAGTGTCGTAAATTCCATCAATTGAATCGTCCTTCATAGCCACTAGGAAACATGAAGACATCTGAGGACATGGAGTACCGGCATTGAATAGCGTAGGAGACGCATGAGTAAAATATTTCTTGGACATGAGATGATACGACTCAACTGCGTGATCAATGTCGTTGTCATGGATACCGACCGCCACACGCATTAGCAACTGCTGCGGCCGTTCAACCACCTTGCCGTTTATCCTGAACAAGTACGCCCGCTCTAGAGTCTTATATCCAAAGTAATTGTAGTCCATATCTCGAGTATGGTCGATTTCCTTGTCTAATCTTTCAGCATTGCTCATGATCGTGTTCCTCGTTTGAGTTGAGATCATTGGCCGATGCTCACCGGTAATCGGGTCGTATATGTTGTACATTAGTTCAATAGTTTCCGAAAACGAGTCCAAAGTATCTTTATGCAATGCAGTGATAGCCACCCGGGCTGCAAGAATGGAATAATCGGGATGAAGAGTCGTCATATAAGCCGCCGTCTCCGCAATCAGATTGTCCACCTCGTATGTGCTAACTCCCTCATATAGCCCATCCACAACTCTTGATGCAACCTCCTCGGCTATGACATAGTTACTGTTCAATCCGAACAGTAGCTCGGAAACACGCAGTGTAATCTGTTATTAGTAATGTATAGCAGGAATCATGCATACCTTCTCCAAGCTTACTGCTTGCTTTTCGCCACCTATAACGTTAGCATCGAGGCTCTTATCATCAAACATACCTCGTTTGGTTAGCAGCATAGCTCTGAATCTATCAATTACAGCTGTATCCCAACTTTCTCCACACCAGGGTCCAATTAATGTAAGTCAATGTTTGAAAGTCTGCTGAGAAAAAAAAAGTTTGGTGGTGGTACAAAATGCGCTTGCTCTCAGGGTGGCAATAGATCTAACCATCTGCGGCTCTCCTTTTATTCTGTTAAACTACTGAGCACAAGCAAATGCCAAGATCCATTTGGCATTTGTCAACACATATTTACATGCATTGGTCCACGATTCGTTGGATGTGTTCATGGATAATTTTATAGAGCACCCACCGATCTTATCGCCATCAATCACGTACGGCAATTTGAGCCCCTCCTCCAAGCTCTCGACATGTTCACCAACTTGTTTCAACACCATTAGAAATGCAACCATTGCGGCATCAAGACGCTTATGATTCAATATCCGCTCAAACGTATAATCTCCCGACGAATACAATTCTAATGTCACCGGTTTTGTCATTTGGCCAGTGCTTGGATCCTTTTCTAGCTTTTCAATCTTGGATACACTCCCCAATGGACGAAGTCGGTATCCTACTAGTTTGAAATCCAGCTTTTGGATGACGGTAGCTAACAATAGCAACGTCTGCCCCCATGCGGCGTTGATCTCTGACCATTCCACTTTCTTGTCCCGCAATCGACCCAGCCGCAATCCATTGATAGTACCAAAATGGCCATCATGGCCTATGCAAAACACATCATTATAAACATTGACCTTTTGTAGCTTTTGAAGCTGGGTGGCATTGTTTTCGTATAACGAATCTACCCGGTCTTTTTCATTGGCATATTTGGTTAATTCCAGTGCAAACTTATTCTGCTGTTCAAAAAACCGTTCTTCCTCTTTTTGCAATGACTTCTCTTCTTTCTTTAGTTCTTCCAATTCTTGTTCCACAGTTTCTCTCTGTTGTTCTGATTCTTTCAGCTCTTCGACTGCATTGGCACTGTCCCGCTCCAGCTGTTCGATTTCCTTCATTAACTCCTCCACCTCTTCGCTACCGGCCCCCGGCTGATCTTTGAGCTTGTTCAAAAAGTTTATATAAATATCCCGTTCATTGCATGACTCTTCGTATTTGGCCCGTAGCCCCTCCCGAATCAGTTCGGCACACTCGTTGCATACCGGATAGTCGATATCGCTTTTCGCCGACAGCGCTTCAAACAGCACTTCGAGACTGTCCAATCTGTTTGTAGCCAATCCCGAACCACTGCTCTTGTCGGACTGCTGCTTTCGTGGCGATGCCGTTGGTGTGCGTAATGCTGGTGGTGCGTTACCGTTTACGCTTGCTGGAGACCCAACCATTAGCGACTCTGAGAGCATCACAAAGCTCTCCCAAGGGTTGACTTGTCCATTACCATAATTCTGATGATTTGGCGCGGCGGTTAGCGTGACCGGGCTGCTCGTGGTACTTGAGTCCTCTGCCACCGGTGGCAATCTCGACGGGGTGCGATTTGCTCCGTTGGTGCGTAGTGGTGAAGCATGTTCTGTAGCATTACGCGATGTGACAAGGCTGACCTGGGCGTTACTGAGTTCGTTCAGTGAGTCGTGTGGCATCAAAGGAAGCCTACATCGCTGGCACTGCAGTGAAGACGCCGTCATGTCGTTGCCGATACGCTATGCTATGCTATTGAATGTGTGAGTGTGGAGGAGAAGGTGTGGTGGGGCGCAGAATGAGAAGGGAAGGGTTGGGGGGCTTTATTATTAACCATGCAAACTTGATGGCACTACAGACTTGAGCGGATTCGACTTTGAAGAAGAAGATTGCCGAATTGCCGTTTTTCGATATTGTTTGTTATTCAGTGCTTCGTCTTTGAGTTCGGTCGCATGTCCTCGGGCCCGAGTCTTGTCTCGTAGATAGGGCATGATATCGGACCTTGGGACCGCCTTGACATTTGGCAGCGTCTTTACGACGATTTCGGCGCCCTCTTCAGGAATATGTCCAAAACATGCCAGATGGATGATTCCGACGCCTCTAATTGCCAATGTAAGTCCGCCACCATGGATACGTAGCCGATGCTCCACTGTGTATTGACCTGCAGCTTCCGGCTTGACATAAAACTGGCGGTGCATATGGAAAGTAGCCTGATCCAGCTGGTCCTTGGTGGCTGAGGTCCACTTGGTGACCATCTCTTCCGATGCAAAGACGTTGACCGTGTCTTTGGACAATGCCATGATCGGCCATGAAATCAAATGAAGATTATCAGGCTTGGATATCAATGCAAGCCCTCCGACACTGATCAAATGATTTGGCTTATGAGCAACTATTCTTCCTCCAGGAACATAGTATGCCCCTGGCTCTTTTAGTAAGGTGCTACCTTTGACGATCTTGGGCCACATCTCGGACTTGATGACCCCCCAAATGCCGTTGTGGGTCTCCGGGAGCGAAGGCAAGTCTGTGACCAGCTTACCTTCCGTCAGTTCGTAAGAAAACGGACTCTGAGTGGTCCAAGGATATTCATTCCGAGCCAGTCCTCGATGGTGCTTGTTTGGAAACCCTTCGCCGACTTTGAATTTGATCGCTAGTTTCTGAGCAAGACTGGTTTTACCGGTATTCGCAAACCCTACCAAGTAGTTCTCAGGGCCTAGTGCATTCTGCAACTGTTCAAGTCCCCAGTTTTCCGTAGAGCTCACTGCAAACACTTTGCTAGGGCTTGCACTGACATACGATGCTAGCTCCTGTTGCAAATACGGCAGCACCCGTTCATAGCACTTTTTTTCGTTCTTGGTGATCAGATCAGCCCTGGTGACAACCCACAATACATTCTTCCGATTGGCCAGCTTCTTGTCAACAGATGCTGGAAAGTCTGCCCCGTCAATAACATGAACTACTCGGGCATCGCTGGGTATCGAATCCATAAGCTCGGTTCTGGTTTTCACGGGCTGTACAATCTCCGGTTTGGTTGTTGCCGAGTTGATGTCGTAGCATCGCATGCATAGCTTTTCGTAATCATCGTTTTTGTGTCGTTTTGTCATATCTGCCTTAGATTTGGCAATGCTTTCTGTTGAATCCGTTTGCCATCGTATCTCGTCAACCTCGCTGGTCGCGCCACCAAGACGCATGGCTTCCTGCTTTAAAAACCGTTGCTTGTCCTCATCTAGCTTCGAAAACAAAGCGTCGTACCTGCTGTTTATGGCCTTTTTGACTGACGCCTTGTCGTTGACCAACCGGTCGATTCGCTGCCCTGGCTGGCGCTGGTCGCCGGATGCATGAAACGGAGCTCCACAGCATTGGCATTGCTTGAACAGATTGTGGACTGTATTCGTGGATGCGCCTGTAGCATATCTCCGTATTCCACCAATCAAAACTGGCTGGAGAAACCTTCTGGCTACTCTCGGGATCATTTGTGGGTGGTTTATGTTATCAAGTTTGAAAAATTCGATGATGCGGCTGGCGATGAAAAATTTGGGATCATATCACAGATGCATTATACAACTAATTATTAAAAATATCTTACAAAAACTACTTATTCATCATCAGATTCCGAGGCTTGTTCTTCTACTTCATCTTCCGATTCGGAAGCCACTTCAAGCTTATCATCATCCAGTCCCTCCAGTTCATCATCTTCCTCTTGCTGCTGCAATGACTCTCGCAGCAACCGGGATCGTTCCTCTCGCACCTCACGTTGGATCACCACATACTTGCCCAACGGGGTTTCAGCCCAGTCTTGGCTCTTCAAGAAATTGTTGACCTTTTCCCTGTTAGTAGGGCCAAACTCAGCCTCTTCTCGCTCGGATTCAATATATTTGGAATTGAGCTCAAGTCGGTCTACCAGCTGCTGGATCTGCTTGTTGAACCGGACATTTTTGCTTCGTTTGGCAAATCGCTTCAAGGTGATGATAACCGGAATGCACAGTTCTGGGAACGCCACACTTTTGCAATGCAAAGCATAGAACTCAGCTGTGAGCTCAACAAACTGGTCGCAGACACCGTCTTGGTACACTCGAGTGCCCAAGTAGGACTTGCCGGCTCGAATGGTATGCTCGAAATCAAGCGGGTGAATAGTGCTAGGCTTGGGGTTCTTGGTGATGGTGGTAGAACTCAAAATCTCAGTCAACACAGCAACCAACGGGATATACACCCCCGTTTGTTGTGACAATCGAAGCAGACTCCTTATCAAGTAGAACCGTAGCGGGAAATACTGCGGCGTTGGGATGAGCCGCATGGCCCCTAGGGTAACCTGTACCAACGGGTGGATCAGCTCTCGCATAGGAGAAGCCTTGCCCTTTAGTGATTCCTTTGATTGATCGCATTGAGCACACAAAACACGGGACCAGAAATCAAGAGAATGCATAAACTGCCAGTTGTAAACTTGCTTGTAAGATTCGGCCGTCTTGTTGACAATGCTGGATCGAAGATGCACCGCCAACTGTCGCACAAACTGGAACCCATTCTGATAAGAGACCATTGGGTCAATATCATACAGCGTTGCGGTCAAGTTCTTCTGCATGTTGATAGCAGGCATGGTGTGAACAGTGGTTCGTCTACTCGATTTGACAATGCCGCCGTAAGTAGTCTTGAGAATCGACTCCAGAAGACTCTTTCGATACGTGTTGGCGGCGCTCTTCAAGAACGAGAATGCGGCAAGACGAGTTTCGTCATTGTTGGAAGACGAGAAAATAACGCCAACAGTGGTGATCAAGTTCTTGACAATCTTTCGATATGACAGAAAGTACGGCAAAGTTTCGTGGGCAGACTTGAGGATCAACTGGCTGGTAGTGCCATCGTGGTTACCCTTCATCAAGGTGATCAGCGAGGTGGCATATGATCGCAATGCTGGAGATAGTGTCTTTAGCTTTTTGCTTTCGGTAGGCATCTTTTCCTTATTGAGTGGAATATGGTGCTGGACCACGACTGGTGCTTGGCTCAATGTGACGATCAACAGAGCGTTAAACACATCAGGATTCGTCACCGCATACTTGTACTTGGTGACCTCGTCATCTTCACTATAATGCACAGCTGCTGTGAATGCTTTTAGAGTCTTTTTCAATGCAGTCAATGATTTCTCTTCAGTCAAGTGTTTTTTCCAGCTCTTGACATCCTTTAGTGTAACTTCCGTTGCCTCGTCAGTTTCGCCGTCGTCAGCCATCTCAACATCCTCATCTTCCTCCACTTCCACTTCTTCGTCTTCTTCTTCTTCTTCGCTCTCTGGATCAAAGTCCAGCAAGCCTTTATCGTTTTCCTTCAAGTAGTTGTAGAACTCTGGATCTTGTTCAGCAAGCCCGTCCAAGTCTTCTCGATGGGTCTTTTTCTCGTTCTTTTTTGATTTCTTGTCTGGAACTTCAAATCCACCTTTCATAAACTCGTCAACACTCATATCATCAAACACTTCGGCACCATCTTTCTTAACAGCATCCTTCTTGATATAGGCAGCAGCTTTTTGCTTCTTGCCCTGGTTGATCTTCTGGGTGTATTTCTGAACCTTGCGCCGCTGATCCACGGTCCGCTTCAGATTGTTTTTCTGAAACTTCTTGGTTGATTTGGCCACTCCCATTGTGATTGATTATTCCGGTAGAGGGTTGGAAGAAATTTTTGTGTGTCTTTCAAATCTACCGGGAGCGGCTTTCAAAATCGAAATTTTTTGACCCGGCCTAAGGTGTACGCGCGGAGCGCGTACATGCCAGGCCGAGCGGCGCAGCCACTGCCCCTGCCCCCGCCTCGGATCTTAGATTCGTTTCATTCCAAAGGACGCGTTTTTTTTCCCTCCGGTCCGCGTCAAACCTTCCACATCTTCATTTGTCACCGCCACTTGTTCATCATCCATGACAGACAACAACGGCTCCCCCAATTCGTCGTTTACTTCGTCATCGCCCGCAAAGTCGCCAGTGAAATCGCCCTCTGGCACGTCGCCACTGCCGCCGGTGGCACAGGGTTCATTGCAAATTTCGAAACGACGGCGGCTAGAGCCATCGTCACCATCCCAGTTCAGCGATTCGGAACGAATCACGCCCCAGAAGAACCGCTCCTTTTCAACTCCTACTCGTATGCATGGTGGTGGACGTCGAACGCCATCCCTTCAAGACCGGCCTATTCCAATACTGTCTGCGCCATCTCCAGCGTCATCTATCGACTCGACAAATTTAAACAGCTCTCCGCCATTGCCCACAGTACCTCAATCCGATGAAAGCGGCAATTCAAGCCTTCAGATTCTCTCTTCTGCATCGTCATCTGGATCTTCTTCGTTCGATGGATCCAGTGCGCCCCGTCGTCCTAGCCGGTTACGCAATGTCACGTCGCCGTTACTTATGAAGGGTTCAAGTCTGTCGAAAGATAACAACGACAATAACAATAAGCTACGCAGAGAAGATGCCAAGCTGACTCAGGAGATCCGCAATTGGAGACGACTAGTCGATATTGCTCAACGGGCAGGCAAGTACGAAGGCGATGGCCAAGCTCCCAAGCTGGAGCGGCTCATCACTGAATGGCGAGCCGCAGCACAAGGAGCGGCAAATTATTTATTGAACGAGGGCAAAACGAAGATTGAAGTGATGGGGGGCGTTGAAGAATATCGAAGACGGCTAGCAGACGATCAGCAGTTTGAAAAAGAGCAGCAGCAGCAAAACGACATTGACTTTGATAGCTTGACCGAAGAGCAAAAAGAAGAATACGACCAATTGAAACAAGAATACGAAACTATGCATCATCAAAAAGATAAAGAAAACAAGGAGAACGAGCCAGAGTCCGAGTACACAATGAAGGAAATGTTGAAATCGTTTGGCATTGAACATGAACTTTTGTTTCCACAGTAACCGGCTTTGTATTGGAATATTTAGCACCAATTTATTTATTTTTTTATCGTATTTGCTAATTCTTGAGCGTTAGGCGTCTGGTCCTTTATATCAACAGGTAAGACAATCTGCGGCGCACCTAGGCGGAGCTGCAGATTGTCACTTGAGCTCGGCTCTGTTAGAAAAGATCGCCCATCAACGAATGCTGATGGGTGCTCTTTCCTACAAAATGATTCCATCTAGGCGTGGGCCCATGTGCAAGCTGCGGCGTCACGACTACTGTGCTTGCCGTCATCTCGGCTCGTGGCAACATGATATTAGGTTCTTCGATTTGCTCCTGCTCTTGCCCTTGCTCTTGATTCTGCAGCATGGCTCTGTTTAAACCCTCCTTTCCCATCCCATGAGAGTAGCGTCTCCTCTGATCATCCTCCGCGGGTAGAGGAAGAATCGGATTGAAGATGCCCCGGTTGGTTGTTATGTAAGCTTCGGGCTAAGCTTAGTAATCCCATCCATCTTCTGGGACTGGGAATTTCATCAACACCAACAAGAGTCTTTTGATAGCATCTCTCACTCCGACCTGTTAGGACCGAAAATTCGCGAAGAATCACCTCTGTCATGGATATTAGCAGCTTAATTGACCGGCCAGACAATGGTGGAGGGCCGGCACCCGCCCCAAGCTCGTCATCGGCGACATCGTCTCCGATCATTCAGAGCCGCCGCCAGACTGTTTCGTCACTGCTTAACGATGACGATGAAGGCGAGTCGCCATTACAAACCCGTCGATCAAGTATGGCATCGCCTGTAACTCCGACTGCAAGCAGCTCTAAACGCAAGCCCAAACGCTACGAAACACCGCCGGTTTGGGCTCAGGAGTGGCGGGGTAGGGCCGCCTTGGATACCATGAAAGTAAGGCCGCCTTCGAGAGCAAATGGCAATGGACCTGTATCAGTAAGTGAATTGCCGCTAAGCATCACTGGACGGCAGCCATTCGAGGATTTGACTCGAAAGGTGGTGGAATGGCTGTACAGTAACATGTTCCAACTCAAAGAGGATCGACAGTATATGGAAGTGGAAATCAAAATGGGATCCATCTGTGCAAAAGCGAATGATAGAAGGCTGGATATTCCAGTGGTTACTGAAACAGTTTTACGACCTGACTATGTACGACAGAACACCTACTTTCAATCCAAGATGCAGGACGAAATGTTTAACAGAGCATTGTCATACTTGGACCAGCTATGTACTGGCAAACCAGGTGCTTTGACGAAAACCACTAGCAAAACACGAGATGTCATGTTTGCTAATAAGAACAGCCCAAACAAGCTCAGAGTCACCTACAGTGAGCAAGGCCAACCACTGGAACGTATGGTGAAAAAGCGGATTGCCGACATGATGATTCACTCTCCAGGCGATCTATTGGACCTTAGAATATCCATCAATCTGGAATTGCCGCCGTCACGTAACGATTCTATATCTGAATCCGGTCAGCCTACAATGGTAAGGCACAAGAACCGAACGACATACAAGCATGATGGGATGCAATTCGACGTGACCTCAGTGATTGGCAATACTGCTTCCAATGCATCCAAAGAAGTGGAAATCGAACTAGATCAACAGATGTTATGTCAATTCTTTAATGGCTACAATGACAAGTCTGATGCAAAAGGGATGGAAAAGTTTGAGGAGCTGGTAAGGTTGGCCATCGACAATTCCCGTGTATTGAACCGAGAAATCAGTCGTTAGTTTATACTATATGTACAATTATAAATATCAAGCTTAAACGGAATAGCTCTTCAAGAATCCGGAAAGCAAAGCACCCAAACCGATAGCACCTGGATCTGGCAAGCCACCTTCATTATCAAAGTGTTTGAGTTCATCCTTGTCAACATAGGAAGCTCGGCCAAACTTGGCTTCGAGCTTTCGAGTGGAGTCGGCACCCTTGACAGCAGCTTCGACAGCAGAAGCAAAGTCGCTCTTTTCAAGTGTTTCAACAAATGGAGTCAAGGTATCGATCAAAGTTCGATCGCCAATTCGAGCTTGAGTATACTTGTACAAAGTGTCAAGAGCAGACTTGCAACCCTTAACAAAGGCGGCCTGGTTCAAAGTGGATTCACCGGATTCTCGCACACCGGAAGCCAAAGCGCTCAAGAAAATGGAGTACAATCCTCCGGAAGTACCGCCCATAGAGTCTTCAACAATCTCGGCAATGTTGGCGATACCGTTAACACCATCTTGCAAGTCCAAAGCATTATCCTTAATAGCCTTCAACAAAGCGTTACCACCATTGTTCAAAGTCTCACCACAATCACCGTCACCGGCAACAGTGTCATACTTGGTGATTCTTGGTTCTTCCTTCATGACAGATTCAATACCAGATTTGAGCATGGCTTCGAAAAGTTTGGCGTCAGCCGTAACATGTGAGGCGCCAGCCGCCTTGTGGGTTTCAACTCCCGCCGCAGTTGGCACAACACCACCTTCAACATTGGCCCATTCCTTGCTGAAAGTGCCCTGATTCCAGGCCGATGCTCGAGCTGGAGCATCGAAGAATTTCAAGGTGTCCTTACCGGCCTTGGTGGCGTTCAACAGAGTGATGGAGAACCCTGGGCCGTTCAATGCGGTGATGAAAGAACCGGTGGCAGTTCGCTTTGGAGTGATACCGTACTTTTCCTTCAATTGTTCATGAACAACTTCAGTGGCGTAGTTCAATTCCAAGTTGGAAATACCGCCCAAGTTGTTAACCACCAACACGACATCATCGTCTTTGGCAAACGGAACAAACGCACGGTCCTTGTCTTCTTGGTCCAGCAACAATGGAAGTAGTTCAGAAACCAATTGTGGAATAGATGGCAATGGAGACTTTTTCTTGATACCAGCTTCATTGTGAATGCCCATGCCAATTTCGTACTCATCGGCCTTCAAGTTGGTTTCGAATGGTCGACCTGGAACATTGCAGTGGTCCAAAGAAGCACCAATTGTGACGCAAGATTGGCCAACAGATCGAGCAATGTCAGCAACTTGCTTCAATTCCAACCCTTCAGCAGCAGCGGCACCGGCAATCTTGTGAACAAGAACAGTACCAGCAAGACCTCGTCGGCCGACAAGACCACCTTGTTCTCGACCCACAGCAACGTCATCACCAACAATAACAACTTCGACCTTGGCACCTAGAGCCTTGGCTCGTTCAGCAGACAAACCAGAATGAATGACATCACCAGTATAGTTCATAAGAATGACCAAAACACCCTTTGGAGAGTTGACCTTGGCCAAAGCAGCCGAAATCTGCTTAGAACTGGGTGAACTGAACAAAGTACCACTGGCAGCAGCCGATAGCAAACCATCTCCAACATAGCCACCATTCAATCCTTCATGTCCGGCACCACCCAATGAAATTAATGAAACGTGGTTCTTGTTGTAATGGGTGCCTTCAGCAGAGTCTGTTCGGAACACCACTTTTTCGCTCTCAATGAGAGTCAACCAAGGGGAGGATCGCACCAATCCTCGCATGGCTGGCAAGACGATATCACCATCGCTAGAAAACTGTTTAGAGCTCATTTTTTTTATTGTGATGGCTTATACGTGGGAGCAGCAGAACCTTTTGTACTTATAGTCCGATTTTTTTTGGAATTGGATGCGGGGGGTAGAATAGAGCTTGCGGGTGGTGGGGGAATGAATTTAAAATGGAGTGTGTGGGCCTATATCACCGCAGGTCCCTGGGCTCCGATGGGGGTCCGTGGGGGTGGGCTCATCAAGTCCCCCATCGGCAGCCAACGGTTAGATTCACGTTATACCCTGCCAATGGTCTGAACAAACTATCAATAGTTATACTGGTGATGTAGATTTTTGATTAATTGTCCATTTACGAGCTATCATGATGCTCTCTTATAGACCATTGACTATAAATGAGTGGCGTGACTAGCTAATCAAACTATATAATACCCCCGCCATGAGGGCGGGGGTCTCTTTGAAATGTCTAGACACCTTAAAGGAGGTTCTTCTTTTATCCATAAAACCGAAACAACAATATGAAATTGATGGTCGGTAAAAGAGAACTGAAACGAGTTGCCAGTTATTCTTCCCAGTTGTTTTACCAGAATGCAGATAGATGATTGTTCCTAAGAACGTCCGCATTCTAGAGATAAAAAGGGTGTTTGAATAGTTTGAAAAACAGTTCAAACTCAATGTCATAACGTCATTCAATTGAGATATTTACAAAAATAATATACACTGGCCAAACGATTATGCCAATGGCATGCCGTTTCGAACAACTCGTTCCAAGCCCTTCACCCAGCCGCGGCTTTCTTTTCGGTCAACAAACACAAACACTCGTCCTCGTTTGCCTAATCGACCAGTTCGACCAGCTCGATGCAACAGATCCACCGAAGAATACGGCAGATCATACAGAATCACATTTCGAATGCTCTGCATATCCACACCTCGAGCCATGAGATCTGTGGTGACCAGTACCTGCACACGGATCTGGTCGGAGGTCTGGAGCGGCTTAGCGGGTGAGACAAAATCTCGAACCATTCGAGCCCGCTCTTCTTTCAGCATTTGACCCGACACCCCGATAGCTGGATAGCCCTTTTCATTCAGCTTTTCAACAATACCATCGACAGAGTCCGTTTTGTTCACAAAAACAACAACCCGCTTAACATTTCCAGCTTCAGTATTGTCGTGATGGATGGAGTACAGAGCCTGTTCCAGTGCCAATGACTTGCTGTTCAAGAATGGCGGATTGAACACTTCGATCACGCGGAAATCGATATGTCTTGGGATTTTGTGAATTCCAGGAGTCACAATCCGCAACAAATTTGGATATGTCTTTCGCATGATCTTGTCGAAACTTCGCGGGATGGTTGCCGAGCAAAATACAAGCTGCTTCAGGTTGGACAACTTGGCAATGGCTTTGTGGGTTTCTTGGCAGAACGAATCATCCATCAGGGTATCAGCTTCATCAACAACGGCATAGTTGCAATAGAAAAGATTGCCCTTGGTGTCTGAGCCGCTTTTAGGTTCGAACATTGTCAAAAACTTTCCTGGCGTCGTAACCAGGATATCAATCCTTCTGGTGATCTTGGTCCGTGATGAAATACCTTGTCCAACAGGTAGACAAGAAAGTTTGACATGTGAAGACATGTTTTTCACGGTCTCATGTACTTGGCTCACCAATTCTAACGTAGGCACAAACACCACCGATCTCACCACCGGCGCATCCTTGACCCGCTCCCATTGTTCACCGACTTCTTGATCCTTCAACTGTGACATGATTGGAGCAAGGTATGCTAGAGTCTTGCCGCTTCCAGTTTCCGCGGCCAATAAATAGGTTTGTAGATCGTTTTTCTGACGACTGGATCTGATGCTTTTCGTAGCAAGAGTCTGGATAGCCGTAGGCTTTCTGGTCTCCAAATGACCTAGAATATTCTGCTCGATTGCAGCTCTCACCGGCTCGACAATTCGAAGTGATTTGAAATCCTCGACCTTCTCAATGGTATTTTTATGAGCTATTCGGTCCGATTTTTTCACATTGAAAAGCCGAGCAAAATCGCCACTATTAGGCGGGCCCGGCACAAGTGGACGTTCGAATCCAGTTTTGGGCCCATTATTTCTATTACTTCTGACAGAACTCTTTGCCACATGCGGTGACAAGGTTCTGCTTCTTTTTATTGCTTGTTTTGCATAATATCGCACTCCAATATGTCGACATGTTGCAAGTTTGAACATCGAGAAGTGCAAGGCTAACGAAAAGAAAACTTTTCGACCGAACATCCCAATCTGCCCGGGGCACGGACGGCCCCTCCCATCCAACTTGGAAAAAGTCAAATCTCACCACGACATCAGCAAAATAGAACATGGCACGAGACAAGGCTATCGAGCAGCTCTTTTCTCGGCTGGCTGTGCATTCAGAAAGAGACGAGCACGAGGGGGTATTGGAATGTACCGAAAAAATCTTGAAACAGTCCCCTGGCGATCCTGGTGCTCAACGATTGAGAATCACCGCTTTGATCAAACTTGACAAGTTTGCCCAGGCATATAAAGACTTTGACAGCGAATTGAAGCGAGGCTTGCCAATTCAGTATGCATACCTTCTGTATAAGCTGTCCAAGTTCGAAGAATTGGAGAATGTTGGCAGTTCGGACCGTGCGGTGATGCACGTACTGGCCCAGGCTGCCTACAAGGCGGAAGACTTTGGCAAGGCTGCTGAAATTTACAACCGACTGCAAGGAGAAGCACATGTGGAAAACGAAGATTACGACATTTCAGTCAATCAATCTGCTGTGGTGGCTCAGCAGGCACTCAACAAGCAAAACTTTGCCATTGTGGAACCAAATGCTGATTCCTATGACCAGATGTTCAATGCGGCAACTGCATATGTTGGCAAAGGTGACTATGACAAAGCATTGGAATTGCTTCGAGAGGCCAAACTGACATGCGAAAACACTGAAGGCTTGTCTGGCGACGATATTGCGTCTGAGACTGTGCCAATCCTCGTCCAAGCTGCATTTGTCAACCAACTCAAGGGTAATACAACTGAAGCGCGAGAGATTTTGGATAATATTTCGGTGAAGGTTGATCCTGTGGTGCAGCAAGTCGCTTTCAACAATAAGGTGGTGATTGATACTCCAGAAAACCCACACGATGCATTGGCACAGATAGACAAGGCTGGCGATGCCCAACAACTGGCCAACAGCGAAATCAAGGTCCAATCTCGAATAATCGGGTATAACCGACTGATTTTGCAGAGCAGTAGCGGGCGAAGTATCAAGAACCAAGCGAAGAAGTTTGGCCAGGTACATGAGGAAATGCAAGGTGCGGCGGTCATTGCGGCTGTGGATATGTCTGGGATCACCGAAGACGACGACCACAAGACAAAAATCAAGAAACTCAAAAGTACATTCGATGGTACCAAGAGTCTTGCGTCTGCCTTTGCTTTGGCGCAGTTGTATTGCGAGGACAAGAACTTTGATGCTGCATCTGCTGTCTTTGAGACCGTACACGTTTCTTTGAAGAACCAAAAGTCCAACCAGGCATATTCACCAGGGCTGGTGAGTGTGTTGATTTCATTGTACAAGTTGCAACATCGTGATCATGCTGTGTCTGGTCTGTTGACGGAATCTCTGGAACAGTGGATCACCCATTACAGCTCAGACCAGACGCTGATACAAATGGCGGCATCTGTGTTGGCTGGCTCGGATGATTCAGCCCAGAAGAAAGCCGCACACGACCAATTTACCAAATTGTACAAGAATGACTCTACGAATCTTGTCAATATCGCCGGGTATTTGGCTGGTGGTGGAGATACTGACGAATCCAAGCTGCCAAGCGTGGATTCGCTGGTGGCTGACATTGATGCTAAAGGGCTAGACACCGAAGGTGTCTATCCATTGCTCGGGAAACGCCGACTCGTTACTGCTTCAGCGTCCAAGGCCAAGCGAGTGAAGACGCATAAACCACGATTGCCCAAGGATTACGATGCATCAAATCAGCCGGACCCTGAACGATGGCTGCCAAAGCGGGACCGAAGTACCTGGAAACCAAAGCGAAAGGATAAGCGGAATGCAGCCAAGAACACTCAAGGAGGCACAGCTGATCTCAGCACTGAATCTGGCATTCAGCAGACTGCACCAACTTCAACCGTCAAGTCGGCGTCTTCTAACAAGAAAAACAAGAAGAAGAAGGGCAAGAAATAATTATATTAATAGTATCTTTTTTAGCTTGTACATTATGCGAATAGAGAATCTTCGTCTCGCAAGTATTCCCCGATATCGGATTGTCGATACACAACAATCGCAGTTGGATCAACCCGTCTTGATTCTGCAGTGGTCTTTGCACTGACTCCGAACCCAAGAGGAGTATCGTTCATGGAATATACAATCATTCCGACGTGCTCGGGAACATCTTCACTCATTTTTCCGATATGCGCTTTGAGAATGTTGTTTCCGTAAAGATATGGACCCTCTCCGTTTGGCTTGATCCAGATCTTGTAACGAGCGTATTTGGCCAGCACATCGACACTGGTTACATGCAATCTGAATTTTCCGGTTTTTGTGAACTTGCCCAGGCAAATACCCAATGACATCAGGTCCTGACGGGCTACTGATGTGGCGTATTTGGCAACGGCAACACTGACATAGTATACTCGGTCTTTCTGTATTCGGAAACAGTATGGCTCATCAGGCCGGTCGATCATCTGCTTGATGTTGGATCCGATATAGTTGGCCAGCTTTTCAAATACGGATTTCGTTTCGTCCTCTGTTAGTGGTCTCATGATGTGTGTCTGTGTATGTGGTCAATATAGGTTGGAATTTTTGGTGATTGTGATGTATAAAAATTTTTTGTGCGCCGCGGCCGTGCGGGTGTTCAGCCGTGCCATGTGGTCGTGGTGTCCGTAATCGAGCGCAGCAGCTAAGAAAAAAAAATTCGAGAGCAGCAAAGAAAAACCGATTTCAGGATATTCTTTCGTGGCTCGGTGTGTCATGTCTGCTTTGCGCTCTTCGGTCATTGTGTTGGTGCAGTTGCCTGGGTTGAGCGGCAGTTAGGAGCCGCCTTTCTAGTAGGCCCAATCTCCACAGAGCGAATGAATAAATAGAGAAACAATCAACTGCTACAGAAATAATGATACTCCCGGTGAAAACGATTGTTGGAATTACATGCTCACTGCTGATATTAGCCCGCCCCAGAAGCCGCACGAATTTTCACGCCAATGTCCCAGCGTGGTGCTTGCTTATAAGAAGGAAAAAATAAAAAACTTCACAATACTCATGCACCAACGATGAATGATGAAAACAAGCCTAGTACAACTCCGTCGACCGCTGCTATTGCCTCTGGCACCGATTCTGAATCTTCAAACCGGAAGCAGAATAGCAAGTTTCAGCGAGGGAAAAAGAACAATTTCAACAATCGATATGGGAAACGGGGCCGAACCAAGGGCAATGATGACGAAGAAGCAGGAGAGGCTAAGAAGAGGAGGTATGTCGATTTTTTCTTCTAGTGTATGCTAACTCTGCAGAGAAACTGAAACGAGAAAACCTCGGGAATTGAAAGAAGGTGAAGTGAGAGAACCACGACGACCGAAGAAGAAGGTCGCTGTTATGATTGGGTACTGCGGCACTGGATACCACGGTATGCAGGTCAATCCGCCCATGAAGACCATTGAGGGTGATCTGTTTGATGCGTTTTGCAAAGCCGGGGCCATTTCCAAGGACAATTCTGAGGATCCCAAAAAGGTTGGATTTATGAGAGCTGCTCGAACCGACAAGGGTGTGCATGCTGCCGGTAATGTGGTTTCGTTGAAGCTGATTGTCGAGGACGAAGATATTGTTGAAAAGATCAATTCCAATTTGCCGGAGACGGTGCGAATGTGGGGCTACAGTCGAACCAACAAGTCGTTTGAATGCCGAAAAATGTGTTCTTCTCGAGTGTATGAGTACCTGATTCCTAGCTATTCGTTCCTGCCGCCGAAGCCAAGCTGTGCCTTTGCTCAGAAGCTGAGAGAAGCCGATCAGCAAGTCCCAGGAAAGATGATCCCCGATCCAGAAGGTGAGCAGTTCTGGAAGCAGGTCGAAGAGCAGCTTGCGAGCGAGGGCATCAACCGAGAAGAGGTCGAAAACACTGGCATTTTGGACGATGAGTTCGACTTGCAGAACAGCAAGGCCAAGGCTGACGCTGACGTTGCGGCTCAGACTGAGGCTGAGCCTGAGGCTGAGGCTGCCGGAGAGGCTCCGGAAAAGGCCGGGATCATGAAGCAGGTCAAGCAGATCAAGGCCATTGAGAACCAAGCCCGACGGGCTTATCGAATCACTCCAGAACGGCTAGAACGAGTGCGATCAGTGTTCAAGCTGTATGAAGGGGTGCACAATTTCCACAATTTCACGATTGGCAAGTCGTTCAAAGACGCCAGTGCCCAGCGAAACATGAAGTCTCTGACTGTGTCTGACGGCAAGATCATTAACGGCACTGAATGGCTGAGCATCAAGATCCACGGCCAGTCGTTCATGCTTCACCAGATCCGAAAGATGGTTGCCATGGTTGCATTGATTATCCGATACGGATGTCCTCCAGAGCGAATCACTGAAGCTTTCAAGTCCACCAATATCAGCATTCCAAAGGCGCCAAGTCTTGGGCTGTTGCTGGAGCAGCCTGTCTACGGCGGCTACAACAAGAAGCTCAGCGAGTTCGGACATGAAGACATTAGCTTTGACAAGTTTACTGAAAAAATCGAAGCTTTCAAGATGAAATACATCTACGACAAGATCTATGCTGAAGAAGCTAAGGAAAACGTATTCCATGGATTCTTTGGGTTCTTGGATAGCCGAAAGGGCGATGCCTCGTTTGACTACTTGACCGCTCATGGCATCACAACCGGCCAAGCTGTGACTCAGAAGCTCTCTGAAGAGGACAAGGAGGAACTACAAGGAGATAATGAAGGTTAGACTAAATAAATAATTATAAATATGTGTACACTACTAAAACTTGAACCAACTCTTCCATCGCAACGAGGCGAACTTTTTCTTCTTGTCCTCCAGCTTTGGCTTTGGCTCTTCTTGGTCTTGCAGCAGCCGGATTCGCATCTCTGTGAGTTCCAGTTTTGTGTTAACCAGTTCTTTCTGGTTTAAGCTCAATGCGGTTCGTGCTCGTATCAATTTGTACCGTAGCTCATTGAGTGCGGCTCGGCAAGAGTTCCCATATAGTTGACCTCTGTCGCATCCGGAGTGGGTAGATGCATACCAGATACTTGAATCGTTTAGCATCTTGAAACTGATAGTGCTTGCATTGAACTTCCCCAATGGAATACCCATTTTTATTGTATAGTCGGATAGATGGCTGAAACAATGTTGTGGGTGAGCAGAAAGAGAGAGCCTCAGCTAAGACTCGAGCGTACATCCCAGCACCACACGACAGGTTGAAATTTTTCCCCCTCCTCCATCACCAACTAGCCACCACACCACACTACCGGGATGATGCTTCGACGACAAATACCAAAAATATGCTCGATAGCTCAGCACCGAGGGTTCCAATCGACCAGCATCGCCCAGGCCTTCAAGAAAAAGGCTGGTGAAAACAGTACCACTGGGTCGATTTTCAAACGCGGCACCCCACAGCATACCAAAGGATGGATCTCGAATTTCGCCGACACAACTGCATACTCCCGACTAGGTAAAGAAGCGCCAAAGGCCAATGATGTGGATTTTTTCTCTCTAGACAACTTTCCGGCCGGAAGCGTCATGCGATATCCTACAGAAGCTGTCAAGGCTCTGGGGGTTTTTGGGTCGTTCAAGCGGGGCCAACGACATGAACTTTTCAAAGACAAGACGACATTAATCCGAGAAAGCACAACATTGCCCGTCGCTGATGTTCTTAAAAAAGGTACCGAATCCAGTTCAGCAGAAAACCGATTGTGTTTGTTAGGTGAACACGGCACCGGGAAGAGTACTACGTTGGCTCAAGCCCAAGCATTGGCTGTTCTCAATGGATATATTCTTCTGCATGTTCCACGAGCTCGAGAATTAGTTTCCGGGGATAACGATGCAGTATTCCATGAAAAATCGGGCCAATTCACACAGCAAATGTATACTCGACAATGGATCAAACGAATTGCCCGGGCCAACAAATCGGCCTTGTCAACCATCGAACATGAATCAATTAGTAAAAAGTCTAATGCCTCAGTTTCGACCCTCTATGACTACATGCTGAGCCACAAGAATAGCCGAAATGTGCATGAAGTTCTGGACACAATTATGGACGCTTTGGTCAAGCAGACCGCCCATCCGGTACTGTTCACGTTTGATGATGTGAACATTTTCTGTGAGTTCACCCATTCCCAGAATGTTGATCTCGATGGCAATCGAATCTACCACGGTGACTTGCAAGTTCCACGGCTGTTTCTCGAGTACTTGTCTGGATCCAAGTCATTTGCAAAGGGCGCTATAATGACCGCTGTGACCGGTTCTAACAAGATCAATGAATCCATCACCGCTGGACTTGGGTTCCACGAACCAACCGCCTACTCTAAACTAAATCGATACGATCCAAAGTTGGCTGCAGCGTTCAACGGCGTTCAGCCGTTGTATGTTGAGCGATACACCCAACAAGAGACCAAGACAAGTATGGAGTACTGGACTAACGTCAAGGTGATCCCACAAGACCAACTTTCCGAATCGTTCATCAACCAGAAATACTTTGTCAGCGGAAACGGTAACCCACGACAATTGTTGACGGCTTGCACCCAATTGTACTAGCTAGACAGCCTTTTGTAAATAAATATGAATTTTTGTTATATAATACGCTATTCTTCATGGCGGGCCCGCTTGTGCGGCGGCTCTTGGGAGACAGTGGACTTTCTTCGGCCCGCTTCTCGCAGCTTTCGATTGGCTCGGATTTGGGGATATACTGAGATCAATTCTTCCTGGGTCACTGAATCTTCGATACTTTCCATGACTTTTTCCACTGTTGTGATATGATTTCCTGTGTTCTTGTCATCTCGGAACCGCATATATCGCCAACGCCGCTCGTCATCTTTGAAGCTTTCCACAATGCGGCCCTGGAGAGGTTCCTTTAATGACTTGAGCTTCTCCCATTCGTTCTGCTCAAGATGCAATTCGCCGAATGCATCATGTTTATTACCTCCTTCCCATACCAACAGTTTGCATTTAGGCAGGTCGTCATATGCAAGGTATGTAGCCTTTTCCGGTGGAAGATCCGGATCTGTAAACGGCGCAAACTCCATCTCAAGCTTGAAATCGACGGTGTTTTCTTCAGGCGGTTTCCATTTCAGCAGCTTTTGATCGGTTCCAATCACGTATCCAGTGGTTCGTGGCGTGAAAATAAGCCCATCTGATACATGGTTCAAATGCGGCAATGAGTTGATCACTACCTCCAAACCAGAAGCCATCTCCATCTTTTTCATTTTACATATGAACGGGAAATCCGCTGCATCATCTGCAAACTTTTGACACAGTTGTTTATACGGCCGGTACATTAATTCGGCCAGATACCCCAGACGCTTGTCTAGCTCTCTTGACATGAGCGGTTTTCTCTGAAATACCAAACAATCAAACATGAGATAGTGCAGCTGGTCGCCTTCGGGGGTCTTGCTAATAACCAACTCGCCGTCAATAATGCAATCACGTAGATATGTCTGTGGTCCATCGTTGGTAGGAAAGTGCAGTCCCTCCACATAGTAGTATTCGTTATTACGCGTAATCAGAAATGCGGCCTCGGCCGACTCCTCCTCGGTGAGATAGAGTAAACATCGAATACCGTCTGATTTTTCGCACACGTAGTAGTCTTCGTTGAGCAGGCTGTTGATGTGCTTTCGTGCAAATGACACTGGCTGTGATCCAGGAAACCCTCGGCCCCGCCGGTCCAGCAATTGAGCCACGTTGTGCTGGTGCCGTTCGGTGACTTCAGGCGGGGCAAGTACCCCGGGCATATCGGGTACGGCCCTGGAAGGCCCATTCTCGCCGCCGCTCATTGTGGCAGGAACTATTTTTCTTGTCGATGTGAGTGGTGATGTTGTGGTGGTGAGGCAATGACGACACTGGAAGGTGACAAGAAAATTGTGCTCGGCTTGGGACTTCGATGCTGGCGATCTGCACTGTGCTGCGATCTGATCTGGAACTTAAGAACTGTGAATATATTTACTGTTAATGTAGAATACATTTGATTACCAATCTTTCAACAAAACGTCTCTTCGAAATAATCCACCCGGCATGCGGCACTGTCCAGGCAGTCGCGTACTCCTGCCCGGGCATCGTCGTTCATCGGCCCTGGGCCGCACGACACCACTGCCATCGACGTTGAACTGCCACTCGACTCATCTTTGATCATGTCCTGGATCGGAGGGATTCCGTCCGATAATGAAAAATTGTCATATCTTCGGAGTGCATCCACGGCCGGATTCGGCACCTCGATGACTGGAACCAGCGGCTTTTCAGGGCACGAAATTGACGAGCAGCAGTCTGTAGTTACGGTGGCACTGGAGATTTTCGGCTTGCTGAATGGATTGTACCAAACTTGAACTTCAAATCTGTGATCATTGAGTAAATGCTCCAAGTGGTCTTTAAACCATACCAAGACATTCAGATCAGATACAACCCACACAAAAACATACCGAGCGTTTTTCTCCTTGCCTACCAGATCCTGGGCATAGCTATAAGTACCAGTGACTCCAATTCCACCAGAAAAGTACATTACAGTATCGTATTTGTGCACTGGATGCTGCGACCCATACGGGCCCTCGATAAGGAGGCCAATTGTTTCGATTCCCCCGCAAGTCTGCAATCGGCTGGCTATTCGCTTGGTCATACCTTCTTTGATGCGGCAGAATATTTGTAATTTGGTTCGATCTTCGGGTTTGTGGACGATTGTAAACGGATGATTCTGCCACCAACGGTCGCGCTGCATGAAATGAACAAATGCGTAGCATCCGGGATAGAACTTCCAACGCTCGGAATATTCAATATCTAGCTGCAATACATTGCCGTAATGCAAGGTAATGGCTGCTTTGGACTTCGGGCCTGACCAGCAAATGCGGCTAATGCGTGCGGCGCGGTCAAACACCCACACCGCGAATGCGGCATAGACCGATTCAACAAACTTCAGCACCACCAGATGGCGAAAAGCACTGAAAAGGAAGATGGCAGCTAGAAGGATATGCGTGTACAGGAAAAACTCGTACCGCTTATTTCTCCACACCGCCATGCTTTGCAAGAACATGATGAGGCCCGCGAACAGTGCAAAGTTTCCGAAGATCCAGTACATTACATGCCAGATTGGGCCAATTGTCGATGCTATGCAGTGCGAAATGAAGTGTGCCAGAGCATGGATACACAGGTTCACAACCAAGGCACGGCCCATCCATTTATGCAGGACATTGAACGAGTTCAAAGACCACCCGGTGATCCACATTAAAAAGTTGTTCCGTCCTGCAAATAACCAAACCGAAGGTATCTGGAATACGGCGATAGTGGCAGACCGAAATGCAACTCTTTCTAGTCTTTGGTAAGTTACTGACCCAAGATACTCTGTTGGATCTTGGTCTGAAGTTACTAGCACGTATCCAGCAGCAAACGACACGACGTGCTGTACAAAGTAGAACACCAAAAAGCTGGCTTGAAAACGGGTAGGTATATTTAGGGTAAAGCCATTAATGCGTTTGTTTGGTGTGGAATGAAATCTTTTTCCAGCTGGTGCGAGTAAGAAATGCTTTCGAATTCTTCGACTTAGTGTCCCGTCAAAATGGAGCAGCACAGGCTGAGCAGCTTTGAAGCAGAAGTTTGACAGTGCCAAGAAGGCCAGCAATAGCATCACGGTGCCCATCATTGCTGCTCCGAATGCTAGATTTCGAAGGTTATTGATTCTTACTGCATTTAACACGTATACGTTAGTGCTGGATACTGTTTGGTGAATGTCGACACTTTGGTTGATGACGTCGTTGTTCCGCTTATGCAGTGCGGCTTGTAGAGATTCTTCGTTAGTTTCCACACCATGTAAACCGCAAACTTCAACCAACATTTGAGTACTTGCACTGTGCCACTCAAGGGTAGAAACGATACCATTTTTGCCTATACATTCCGATATTGAAGCTAAAAAGTCTTCGTTGGAACATAGGCAGGCGCCTTTTGTGCCCAGGTTATCACAACCGATGGATTGGATGGTAGTAGCAACAGCAGCATGGCTCCAACACTTTACAAAGTGTGGATCCAATTGTTTTATTTGAAACAGACTGAGTAGTACTGGAAAAAATCCTCTCATAGTGGTAGATATGGATGATGATAGAAGTGTTCAAAAACTCAAGCTCCAAAGATCGGAAAAGATCCCAGACTGGTGCAGAAGGATGCTCTTTTATGCAATTGAGAGATAAAATACGATTGATAATGCTCAATTGAGCAGATTCTGTGCATTGCATGGCCATCGGTGTTTTTCCTTGGTAAGCTTTGATGTATAGTGTCTTACGCTCGATAAATACGACAAGCATAAGCCAGGCGGTGGCCAATATATCCCGATACGAAGAACAAAAGTACTACTAGATAAATAATAACAACAGGCATTCGCGGTATTGCTACTGTGGTAATTTCCAACACCATTGCAACCTGTGAGCTCCATGCCGGGCCGGGTACTACGCCAGGGCAATGTCCATCTGATTCAAGCAAGCGTGCTATGTCAAACGGTATATAAGCGGCCATGTAGAAAATATAGGTTGCGCCGAACCCGTATTTCTCGGAATTCAAGCCCCACTTTCCCGATCATGTCGATCTGTGGCGGAAGTGTTGGGCCCTGTTATGCCACGGCTATCCCAGCTTCTTAGTGCCTCATGATGAATGACTGCAGATGATTTTCCAATTGTTCAATTCTTTTGTGAGCTTTTATGTATAGGTGTGTTTTTCGGGCTAATCAGCAACGGATGATGAACCCGGTTCACTTTGGTTGACATTTGACAGGGAGGCGGTTTACCCAGAAGAGTTCAAAGTCAGGTCATTCTAAGTACGCTTAATTGCACTGTCAATTAGGGCCACTATTTTTATTCAAGTTAAACGAGAACATGCCTACAAGGGGCTGGCCCGCTCGACTGTCCCCACGCAAGGCCCCCGTAGCCCTGTCTCAGTAATCCCGAGATAAGCGGCGCGGCAATCCCCTGGAATGCTGCCAGACCGCACAACACCATCGCTATTGCCGAGCGTATGGGCGTATTGTTCATACAGTCGATGCCATAACCAGGGAATCTCGCAAATGCAATCACCATCATACACTGGGGTCCCATCAACTGACTGCGACGATTCTGATGTCATTGTTAGTCTGCGCTTTTGTCGCATTTTCCACCGATGTCTAATAATACCGGCCATGTGCAGATTCGCAGATAATTAGTCCTTTCTAACTTTTGATTTTGCCTTCCAGGGGTATCTATTACCTCTGAAGGACTGGCACAATTGGGACCCTTCTATTGACAGCCCAACGGTTCGCGCTGATCTCGCTTCAGCCGCATAGCCAGTAAACTCCCACAACGCCGCATAAGTAAATCGCGGGAGCAGAGCATACCCGAAGCTAAACTGGAATATTTCAAATAAGGCCTATTTGCACTCTATGGTGCCGCCAATTTGAAATATACGGTCACCAATATTCCGGGAACCCCTAGTGGCCGCAGGCCCAAGTGTGGGGCCTGGCGCTTAGTCTCTGCTCGGAGACTGTCAGTTCTCCCAACGTCGGCAGGTCGGACACCGCCACATTCCAAGAAGCGGCAAATCGGCGATTTTCATCACTCACGCGACAATGGCAGGCACCGACGATGAGGATGACTTTTTGTATGGATCAGATTCACCGGACACCAAGCGACTGAAAGAAGACAAGCCCAAAGATGAGCCTGTAGAAGTGGATGATAATGCTTCAGAATCAGACTCAGATTCTGATTCGGACGTGGAGTTTGTCATTAATACCGGTCAGCGGGTAGCAGCCCCAGCTCATGCTGCCGCTCCATATGCGCAAGTCAAAGAAGACAAAACAAAAGAAACATCAAAAGATCCGGATGCTGCGGCAGAGGATGCCGCGGGAGATGGCGCTGCTGGCGATGGGGCGGCAAGTGACCAGCCGACAGAAAGACCGCCTGGGCTCGACATCAATGCAGTGGCGGAACACGACGGCAAACCGTTGACCCAAGCAGTGCTAGAGAATTTCGAAGAAAAGCCTTGGAGACAGCCTGGTGCTGATGTTACTGATTATTTCAACTACGGGTTTGACGAGTTTACATGGAGTGCATATTGTTCCAAGCAAGACAACCTTCGCGAAGACTTTTCACCACAAAAGGTCATGAACAACATGATGGGGGGAATGCCAGGTATGCCTCCGATGAATATGGATATGAGCAGTATGTTTGGAGGCATGTTTCCTCCAATGCCGGGCGGAAACATGATGATGCCTGGGTTTCCTCCAATGCAGAATGCAGGTCAATCATCAGCGCCACAGCCGCCATTCCAACAGCAGCAACAACAACAACAGCCGAATGATGCTTACGGTAATAACGTGCAAGGTGTACAGCAGCACCAGAGAGGGCGTCGCCAGTGATATGTTTATTGATGCTGATACTAAGACCGGCCGTGCCAGAACCCTTTTCCGTAATTTATGCATAATTCATGTCCCTTGTTAATTGGCTTTTCACAGCTGTAAATGGCGACTCGTAGTTCTCCGTCGACTATTCTATCTTCGAATTTGACATTGGGCTTTGGTTGGATACCTCGGTAATCGTTGACCATCCTTGCCTCGCACCCAGACCGTTGCGCATCAATGGCGATCTGCCGTTCTTTATGTAGCACAATATCGTAGTCAGACTTGTCATCAGATTCAGTCTCATTGTGAACAAATCCAAGATAATCAATAATATGAGTGTTGGGTGCGATCTTCACTGCTGCAAACAGGCCGAACTGTCCGCATGCTGGATGGTCACCAACAGTAATGGGCCGGATTTTCACCAAATTGCAGACCTTCTGAGCACGTTGGAGAGCGTGCCGTTTGTGGCCTATAGCTTCAAGGTCCTCCGTGCTGAGCTGCTTGGAGTACTGGTTACGACTGAGATACCCCACAGATGGCGGCCAGTTTGATGGCGTCATGTTTGGTTTGTAGCTGACACTACAAATTTCAAACATAGACTACAATTTATACTTACCACCAAGAAGCCATTTCTTTTAGAAGCCAACAAGGAAATACAAAACAGGACATGCAAAAGATTAATCATAAACTCATAAACTATAAAATGGAGTAAATTACCAAGAAAATGATTCTTCAAAGTAGTCCACCCGGCATGCTGCAGTATCCAAGCTCTCTCGGACGCCTGCTCTCACATCATCATTCATTGGACCTGGACCACAAGACACCACTGCCAATGAGGAAGATGTTTGGCCCGATTCATGTGCAATCATTGTATGAATCGATGGAATGCCGTCAGAAATTGAAAAATTGTCATACTGTCTCAAAGTTTCAATAGCAGCAGTTGGCACATCAACCACCACCACACGTTCATCTTTCTTTTCTTCCATATCAGAGATTGACGAGTTGTTAGAAGAATCTTGTGGCGTGACATTGGCACTGGATCTGGCAGACTGGTTGATCGGATTGTACCAGATTTGAACTTCGAATCTTGGATCGTTGAGCAAATGAGCCAAATGGTCCTTGAACCAGTTCAAGGTACGCAGATCAGACACAATCCACACAAACACGTACTTAGCATTCTTGTCCTTTCCAACCAAATCTTGAGCATATGTATAGGTTCCAGTAATACCGATGCCACCAGCAAAGTACATGACAGTGTCGTACTTGTGTACAGGATGTTGAGAGCCGTATGGACCTTCAATCAAGACACCGACTGTTTCAGTCCCACCACAGGCTTCCATTCGCTTGGCCATTCGTTTCGTCATTCCATCCTTGACTCGGCAAAACAATTGCAATTGAGTTGGATCGTCGGGCCTGTGGATAATGGTGAAAGGATGGTTCTGCCACCATCGGTTGACTTGCATGAAGTGAATAAACCCGTAGTTACCAGGATAGAACTTCCATCGATTGGAATATTGGATATCAATTTGCAAGATATTGTCTGGATGTAATGTAATATGAGCCTTGGACTTGATGCCAGATATCAAGATTCGAGCCAATCGTGCCAATCGGTCAAACACCCACACAGCAAATGCGGCGTAGACAGCTTGGACATAATTCAACTCAGCCAAATGTCGGAAGGCACCAATCAAGAATACCACAGCCAAGAAAATGTGCGTATACAAGAACAATTCGTACCGCTTATTTCTCCACACTGCCATACCCTGGAAGAAGATTAACAAGCCCGCGAAAAATGCAACGTTGCCCAGAATCCAATACTGTTGTTGCCAAAGACTAGAAAGGTTACCCATGGAAATAGCACCAAGCATATAGCACATTGCATGGACACACAAACTTACAATAATACATCGACCAAGCCACTTGTGCAAAACATTGAACGAATCCAGGGACCAGCCAGTGATCCAGATCAAAAAGTTGTTTCGACCACCCAGCAAGTAAAGGATTGGAAACTCGAACATTACCATCATACCTGTTCGTAGACCAATACTTCGGTAAGTCTGATATAGCATGGTACCGCGACTGCCAGTAGGGTCTTGCTCAGGTGTCAATATCACATATCCAAAACACAGGAACAGAATGTGTTCCAAAAAGTAGAACGCCAAGAAAACCGTTTGGAATCGAGTGGGAAAGTTTAATGTGAAGAACCCGCCTAGTTTCGCAGAAGTGGAATGGGATTTGTTACAGGCCGGAGCGAGTAGCAAATGCTTTCGAATAGTTCGACTGATTTTGCCGTCGAAATGGAGTAATGCAGGCTGTAATGCTTTGAAGCAGAAATTAGACACTGCCAGGAACAGCATCAAAACGGCGAAAGTACCGGCCATGGCGGCGCCGAAAGCAATATTTCGGTTTTTATTCGTTACTTTGGAACTTTTGATCAAAACATTGTCTCCAGCATGACGCTTGTTGAATCCTTTTTGTTTCTTTTGTGTGTTTAAACTCAATGCGGCATCACTGTTGTTTTCGCGAAATTCACCGGATTGTGCCCGACTCGCTGCGGCTTCCACGGATTGTTCGTCCAGAGTAATGCCATATGTTCCACAAACTTCAACCAGCAATTGCAAGGTCTGCATATGGGATATAGATGAGTTATTGGTAGGTTTGGTATCAAAGCAGTTCAACATGGAGCCCACGAAATTCGTATTTGAGCACAAGCATGACTCTAATGCTGCACCAGATATATCATCACAACCCGTACTGGCAAATGTATTCTGGGTAGCCGAGTTCCAGCATCCCATAGCAGTTGGGTGAATATTGTCTTGCCCAGATAGTGCGGCAAGAGCCGTCAAGAGGGCCGCTTTCATATTAGTGGATATTAGCTTGGAAATAGAGAGATGGAAAGACGATTCGTGTTCAACTAAAGGGCAGACCCGAGCCCTTTTATCTTTCACAATGAATGAATCTAGAAGAAGCAACGATTACAATTGCGGTCATCTTGATCACTGTTTAAGCCAAACGGGGATAATCTTCCTAGGTAAGATTGTTCTCGCCGACAATCCGTACCCGCAGAACTGAAACAACTTTTTTTTCGTTCTTCCACGATCATAGAACAGACCGAAAAAGCAATTCAGAAGCCTTATTTTGCTTGGGGGCATTGCAGGACTAACCCACACTGTCTCAACTCTGGTAAGCCATTTCTCACCTCGTTTTCGTACTGATCTATCGAACTGTGGTGCATGCATGATGGCAATTGGTCCTATTGTTGTTATTTATCGTGAATTTCGGATTCGTTACATCTTCTATCGGTTTTTCATCTCGCCTTAACCGTTTTCAGAATATCTGTTGCTCAATTGTGTCATGATTCATGACGATCATTTGTTGAAAGTTGGGGCCAAGCCCTCACTGGCCGTCTTGACCCTGCAGTCCACAGGACAGGTGGCTTTCCTTAAACCCACTGCATATTCAAGGCACCCTTCGTCATATTGCTTTTTTGATTCTTTTTTTTGTTCCGACTGCTAGAGTTATCTGATCTCAGAATTACGTGTTGATATTTTCTGCCGATCCCTCGTTCGAAATGTCCACATTCTTACATCTACTTGTTTAAGTTTAAAGTTCAAGAAGTTGAATACAATTGAGTAGAATGACGAGATTTGCTGACTTTTGTTTGGTATGATGACCTTGAAAACACAATGGAACAGGGCATTGCCTCCGGTTTTTACGAAAGGAGGCTTATTCAATCGGGTGCGCCTTGCCCTCGTTGTGCTATGCCCACTTTGGGAATTATCTGATCCGAATCCCGCTCACAGCTAACTCTGTGACGCCATGCACATGCAAGCTTGTCCCGGCAAACGCCATCATCGATTACCGGCAAAAATTGTTGTTGGATGGGGTGGATTTGATGGCCAGTTCCAGAAGGCCATCCTTCTGAACTGGTGTCCAAAATGATTGGATAATTGCCCGTGAAACAATTTGATGTTTAGGCGTATGTGAAGTGTCAAACCCTTTTTTCATCGTTTGAAATAAGCTTTCCAGCGCAAGACATGCTGTGCAGTGAAATTATACTGCTGAAATATTATTCCCGCAGCAGGAGGTCGTATTCCTGGAAAGCCACATCGCTCACAGCAGAATAAGGCAAGCCAAGTCTATGAACACGGTTTGTCTGAACCATGATCTGGACCGATCAGGGCCAATATTAGTATTACCCTAGCTTGCATTGACTCGCAGTATATGAGCATAAGCTGACTTTTTAGCTCATGCGGCCGGTTTCACGTTGCATTGCGTTACGGAAGCTGCATCCGAGTGAACCCGCCGGTAAAGCACTGATCAAATTGATTGATATGATTGATCAGATCAATCTGATTGCCTGGATCATTGGTCTCTTCGAGAAAGAGAAAAAAATAACCAGGTCAATTGATCGGCATATGTCCCTAGGGCCGGTTTCACGGAGAATCGACAGCGTACATGGAAATTCTTGGCGGCCTGGACTTTGCATGCAATTGATCTTTTCGTTTCTCATTTGCTTTAATCCTTACTCCACACCCCACTGTGTGTCCAAATCATCACCCAGTCAATAGAAAAGCAGTCCCCTACACGGGAGAGAATCAACCACTAGGTCAAGCTTGTTGCAATCAGATTATCTGATCAAGCACTTCATTTTCCTATAGCGGGCATGCATGATGAAGCTGCAGTCGGACCCGGACGGCATTCACAGATCTCTCCGATCAGCGGTGAATCTTCCGTTAGCGGGTGAGCTCGGTGAGTTTCAGATCAGATATTTCCCAATGCGGATAACTCCCGCGCTCTCCAATCAGATTAGATTCTAAGGCGCGCCCAACTTCCGGCTGGGCTACTCTGTCTGATCAATCTGATATGAAGACATGCACCATCTGCTCACTGAACAGAGTTGCCTGCGTGGTCAATTGCCGTGTATATCTCTGCATTGCATCCGCGAATGCTGCCACTAGGTACAGTTCTTGGCAAGCTTTAAATTGCGTGAAATTTTTTGTTTGCGAACAGTTGACAGGGTGGCTCGGGCCATGGAATTGGCTACCTACCGATCATTTGGAATGGCATCATACTGTCACAGCCGTCGTACTGGCTCACAAAGAACACATGCACAGCCCCTTGAATTGGCATGGCCAAACGCAAACAAGCCGATGCCTCAGGCGCTCGGCCCTCGGTTCCCCCATTGGGACTCGGTGCGGCTCGCGTTTAACGAGATATTCGTGCACAGCCTTTCGAATCAGAATCTTCATCATCATTGATCCGACCAGGTGGCTGATTGTTCGATGCTATCATACTATTTATGCACTCGCAATTAACGACATGCACCCATACTGCCCTGAACGGCGGTCCTTGTTTCACCGTTTCTCCGCATTCGACACGTAATCCCACGGGAACAATGCTAGTCGTATTAACCTAAAAACTGTATCACTGCCACAACGGTTCATCTGATCATTCATCTCCGACGAATGATCGGCGATTAATGATTGTTAACAGGAATATATGTTCGAAGGTGACTCAGGGAGAGCCCATAAATCCCCACAGCACGGCTTGGCATCCCTCACCCCATCATTTACTCCCGTAGCTGGATCACCGCCAAACAACGACCGGGATGAATGCCCCTTGATCTATACAGCCTCATAGCAACAGGTGGCAACTGATTGATCCAATGATCTGAGACAAGAACGCGATTAAACAAAACAGCCTATTGAAATATCAAACAAGTACACCAAAAAAAAAAAACAAATAAAATAATAATAACAAAATCCGGACAAAAAAATATGCAATAACCTATTCAGCCACTTTGCGCATGACCAAATCAGTCCAAGGATTTCGGGTTGGAGAACTGCCTACAACCTTGACAAGCATGGTGATCCACTGCTGCTTCAACTCTGCAGAGTCGGCGTAAAAGTCAATGATTTCACCATTGGCAAACCGAACTCGAAACCCTTCGTTCACAAACATGAATGCTTCTTCTCGCTCAGCAAATGCAGACTTTCGTCGGCTCTTGCCAACCTGCACCACCGGCTTGGTCAAGGATGACTTGTCTTCAATAACACGAGTGGCCTTGGACAGATTGATGGTGGCCCGCGGCTTGAGCGAGGTCTCACTGTAAGCCGTGAGCATGGTGCCTTCAAGCTTGAAGTGTCGACGTCGCCAATATCGGCAATCACCACCCAATTGCGACAAGGTACCTTCCATCAACATTGGCTCGTGCTTTCGTGCTACTCGCAGCTCTTCCAAAGCTTCTTTGATGGACTTGGGCAAAGTCTCCCGTTTGCTGGCCCGCGGAATATACATCAGTTGTGCCTGCATCTTCCCAACCCTGTACGGCTGTCGCTTGGACCCATTGACACCCTTGGCCCATTCATTGAACACTGGAATTTCAAACGTGGCTGGTCGCCCATATACTTCATCCTGGTATTGACTAAACGCAATATAAGAACGGCCAAACGACCCATCATTGGCCACCAACGAATCCCATGCATCTTTTCGCGGTGGTTCTGGCAATGATGGAGCAGGTTGCAACTGCGGCTGAAGCAACGGTGTCTGTGGAGCAGCGGCGGGAGCCTTCTTCTTGGACCCAAACAATTTGGAAAATCCATGCCTTTTGTTGGCAGCCGGATCTTTAGGATCAGTTCGCACTGGTTGGATCGGCCGCATTGGTGTGCCACCACCAACTGGCTTGCGAACGGGTTGCGGCGCAGAAGCATACTTGGTCTTGACAGTGAGAATAAATTCCAGCTCATCGCCAACTGTCAATTCGAATTCTTGATCCAAATATGCCGTCTTCTTCAATGGCCTGTATTGAGTACTAATGCAGTGAATACCATTGTCAAGTGTTAAACTGAACTTGGCTCGCTTATCGTCCACACCAGGCAGTTCAACATCCTTGATAGACACGATTCGCACAAACAGTCTACCCTTGTCGCTATTCGGCATATCATGCTCGGTGCTTGAAGATGAAGGAACTCGGCCATTGGCCTGTTCAGCAGTAATTCGAGGAATCCCATCGTCGTTCTTTGGTGGCACTGGTGGTGCAAATTCGCTATCGACAATTCGTTTGACTGGACCAGAAACCTTGCGTGACTGTTGGTTGCCCCCTTGCTCACTAGCTCGACGCTCAGTAGCAATGATAAGGCTATCATTTTGTCGCAACGTGTACCCACGCTTCTGAGTCTGCATCATTCGGTCAAACGTTTCATCCAAATCACCAAACATTGAGTCGTCTTCCTTGGTTTCTTCGTACGCCAGCTGCAGCACTGGAACAGGAACTCGGTTCACTTCGTTCATGATATGCTGGTTGAGTTGTTCTTCCTTCTTGCTTCGCCGACCACTTGATGACCGTCGAGAACTTGAAATACGCCGCACGTCCATCGGAGTCAGACTTGGACGAGTCTTGAGCCTGGACCCAGACGAAGCACGAATTGTTTGAGGGCCCGGCGATTCTGGGATATCATCCACTTCCTCATCCTCTTCTCGGTCGTTATCTTCATCTTCTGCAAGACTACCAAGCCCACGCTCATCCTCAGGCTCCTCCTTCACCGACACATCATCCAAGAACGACTTGTTGGTATTGAGCTTTGGACTCTGCAATGAAAAGTCTCGCTCTTGACCAAAAATGGAAAATTCTGAAGCAAAGTCACTGCCAACTGATGGCATGCTCAACTCTTCATGCTGCTGTTGGTCATACACAGACGGCTCGCGATTCGACCATTCGACATTCTCTGGACTGGACTCCCGTTCCATCTTGATTGGGCTGTCGTAGCTGTTAGGACTGTTGTGGTCTAGGCTTGGAACTGGCGATTCATACTCTTGTTGCTCTTGTTTGACTGGCAACAATTCTGGATAGTGGTGTTTCTCCAATGGCTCCTGTTGTGAATGGTTCATTACTGGCTCTTGATGCAAAACCGGGGTGATAAACGGCTCATCAACAGGCTCTTCCTTGATGACTGGTGAAAAGCTAGATTGAGTAATATCATCAGGCATCAATGGAGTGGTTTCTTGGAATTCTGGTAACCCGCGGAACTCTTCTTCAACCGGCTCCATCTTGATTTTGGTCAACGGTGGAGTTGGCTGTCGTGCAGGTACCCGTGGCACCGGGATTGTCGGCGGAGTAGCCCGTCGATTTTGATTTTCCATAGATTGAGACGGAGTAGGTGATGGAGAAGGCGATGACCGAGAATATCCTCGATATGGAACGTGCGGCACATCCTCGCTCGCCGCCTCCCAATATAGGTGCGGCGAGATTTTTCGAGCACCTGGTCGATGAATCACGGTACCAGACCGTTCAAGACCCTCATCGTCTTCTTCTCCTAGTGGAACATCTTGGTCATAGTCGAAATCACCAATATCCATTCGATCCAGCTCCTGCTGCATTTCATTTTCTTCGTCATCATGTTGCTGCATTTCTTGGCCAATACCATTGTGAGACACTAGAGCAGCCTCAGAGTCGCTTGATGAAGACAATTCAGCATCATCAAACTGATCCAGATCAGCCACTGGATCCATTTCTGGAAGCTTTTCCAACTGAGGAAGTTTTCGTGCAGGTGGCAGAGATGTAGCCTCCTCCTGCTGATCGCTTTCAGAGTCTTCTGACTGCCCCGATCGCTCAGAAGAGGCAGATATTTGACGATGTGGCAGCTCTGGCTCTTGCACATACTGTTCTTGAGGAAGAGAAGGAGTCGTAACAGGTGTTTCCTCCTCTTCCTCTTCTACAACAGATACAATAACCCGTGAACTCTGCTCCAGATGGGCGTCCAGCGACCGTCGTCGTTGAGACATTGTTCGCTTTGGATTCTCAACATTAGCCCGAGGTTCGGTTGCACTACCAACACGAACATGCTGGGTTTGAACTTTCCGCTCTGAATCCAACAATGAAGCCTTTCGAGCAAGCTCTTTTGTCACAGCAAGATCGCGCATATCTGCATCACTCGGCAATGCTCGAGGCTCCATTAGATTCTGTGTTGGTTCCATATCTGATTCCTGCTCAGAATCTGGAGCCATGTCACTGCTGCTTGGAGTGTTCTCCTTGTCCGACTCATCATGCATTGCGGGTGAATGCTGGGGTATCTGTGGCAATGGTCGGCTGACAGTCCGCGGAGTCTGCCGGAAATCGGAAGGATCAATAATCGGCACATTGTTGTAATCTTCGTCATCTTCTTCATCTTCATCATCGTCGTCATCTTCTTCGCGCTGGATATGGTCAAAGTCGCTGTCTTCTTGGTCCTCAGAGCTAGACGGCTCAAACCCAGAAGACGAATTGCTCATATCAGGAGTCACGGTTTCATACTGAATCACTTGTGCAGACTGATTGAATGTGACAACCTTTTTCATTTTGGACGGTGATGGTGGTTGAGGCTCAACGCTAAACTGTCGGGGACCCTGAAGTCGACCCACAGATCCATTCCGGGCAATGCTGCTTTTCCGTGCTAATTCGTCTTCCAGATTTCGTTTAGGAAGATCAGCCTTGTTTGTGAAACTGTCATTTCGTGCCAAGGGACTTGCGCTGGTCTTGTCCGATTGTATAAAAATGTTGTTTTCAAAAACCTTGCTGTTTCGGTTGGAACTTGGACTACCCTTGTACTTATTATCTGGGCTTGGTGCTGGAGAATGAGTATCCTTCTTTTCCATGTCCGACCAGAAATTTCTCATGCTCTTGGTCTTTGAACCTACTTTCGTTGCATTGAAGTTTCTGTCGGTTTTGTAGTTTTCTGTAGAATGATGGTTAGCTGCTTTTCGACCTTGGACCAGGGGTTCGCAGCCCCCTCATCAATCGAGTACGTACTTTGATCATCCGTATCCATAGCCAATTGTTTGTTTATTCGCAGAGGGCGAACCTCGTGGCTGCTTTCGTATGGCATGGCGTGTAATGTGAACAAGCGCGTCTAGTTCTAACTGCCGTTTTGTGTTGATTGAGACGTGTTTTGTCGGGGTATTGAGCAAAAATAGTAATAATGAACAGGTACAAATCAGTTCTTCTTTAACTGATTCGAATAGTTGTCGAACTTTAAAAGATGGTTCAAACGAGCGTGTGGAATGCAATAAAGGTTTAAAGAAAAATGGGGCGCTAAGCGAAAAAGTCTGTTTTGGTAGAACCAAAGAATGAAGACTGAGGAATTCAAGCGTTCTTGCTAGCAATCGATACCAAGAGTTGCAAAGAAAAGGTTGGCCATGCAGAACCGCAAGAAAATGTCAAATGGTTAGAGCGCTCGGGGGTGTGAAAGGAAAACAGTTACAGGCAATGGTCTACTTTTAAGGGTGAAAAGTTGGGGCTGGCGTGTGGGCCATGTGCACCCAGCCGACGTTTGTTTACAGTCGCTACGCGTCGTCACAGCAACCGACGCGATCGACACGCATAATTTCCGAATCAGCTCTCATGGGCACCGGTTGCCCCCTAACCTGAGTCAACGGTCTATCTTTCGCAGCGTTCCGTCGTTTCAGAAGCTGCTAACAATAGGATCTGTGGCTGTAAATTCCCGGATTGTCGAGATCCAAATTCGGTAAACTTATTGGCATCACCGTGATCAAGATTCAGATCTCCCAGTAGCCGCATCTGCACTTTGATATTTGACAGTCTGTGGTGACGGGCAGCATGATGCTGCCTTTCAGGATGCATAGCATTGTTTGTTATGATTTAGGTTCTTGTTTGTTTACACATTTGTCTTCATAGACATGTCACTTCACTAGGCTATGAACAACCCCTGTCCCGCATACGCTGTGGGTGAGCACGGGTGAGGGGGCGGGGGCAGCCCCTTATTCTTGCGGTCACAGCTACTGTCCTCCAGCAGCTTGAATTATGCACAATGCAGCTTACGTGCATAAAATGAGGTTTTTTTAGCATCAATCGAAGATCGAGGGTTCATTCGTTTGTTTTGACAGACATGTTTACGCTGCTGGAAAGCAGTCATCTGTCGTAAGAGCTTGCGGGTTACGCATAGTGGGTGCTTACTCTCCGTTCTCCGATGTGGTATGCGTCAGTGCTATTTTAGACAACAGATCGCAGTAAACTGACAGGGAATTACACCGAGCTACTAATTCATATTTATTAGATCGAGCATCAATGCGTTCATAGATTGGTTGGTTGGCCGGCTGTATTTGTTTGTTGGCTGATGGCTGCGACTTCGTATCCATTGCCAATCCGGGATTCACTTTATGGGTATCGTCCAGAGTGGCATCAGTATACCACATCCAGTCTAAATATGGCGTGTGATACGGCTGGACGTCCTGAACTTCGCGGGGAAACACTGAGTAGCAAACGCTCGGGTTCCTATTGGCATATATGTGTTTGTTTTACTTTTGTTTAAATCATGTTTATTGAACTTGTCGTGAAGTCCATTGACTAGCAATGCTTTTTCATCCCAGTTACAATAATCATCTGTAACACCACTTCAATACTCAACGTCTTGCATTCTTTGTTCTCGTTAGGGCCATCTGCAACAACCACTAGGAAACAGACTAGACATTATAATACACAAGAAGCCCTTTCAAACAGGGAAACCGAACCAATTCAGCATACCCTGGCGAATGTACGTATACCTGAGACGTTGAGTTAAGATTGACTAAACATGCAAGAAGAATTGAACTGCTGTTTCCAAGGTTGATTCCAAACCCATTCCCGTTTACCATGTTTCCACATGTTAAAGCTGGACCATACCGCTCTATGTTTTTACTTACTGGAATATCTCAAACAGCCCGAAAGCTTTCAACATTACGTGAACAATGTGCGGCTCAACATGATCCGGAAATGTCTCAAGTACATAACCAAATTTCTCCATGATCCTCAACTGCAGAAAGCTAGTGCTTGGACAATCGAGAATATACCTTAACCCCTATCTTATAAATTCCTTTAGGTAACTCCCAAGGCTAAAACCTAGACGAAAATCAGCTTTATAAAATGAGCCTCACATTGCGCGGCTTATCACAGACTCTAGCGATTTTCCCAAGAAATTTTCGAAAATTCCTTTTCGCAGGCGGCAGTTCAGGTAGCGAATGCTCGGAAGCCGCATGTGGTGCGGCTCCGTTGGCGTAATGGGTTAACGCTTCAGCCTCCTAAGATTTCATAACTAGTAAGCTGAGGATTGTCGGTTCGAGTCCGACACGGAGCGTACATCATTATTTTTCTTTTTAGTTCTGGTATGTTTTTGTAGAGCTCGCTATGCTCGAAAAAAAGAGCTGGGGCTGTTGCCGTGGTGTCGGTTCGATTCGGCGAAGTAGTCAGCAGGTCGACATTATTTAAACCTTGGTGCATCGATCAAGAGATGAATCTACGCGTGGTGATTTGGCTCTATATATGTCAATATTTTTGTAGAACTGGTATTGCTGGCAGACTGACAATCTGACCTGATACTTGCCGGAGACTCTGCATGCACCACAGGTTCCGAAACACTCTCGACACATGGGGCATCTCCACTAGCCACACTACTCCAACGCACCGTTGCATTGTTAAAAGCTTATTTTGCTAGTTCATATCAATTGATAGAGCGCAATTCACAAATCCGCTTCAAATTTTAGCTTGGAGGAGTTCACATGTTCCATATGCGGGGCACGGGTTCTGCGCTGTTCCGCATCATATTGGCGGGCCAGAATGCTGTTAGCAATAAACCGGCCAGGCCATTGTCGAGCAGTGCGATCCAGCTGCATCAGAATCTCTGGTGCTCGTACCTGGAAGGGATTTCGGTTAAATATGGGTACCGCATTGCATTGCTTACCTCCATCTTCTTGCTCATCTTTGTTCTTGTTCTTTTGCTCTTTTGCGCCATAGACATATGCTTGGTAGTGTTTCTTGGCGCAAGTGAAGTCATCCCTGTAGTCATCATCATCATCGTCGTCATCGTCGTCGCCATCATCATCGTCATCATCGTCATCATCGTCATCATCGTCATCATCGTCATCGTCGTCTTCGTCTTCGTCCTCGCCATCGCCGTCATCCCAGCAGGTTTCAAAGCCGTGTCCTTCGTCTTCGCCATCGTATTCTAGTTTGTGGCCCCGTTGTAGGCTATAATAATCAGAATCATTGCCATTGATCAAACATGGGATCGGAGTAGTGGTAAAAGCTTCAGGAGCACAGCGTGTTTCAGACTCAAACATCTCACAATACTCTGTTTCATCGATCAAATCGCTGTCTTCAAGTTCCGTGTCACTGCTGTTGTAAAAGTATTCATCATCACTTTTGCCTTCAGCTTGTTCATCTTCATCCATGAGTCTGGCTTGGCTTAACCTGCTGGCCGGCTGCTGGTCTCTTCTTGTCTCTGTCGTTCTCACCGTCATCCTCGTCGGCGCCGATCGAAGCCGCTCGCTTAGGCCATGTGTTGATGATGCGCCACATCCTTTCATCCTGCTGACTGCCACTTTTTCTCGGCAATTATCTCGTTCATTCATCTTAGTATGCTGTGCAATTAATCGTATATAAATAAAAGTATCAAGAAAGAAAAACAGATGAAAGATGACGCAAACGGGTCAATGCAAGTGGTCGAGAGTAAAGAAACCAAAAGTATCTCCATCTTTTAGACTACTGAGGGCCATCCAACGCCACAATTCTAACCCCTTCCTCGTTCGAATGGCCCGGTGTTTGGAGCAGTCATGTTCCTAAATAAGGAAACTGGAACCAACTCCTAAAACTCAAACGTAATCCAGCCCGGCCATGCAAGCTCGTCTCTGGCAAGTCCACGAATCCGCTCGAGCAAAAATCGTTCCACTTTACCTACGTTTCGTAACACAGGACCAAGGCCCTCCTGGTCGCCAATTTCCGATTCGATTTTGATATCCTTGATAATGTCTATGCGGTCATGGCCCTGCTGGGTCACCGCATCACCATCCTTGTCCACATCGCATATAAAACTGAAATGAATCTGTCTGGATATATATGTCAATACAGCCATGGACCGTATGTCCATGCCAGTAATAGTAAGCTTCAATGGCAGGGTGACAAAGCTCGGCGACGGGTAATTGAGAAGCAGCGTAGCACTCACACCCATCTTCATATCACCACTATACGCCACTTCCAGAAAGAATTGTGTATCATCTTCACGCCCCGGCTTCGGTTGGGCATTGGCGCTCGACGAAGCCGCAGGGGACTGTCTCAATGGTGACATTCGTTCGTCGAAAGCCGCCGATGAGACGGCAACAGCCGCAGGTGTCGGCTGGTGCATGTTCTGAAGCGTCTGCAGATTCTGCAGCGAGGCATATAATGGCGACCGCAGGCTCGAAAATAGATTCGAAGGCATCGGATGGAAGTAGTGCAAACCGCCATTGGGTGTCATTGGCGGCGAGGGGATGCGCTCTTGCTCAGTAGTCGGCTCATGATCACGGTCACGGTCACGGTCATGGTCATGATCTTGATCATGCTCATGCTCGTGCTCATGCTCATGGTCACGTTCACGATCACTATCACGGACATTCTCGGGTGGATCAGTTGTGTATGAAGGAAGCGACGAGGTCTCGCTTTCTCGTCGGGGGAATCGATAGTCTGAATGGACTGGTTCTGTTGACGGCGAGGATGCGAATGCCGCCTGGCTAGATTCGTCGAATTCGTCCGTATAAAACTCGGGGAATGGGTCGGAAATATGCTTAATTGTGACTTCGGGTGCCACTGTGCCCAGATTGAACGATGTTACCGACAGGGACTTGATATATGGAGGCAGCGTCAACTGCTTGAATTGCGAGTCCAAGAAGGACCGTATCTTTTCAGACAACCCTGCTTCATCCTCAAGCAGCCGATTCCAATCGATCTCCAGCGACATTTGTTGGCAGGGGTTGGTTGGTACGGTCGTTGGGGCGCAGGTTTCTAACGCAGGTATTTAATCGATTCACTTGAGCAATGGAATCGTTGGTAATTCTGACCACGGCTGCAACCATATAGAACAGCAAGCTTGGTATATTTTGTTGTAATTGCGCTGATTAGGTCTCCAGCTGGCTGCTGCTTAGTTATTACTGCTAATGCTAACCAAAGCTTAATACAACAGCCCACAAGGACGGCTCTCCCAATGCCACCAGAGCTGCCACGCTAACAGCCAATGTGAGCCAACTGTGCGCGCCACGCTGGTGCTGTTTTGGTGGTGTGCAAGCCACGCACTCAGCTTCAAATTTTTTCACTCCTCCCTTCTTCTTTCCTTCTCTTTCTTCTTTGGACAATTCGTATCAAGTTCAACACACAAACGTTCGAAATGGGTTTCTCTGATCTTTCTTCCGCCGCTGGTACGTATTACCACGAAATCAATTGATCTATGGCTCAATTGCTAACACACCGTTTTTCAGGCCTCCAAAACCTCGACAAGTTCCTTGTTGAAAAGACCTACATCCAAGGGTATGTCTCAACTAACCAACTAAAAAAAATGCTAACAATCCCTCGATCAGTGCTACCCCATCTCAAGCCGATGTTGTTGTCTACAAGGCTGTTGGTACTTCCCCAGACTCTGCTAAGTACCCAAATGCCGCTCGATGGTACACCCACATTACCTCTTACGAAACCGAATTCACCACCTTGCCAGGTGACAAGTCTGCTTCTGCTTCTTCTTTCGGCCCAGCTGCTGCTGCTGCCGAAGAAGACGACGAAGACGTCGACTTGTTCGGTTCTGATGATGAAGAAGCCGATGCTGAAGCTGAAAAGTTGAAGCAAGAACGATTGGCTCAATACGCTGCTAAGAAGGCCGCTAAGGGTCCAAAGCCAGCTGCCAAGTCTATCGTCACTTTGGATGTTAAGCCATGGGACGATGAAACCGATTTGGAAGAAATGTTGGCCAATGTCAAGGCCGTTGAAATGGACGGTCTTGTCTGGGGTGGTCACCAATTCATTGCCGTTGGTTTCGGTATCAAGAAGCTGCAAATGAACTGTGTCATTGAAGACGACAAGGTCTCTTTGGACGACTTGCAAGCTCAAATCGAAGAAGACGAAGACCACGTCCAATCCACTGACATTGCTGCCATGCAAAAGTTGTAAGCTGTGAGCAGAAATTATAATTTCCGTATATGTAAAAGATAGTAATTATACTTTTGTTTTTGGACTATGATGCAGCAGGTGTTTCTTACTACGGTGGTTTCGGAGGTCGGTGAACAATAAATTCCCCCTCCAAAAAAAAAATTTGTGAGCATCCCAAGTACTTGCACTATTCGAACTGTCAAGCAACAAGTTGGAATCAACTTTTGGCAGGCGAATTTACTCTATCAACGCGGAGGATTAGTATTCAATAACTATGCCACCGAAAAGAAAGAGAGCTGTGACCAAAAAAGAGGTACGATTGGTCGATTTGAAATATAAACTAACTTGTTGATACCAGGTTCCCGATGATGGGTTCAACGACCTCTTGAAGCCGGAATACAAGGGAAAAGGTCTAGCAGATCCAGTAAATACAGCAGAGGTATGGCGATTTTTGGAATGATAAGGCAGCTAACGAGAAAAAAACAGGACAAGTGGAATCTGCTGCCGGCATTTTTAAAGGTCAAAGGATTGGTGAAACAACATTTGGATTCTTTCAATTACTTTATTGAGACTGATCTAAAGAAAATCGTCAAGGCAAATGAGCTGATTTTGAGTGATGTTGATCCCGAGTTTTATCTCAAATATCTGGATATTCGTGTTGGTCAACCAGAGCGAAAAGATGCTGAGACTACCGACAGAAAAATCTACCCTCACGAATGCCGGTTACGGGATTTGACATATGCCGCTCCTATCTACGTCGACATTGAATACACCCGAGGGAAGAAGATTGTTATTCGTCGAGGGATGATTCTGGGACGAATGCCGATCATGCTCAAGAGTTCGAGATGTCGATTGGTAGGGCTCAATGAGAAACAAATGGCTGCTGCTGATGAATGTCCGTTGGATCCAGGTGGATATTTCGTTGTTAATGGTACTGAAAAGGTTATTCTTGTTCAGGAACAATTGAGCAAGAATCGTATCATTGTTGAAGCTGATGAAAAGAAGGGCATTGTTCAAGCTTCGGTCACCAGTTCTACTCACGAACGGAAAAGTAAGACATATGTGTTGACCAAGAACGGAAAAATCTACCTCAAGCACAACTCGGTGGCTGAGGAAATTCCGATCGTATTAATGCTGAAAGCTGCCGGGCTGTCCACCGATCATGAGATTGTTCAATTGGTCTGCGGCTCAAACCCCGTTTATCAGGAAATGTTTGCCATCAACTTTGAAGAATACAACAAGCTGGGCATTCACACTCAAAAGCAAGCATTGGAGTATTTGGGCTCGAAGGTTCGAGTCAGAAGAGAGAATATGAAGACCTCTGCTCGATTGCCACCATATCAAGAGGGGGTAGAGGCGTTGGCTACGACTATTATTGCACATATTCCAGTGAATGGTCTAGACTTTAGAGAAAAAGCATTGTATATGGCTATTATGACTCGACGAGTTGTAATGGCTATGCACAACTCCAAAATGGTTGATGATCGAGATTATGTTGGTAACAAGCGATTGGAATTGGCTGGCCAGTTGATGTCTCTGTTGTTTGAAGATTTGTTCAAGACGTTCAATAATGACTTCAAAAAGAACATTGACAAGGTTTTGAAGAAGCCAAACAAAACAAATGAATTCGATGCACTAATGAATATGAGCATATACTCTTTGAACATCACAAGCGGCATGAACCGAGCCATTTCCACCGGTAATTGGTCGTTGAAACGGTTCAAGATGGAACGGGCCGGGGTAACACATGTGTTGAGTCGATTGAGTTATATTAGTGCATTGGGGATGATGACCCGTATTTCATCACAGTTTGAGAAGTCACGAAAGGTGTCTGGGCCTCGTGCTTTGCAGCCGTCGCAATTCGGCATGCTTTGCACTTCGGATACCCCTGAAGGCGAGGCTTGTGGGTTGGTCAAGAACCTGGCATTGATGACACATATTACGACCGATGTTGAAGAAGCACCGATCCGCAAGACTTGTTTGGTATTGGGTGCCGAGGACATATCTATCATTGGTGGTCATGAGCTGCATTCATTAGGCACCTACGGGGTTTATTTGAATGGTACCTTAATTGGCATTACCAGATTCCCGACCCGATTTGTCAAATCATTTCGAAGTTTGCGACGAGGTGGCAAAGTTTCGGAGTTTATCAGTATTTATTGCAATCATCATCAAGCTGCTGTGCATATTGCTACTGATGGTGGCCGGATTTGTCGGCCGTTGATTATTGTCGAAAATGGTGAGCCGCTCGTGAAGGATCACCATATTAAAAAGTTGCTTGAGGGCGAATTGAGCTTTGATGACTTTTTAAAACTAGGACTGGTGGAATATTTGGATTGTAACGAGGAAAATGACTCGTACATTGCGTTATATGAAAAGAACTTGTCCAATGAAACCACTCATCTGGAAATTGAAGTTTTCACCGTGCTGGGTGCGGTTGCAGGGTTGATTCCGTATCCCCACCACAACCAATCGCCTCGAAATACTTATCAATGTGCTATGGGTAAGCAAGCTATTGGGGCAATTGCGTACAACCAATTGGATCGAATCGATACCTTGTTGTATTTGATGGTGTATCCGCAACAGCCGATGGTCAAGACCCGGACTATTGAGCTCATTGACTATGACAAATTGCCAGCTGGTCAGAATGCAACAGTTGCTGTGATGAGTTATTCTGGGTACGATATTGAAGATGCGTTGGTATTAAACAAGTCTTCCGTTGACCGAGGGTTTGGTCGATGTCAAGTACTCAAGAAGAACACTACTGTTTTGAAGCGATATCCAAACACGTCGGACCGATTGGATGGTATCAAATATGATCCTCATGTGGAGAATGGCGAGGCCACGGCCAAGCCGATTTTCCAGCATGCTTCATTGGGTATCGATGGTATTGGTGAAGTAGGGCTACCAGTAGAAACTGGTCAGGTCTATGTCAACAAGTCTGTTCCATTGAGTACTGGTACTGATCCGGAGGAGATTCTAAATCAAAGTGCGACCACCATGGAATATCGAGAATCGCCGGTATCATACAAGAACCCCGAAAAAAGTTATATCGACAAGGTGATGATTTCTGCCACTGAAAACGAACAGTCTTTGATCAAGGTGCTACTTCGTCAAACCCGACGACCGGAACTGGGTGACAAGTTTTCGTCTCGTCACGGTCAAAAGGGTGTGTGCGGTATTATTGTTCAACAAGAAGACATGCCTTTCAACGACGGTGGCATTTGTCCCGACATTATCATGAACCCCCACGGGTTCCCATCCCGTATGACTGTGGGTAAGATGATTGAGTTGATTTCAGGCAAGGCTGGGGTATTGGACGGGTCTTTGCAATATGGTACCTGCTTTGGAGGGTCCAAGCTGGAAGACATGTCTCGAATTTTGGTCGACAAAGGGTTTTCGTACTCTGGCAAGGATATGCTTTATTCTGGTATCACTGGCGAATGCTTGCAAGCTTACATCTTCTTTGGTCCTATTTATTACCAAAAGCTGAAGCACATGGTCATGGACAAGATGCATGCGCGACCTCGAGGGCCGAAGGCAGTGTTGACCCGACAGCCTACCGAAGGTCGATCGCGAGATGGTGGGTTGCGATTGGGTGAAATGGAACGAGATTGTGTTATTGCATATGGTGCATCGCAGTTGCTGTTGGAGCGTCTCATGTTGTCCTCTGATGCATTTGACATCGATGTTTGCCAGACGTGTGGTTTGATGGGGTACAATGGCTGGTGCACGACGTGCCAGAGCACGGAGCAGGTTGTCAAGATGAAGATTCCGTATGCGGCCAAACTGTTATTCCAGGAACTGATGGCCATGAATATTGCCCCACGGTTGAAATTGGGCGATGTTTTTGAGTAGATTGTGTAATATAAGCGTTAGAATTTCATGATTGAAAGAATCTGCGGCTCACCGCTGTGCGCGCACCGATGGTCCCATAACGATCCTCCGAAAGTTTTCACGACTCAATCAAATCACCACGCCAATCAACAATGAGCCAACGGTTCCCATCATTGCTGAGAACATCGCGCTTGGCCTCCCTCAACAAGCCGTTGGAAGGAAGCATCGCCTTGTCCAAGACGGTGCCGACCCACCAGGTCATTGAGACCACACCGGCATCGTTCCATCGGCGGGACTGGGGGCTGAAAGCCCCCATCCCAGCCAAGCATCGATCGTTGTATGTCAATGTGTCAGCAATGGACAGTCCAGAAGGGCTAGCACAATACGAAGCTGGCTCGGGTTTTTATAGAAAGCTGCAGAGGTTCCGAGAGTTTGGTGCCCCATTGCAGTTGTGGAATAAAGGGTCCAAACGACATTCATATTTCGACGGTCAATCAAACGGCACAAAGAGCTTATTAACGATATCACCACGAGCCACTGACAAAATGGTCAAAGCGGCCGGTACACAGCGGCAAAAATTCATCCAATACCTTACCGAAAAGGCCGGTGGGGAAATGGTGACCCGATCCAAGGCCGACTTGAGCAAGTTTTCGGAGCACTTTATGAATCTGGAGCCAGTGGTGCCTACCGCTCAACTCACTCTTGGAAACAAGCAAGAGAGAACTGCAATTGGTCTCAATTACGGGCTCAAGGGCACTCTGCATAACACCCCTCGTGGGGTCCGAACACACAAGGTGGTGGTGGGCCGAGAAGTGAACAACAAAAAGGGCCAGGTGTCGCCAGCCATTGGTGGCTTCATTTGCAACCTACAAGCTGGTAGTGTATCTGCTGATGCTCGGAACTACTCGCGAACTGTCAAGACTCGAGAGTTTGTTGTGCGAGCTGCCGAGTCGGACCACACTGGCACTATCAACATTCGAGCCGCTCCAGTAAATCTCCAGCCAGGCAGCTCAGCCCGGTTTGTACTGAACCGATAAACCTCGATGTTTTCCTTGAAGTGCCAACTGTAAATATTCAATATAAAAAATGTCATGATCACTCCAAGTCGAATGCCTCCGGCGGCCCCCGCCGGCTGACAGATCGCTGGACCGATACCAAGCATATCGACCGTAGCGAGCATGAAAGAATTATACTGATGTCATAGCGCTTTCAGACTGGGACTTGCACAGTAGTACTTGAACACAATTACTGAGTTCGTTCGATAAACTCTATATGGTCCGTTCCTGCGCGGCGGCGGTGGGATCGGCCTCCGCGTACCGCAATTTTTTGCGGGCCGATGTATTGCAGCTCGGTCCACATAAACACCACCAATCTCTTTTGTTTGAGGATTGCCATTCTCTCTTTTTCACTACCACTACCACTACCACTACCACACTCACATTACACAATCATGTCACTGGCAAAGGCGGTTCCTTTGACATGCACGGGCCATTCTCGGCCGGTGACTCACTTGCACTTTTCGAAAAAGCTGGATCAAGGCACACGGCTGTACCTGCTGATATCGGCTTGCAAGGGTATTTAGTTTTTCGTACCAATGAACATGTGCTAACTTATTTCGAACTAGACGGAAACCCAATGCTCAGAGATGGGGTCAGTGGCGATTGGATTGGAACCTTTTTGGGCCATAAAGGTGCGATCTGGTGCTCGAAGCTCAGCGACGATGGATCGTTTGCAGTAACAGCCAGTGCTGATTTCAGTGCAAATGTATGGGATACATATAGCGGAGAGATTATAGCCAATCTACCTCACGAGCATATAGTACGGACATGCGATTTTGCACCGGGGAGTTGCCGTGATAGCGCTGTTGGAGATGACGAGGCTATCAACGTGAACGACGATCTGATGGTGGCGACCGCAGGCACCGAGAAAAAGATCCGAATATGGAACGTTCGCAAGAAAATTGTGTCGTTGGAATGGAATGTCGATTCACCGATCCGCAACATCATGTGGGTGTCTCGCAGCCTAGTAATCTCGGTGAATCAGATCGGATTGATACAATGGTGGGACGTATCGGCCAATGTGGCCAAAGAGATCAATCAGGTGGATATAGGGGGCGAAATCGGCCAAGTTGAGTATGTCAATGATTGGATTGTACTGGCTAGTGGCACGAAAGTATGCGTGGTTCATGGGCTCACCGGTGAGCTTACCAAACAGCTGGAGCTAGAATACAGAGCCAGTGCGGTAAGCTTGAATGCAGATTTTTCCAAGTGTATTACAGGATGTGTGACTGATACCTATGTGAGATGTCATGATTTTGAGTCTGGCAAGTTGCTGGAAACTTCAAAGGGTCATCATGGCCCTGTGCATGCTGTACAGTATTCCCCAGACGGGTGCCTGGTTGCAACTGGCAGTGAGGATGGTACTGTGAGGCTGTGGAAGACCACAAACGGTCCATATGGGCTCTGGAATAGCTCATGATATAATTTAATCTATTTGTAATTTTGTAATGTGTAATGATGATTCTTAATTCGATTTGACCTCCAATTTTGGCTAGGGTCCGCTCCATCCCATCCCATCCCCGCCTTGCCCCACCCCACGTCGTCCATATTCACATTCCGACTTGACAGACACACGACAAAATGCCGTGGAAGTATGCTCCAGCTGCCATAGCTGTTAGTAGCGGCGACACCACGGACACATCGTCTGCTGTGTTCATAACCAAGGACCATAAAGTCGGGTATCTGGTTACATGGTAGGTTGCAGACGCAAGTACCTCGGCTAACTAATTGAGTAGTGCCAAGCTATCAGGCGAACTATTCGCCACGCTGGAGTCGTTTATCGACAAGGATACAGTACAGTGGGCTTCGGTCCAGCTAGTGTCGACCAAAAAGTTAGACCAGATTGACAAGCTAGTAGCGCGGTTTCGAGGCGCCTACGAATTCGAGCCGGCGGAGCCGACCATCTCGGTGCTCAAGTTTAGAGATACAAAGCACCTAAACCAGGCGTTCAAGACGGAAATGCGTGAATTCAGCATGACCGATAGAGTGTCAGGGCGAATAAAAGTACATTGTTCGCCGTTTGCCTCGGTCAACCCAGCGCTGTTTGTCGGGTATCAAGCGCACGGCAATGTTAGCCATGTTCGTAAAGGGGTGATCCTATCCGACGTGAGATACTTGGATGGGATGAATGGAGGGATCGCATTTCTGGATACCGACCAAAACTTGTATCAAAGTGTAGGAATTGTTGTCGGGAAACTCAAGAAGAACACTAAAGAGGGGGACATGACCGTGATTGCCCCATGGAGAGAGTTGAAGCTTGACAAGATTATACCTTCGCCTGCAGTAGCGGTTGCAGTTCTGGCAAAACTCGAACAAGCCGCATGGCTGGGAGTTGTGGCTTTGACGGTTGTGCGGCGTGATGGGGCTACTTTGTGGGGCTCGGGGATTCTGATCCGTCACGATCTTATTATTACAAATGCGCATGTCGTGAACGACCATCGCAGAATCACAGCGTGGTTCAGCAATAACGACGAGCTCACAGTAGAGTTTGCTGGAGTGCCTCTTGAAGGGATTGATATGGCATTTTTACGGATTCGCAACTCTAAGCCGCAGGACTGTCTTCAAAAATACAAGCCGCTCAAGCTCAGTACACGCCCTCCTACTGTGGGCGAAAAAGTCACGTCAGTAGGATACGGACTGTTTTATCCACACTCTATAGGCATTGAGCCGCTTGTATCGACTGGGTATGTGAACAAAGTCGTCGACCTACCTCTGCGGGAGGGCGAAGATAGCACCGCGGTGATGGCGGTGTCGTCGGCCGGCTGCTGGAACGGCTCATCGGGTGGAGCAGCGTTGAACGACAATGGAGAACTGTTAGGCATGATGTCTAGCAACGGGAAGCTCAGCTCTGGTGAAATCATCCCCACCATGACGTTTGTCATTCCAGCAGTGCGCCTGATTCAATACGCATGTGAACTGCTGGAAAACGGACAACAGGACAAAGTTGCCGAAACTGTACAAAAGCTATGGGAGCTTCAACACACCCATGAGTCGGTGATTGCCGAGGGTGTGATATCGTCAAAGTTGTAGATAGTTATCAATACGCCGCAGCATCAGTTCCATCTTCCGGGTAACTGGGGAATTCTTCCCACCGAACCCCAAACCAAAACCTTTCCCTCCCACCGCCGGTCCCATGTTCTTACCCCATATCATCATCTCATACATCCCCAAACACGACGAAAATGGACTTGGACAAATCTCTGGACGACATCATAGCTGGCCAGCCTCAGCGACGCCGAGGCAGCGGTCGTCGTCACCGCGGAAGCAGCAACAGTAGTCGAGGAGGGTCAGTGTATCGGGACGATCGAGTCTCCAAGAGCTCAGATCGAAATGGCCCAGCGGACCGACGCGGCGGTGGTGGAGCACGAGGACGAGGAAGAGGACGTGGTGACGGTCGGCAACGAATCCGACAGGACGGATCGACCATCATGGTCAGTAATCTGTTCTACAATCTCAACGAAAACGACTTGGAGGACTTGTTTGGACGCGTAGGCCCGATTCGAAAAATCAAGATCCAATACGACCGAAGCGGTCGGTCAGAAGGATATGCATGGGTGACGTTCGAAGATCACAAGGACGCGCTAGAAGCAATGGGCAAGTACGACGGAAAGCGTGCCGCTGGCCAGACTATTGGGATCACTATGGCCCGGGGATTCGGATTCAAGGAATTCGAAGGCAATGCGTTTTCAGACCGATTGGGTCGGCCCGAAGGCGGTGACAGAAGAAGAGGCGGCGGCGATGGAGCTAGACGAGATGGTGATTCTCGAGCTGCTGGTGCTGGTCCAAGACCTAAGAAGACGGCTGAAGAATTGGATGCTGAACTGGACGCTTATATGGGCGGCCCTGCTACGGCTAGTACTGACGATGCTACGACAGAGACCACTGTAGATCCACCAACTACCGAGACTGAAGCTCCAAAAGATGCCGACAAGGCTGACGATGATATGGTGTTGGACTAAAGGCCCGAATGTACGAAAATATAACGCAAGTATTATTAATATCAAACTATTTAAGCACCGTTTGGATCTCTGCTAGCAAGTCATTTACTCGCTGCTCTTTGCTCAAAGTGTTGGCCCAATTGACTAGTCCGAATGCGGCTGACGCCTGCTTGAAGTCGTCCGAGGCATTGTTGGCCAGCAACGTGCCAAACGCCAGCAAGAGCCGGTATGACGACTCGGCATCTTGGAACCTGGAGCTGAAGAACGAGATCGACTCTAGCATCCCCAAGCCTGTATCACCAGCATTGGTTCCCAGCAGCACACTATAATTCAGCATCAACGTGGCAATGGCAATGCTTCGGGCGGCTTGCGGCGGTTGCTTCTCGACTAGTTCTCGCAGCACAGTAATGGAATGCTCTCCGACTTGCTGGTTGAAAATCTTTCTTCCAGATTCAGATGTGAACAGATTCACCAAACCTCGAGTAGCCAACAAAGCATGCTTCGGAACGTCGGCATCTAATGCTCCCAGAATGGTCTGCAACACCGCCGCAGACGGCGGGTTGGGATGAGCCGCAACCGCGATTCGCAGCACATCAAGCGCTGGCAGCAAATCGTCGGCGGGCCAACTGTTCATCATCAGAGTCGCTGCTTTCAGCAGATTTGGCGCGTTCTCGCTAGTGCAGTTTCGCAGCGCCGCTTCGGCGAGCTCTAACTCGACACTGCCAAGCCGCTTATCTACTGGCTGCTTGTTATTGTTGGTTCGGATGGCGTTGATGATAGGCTCCGGTTGGAATGAGGAAAGCTGGAGGTAGCCCTTGTGCGGGATGATTTGTGTGTTGGTGGGTGGTGCTGGCGGTGGTGCTGAACCTGCTGGGGTGTACCGGGTTCCATATGGATCTTCGACGGGAGTATTAGACAAGTTAACCGACTCGGAGTTCTGAATTATGAACTTGGCAACCTCGTCCTGGTACGATGTTGGCAATTCGTTACGATCCAAGAACCGAGTAGCTGCCTGATACGGATTTTCGGTCACATTATAAGGAAGCGACAGATCTGGCTTGCCTTCTTCTATGTTGACCTTGAAAACATAGTCGTACATCTTGCCCTCAAATTCTTGTTTTTGAGACCCTGTTGAGGCAGATCCAACCACCTCTCCAATCTTCATCCAGATACCGCTGCTCCATTGATGTGCTTCCACCGTGCCTTCGTCGGTCTTGATCATGAGAATTTGACCCTCCTTGGTGCCTGCTTCTTTCAGTGCCTCTGGGCCCTTGAGGTTTTCCTTGTTAACATCGCCGACCTGGTCCTTCCCCAATCCAGACGATGCCACAGATTCGTGCAGCGCTTTTTGCTCTTCGTCGCTAGCCCAGCGGTCCTTGCTGGCCGAAAAGACGCGGACATAAAAATCACTTCCTCCTACTGCAAAGTCACCGCTTCCACTCTGATCAGCAGCCACGGCCCAGATAGAGGTGCATGGCAACGTTATAACTTGAACACATTGCCCGTCTTTCCAGATTCGTACTGACCTGTCCTCACCAGTGCTGACGAGCAATCCACCCGGTAGCTTGGCCAATGAATACACATAAGAAGTATGGCCGTGCATTTCCTGCACCAATTCCCCTTCCAAAGTCCAAATCTTGATGGTGCCATCGTTCGAGCAGGAGGCAAAGGTGCCATTGCCAAGATTACACAATGCCCGAGCCACATCTGTATGGCCGTTGATAGCCTTGATCTGCTTGCCCTGCTTCCAGATTCGAATAAGTTTATCGGCCGAAGAGGTGACAAATGTATCCTTGTCAATTACAGCAACGCCCCAGACGGCAGCTTCATGGCCAGTTAATGTGTACAAAGTATGGCCGTCGCTCCACACTCGGGCGGTCTTATCCCAAGATCCGCTGATTAATAGCCCGTCTTTGGCATCTAATGCACACACATTCAACTCATGGCCGGTCCAATTAGTGTATCCACCCAAGCTTCTAACTGCAATTGACCCATCTTGGCATCCAATATAAGTGGTAGCTTGGTCAATGGCCACCGAGGACAGCCATGATGCTGCGGTGAAGTCCAGCTTTTGCGACCACCCGCCATTGTTGCGATTCCAGTTTCGGCATGTGGCATCTCTTGATACAGAAACCACTGTGTCTGAGCTTGGAAAACTCAATCCCTTCACGTCTGATTGATGGGCAATCAAATTGCCGCTGAGTTTGTACATAATCGTGATGCAGCTTAGGAGTTTACGTGGCGAGGCGTGGGGATTGTGTGCAGGGTCGGGAGTTTTGCGGGTGTCATGTACTTTTTTCACGTTCACCTTCGTTCATCTTCTACAATCACTCTACTATCAGAAAAAAAAATGTATTTGGTGAGTTCGACCGAAGAGTCGTACTCGTTCATTCGACAAGATAACATGTCGTTGAACATTTCCAAGCCGGATGGGCGAATCTCGGTCAGTGAAGGCTCGTATGGAGGCGCAGGGGGTGCCGGCTCGCAAAGAGTCGACGGGATCCTCGGTGTCATTCGGCTACGGTTGGCCAAGTATGTCGTGGTGGTGACAAAGTCGCATCTGGTCGGCCATATCCATGACCATCGGATCCTGCAAGCTGATGCGTTCGATCTGTTGCCATTGCGATCATGGCGGGTTAAAGATGATACCGAACGACAGTACGTGGAGTTGTTGCATCGACACTTGAACCATGGCACAATCTTCTACAGTCAGACTTATGATTTGTCCAATTCGTTCCAACGACAGACGTCGTATCATACTGGAGAATTGTGGAAGGTTGTTGATACTCGGTTTTTTTGGAATCACTATATCAGCCAAGATATGATCGAGGCGGCGGAACACAATGCCACTGTTGGCGAGTTTATCTTGCCATGCATCTACGGGGTGGTGAGTATACATGATACATCTATCAACGGGGTTCCGTTGACTTTTGGGATTATTACACGAAGATCGCGATTTAGAGCTGGTACGCGGTACTTTAGACGTGGTATCGACAACCAGGGAAATGTGGCCAATTACAACGAAACCGAGCAGCTGCTGATCACTGCCACTGAGGTATACTCCTATGTGCAAACCCGAGGGAGTGTCCCAGCTTATTGGGGTGAAATCAACAATTTGAAATACCGGCCAATGCTCCGAGTTGGAGATAGCCCTGTGGCGTCGGCACAAAAGCATTTCACCGAGCAAACCAGCTTATATGGCAAGAACTACCTGGTCAATCTGGTCAATCAAAAAGGGTACGAGCTTCCAATCAAAGAAGCGTATGAAAATGTTGTGCGAAACTTGAATCTGGGTAGTGATAAACTAGACTATGTTTATTTTGATTTCCATCACGAATGTTCCAAGATGCGATGGCATCGAGTGGATGTGTTGATTGAGGACCTGGAAAGACGCGGGTTGGACGATCAAGGGTGGTATCAGGCAACAATTGAGGATACTTCTGAGAAGCAGAGGGTAGTTCGTGTGCAACAAACTCAAAAGGGCGTTGTGCGAACGAATTGCATGGACTGCTTGGATCGAACTAATGTGGTGCAATCGCAATTGGCTCGTTGGGTGCTACAGCAGCAGCTTGAAGCTGCTGGGGTGGTGCCAAAGGGCCAACACTGGGACGCAGACTCGCGGTTTTTGTTCATTTTCCGAAACACATGGGCTGATAATGCAGATGGCGTGTCATGTGCTTATTCCGGCACTGGGGCTCTCAAGACTGATTTCACTCGGTTAGGCAAGCGAACCAAAATGGGTGCATTACAGGACCTGCGCAACTCCATTGTTCGATATGTACGAAACAATTTCTACGACGGCCCCCGACAGGACGGGTTTGATTTGTTTTTGGGCAATCATTTGCCATATGAAACTGTCGATCCGCCATTTGCCGACCTGCGGCCCGTGTGGATCCAATCAGTGCCATATTTGCTACTTGGGTCAGCGTTTATGCTGGCTTGTGGGTATCTGTTCCCCAAGGAATACGCTCCACGGCTCGTTAATCCACTATTTATGATGTTTTGGTTCTTTGTGATGGTCTCTAGTGTGCGATCGCTGCTCAAGAACGGGCTGCAATATGTCAATTGGCCCCGACTCAATCAATTGGACTTTATCCAGGAATTCGAGCAGGTCGTGGGCGGCGTGTCCAAGGGCTGGACATGGGCAGAGAACAGGCCTAATAAGGGAATACGTAACTTGGAGGAAGGTAAACAAGCGTAGATGGCGACGCCGCACGCGCCGCACCGTGAAAAATATACAAGTATTAATTTCTATGAGTAAGCCGCAGTTCGTTATATACCCCGAGGATGTAAGCGATCCGTGTAACCACCAGGTCCACCGCCATGAGGATGCTGTCCCGGGCCAGATCGACCTTGGATCCGTCCACCTCGTGCCACGAGATGGGCACTTCCTCGACCGTCATCTTGCGCCGCAGCGCGATCATGAGCACCTCCACGTCGAAAATCCACCCTTCGGTATGCATATAGGGGAAGATTTTCTGTGCGGCCTGCCGGGTGAACATTTTAAACCCGCACTGTGTATCGCCAATGGTCCGAATGCCAAACACGTACACCAATGAATGCAAACCGTACATCAAAAAGTTACGGACAAACGACCGTTTGACCACCGCGTCCGTGTTGACCATGTGTGCTCTGGAGCCAATTGCCACGGAAGCTCCCCGCTCGGTGATGGCGGCTTTAAGCTTGAGCATGTCTTCAAACTTGGAGGCGCCATCCGCGTCGGCAAACAGCGCCAATTGGCCCTGGGCAAACCGCATTCCGTGTGTAACTGCGCCGCCCTTGCCACGGTTTTTTTCTAATTGGCACACTTTCAGCACGTCTGGTGCAAGCTTGGATTTGGTCGCGTAGTCTAAAGCGTATTCGGCCGTTCCGTCTTTGGATCCGTCGTCTATCAGCAAAATTTCAAACTGTTTAAATGCCGAGTTGAGTACTGGCACCGCCTCGTCGAGCATGATCTTGAGGCGTTTGGTTTCATTATAACACGGAATAACCAAGCTGAAATCTAGAGCAGCATCTTTTGTGAATTGCCGAGGCTCAGATATAGTTCCGTCTGCCTTGTTTGTGATATATGTCCGCTCCGACGGTCTTGCCTGTCGCGGGGAATGGCTTAGAGCCACAATCACCATATATACCTGGATTTTTCATTAGCATCGCTTCTTTTTCTCTTCTCATACAATCATATATGCGGCCACAACGACACCAGCGATGGTGGCAGCAGTTGTCCAGTCCATCATATCGTCTGTGTCTGATGTGTTTGTGGTGTCCGATGTCGTGGCAGGTTTTGTTACAGTGTTGGAAAAAAAGGGGGAACATACCCAACGCTCGGAGCGCTATTATAACGCAAGGCACATACATGTACATGCTGCTTCCGATTCCGGTTCCGGCTAAATATACCGGATCATTGTTCTAAGATAATTAATTAATTAACTAATTACACATCTACCAGATTCTTGATAAATTCTTTAGTGTTGTCAGCACGCATCAGCGCTTCGCCCACCAACACTGCTGACACACCCTCTTGGGCGTATTTTTGTACGTCGGCCCTGGAGGAAATGCCGCTTAGGGCCGCCAGTACCGCACCCGGTGGGGTTTGTTTGACCAGTGACGACGTGGTGTTCATGTCGACCTTGAACGAATGCAAGTCGCGGTTGTTCACACCGATGACCTTGGCTCCTAGCTTGACAGCCCGGGCCATTTCGTCCCCAGACGCGACTTCTACGAGCGGCTCCATGTTCAGCGTCAACGAGTACTCGTACAGCTGTTTGAGCAACACATCATCCAGCATCTTGACAATCAGCAAAACAGTATCAGCACCGGCCAATCGCGCTTCTAGGATCTGATATGTGTCAAAGATAAATTCTTTTCGTAGAATAGCTGGCCGGTTGGGAAGCTTGTCCACGGCCAGACGGGCGAGCCGCAGGTCGTCTAGCGAGCCTTTGAACCAGTGAGGCTCGGTTAGTACGGAGATGGCAGCCGCACCACATTCGGCATATACCTTAGCCTGGCTTGCAGCGTGGGCTTCCAAGTCGATATTACCCTTGGAGGGCGACGCACGCTTGACTTCTGCAAACAGGTTCATCTGGGAGAGCTTGCTTCGCTCAACGAAGTCAATCTGTTGTGGAGCAAGTCCCAATTTATGGTCCTTCTCCAAGTCGACCATGCGTTTTCCGGGAGTCGCCTTCAATTCCTCAACGTCTTTTCTTCGTTGGGCGTAGATTCTATCTAGGATACTCCCACCGCCATTGGCTGCTACCCCGGCGCCAGGAAGGGTAGATGCAGTTTCCCAGGTTCCTCCGGTGATCGCCAAGAAGTTTCGAATCATCTTGTGGCCGTCCTCCGTGAGGATGCTTTCTGGGTGAAATTGAACACCTTCCACAGTGTACTTCTTGTGCCGCACCCCCATGATGATTCCGTTGTCGGTGGTAGCGCTCACATGCAGACAATCCGGTACAGACACCTGCGTGCCGGCCAGCGAATGGTATCGAGTAACAGCAACGTCTTTGCTTACATCAGTGAAAATGCCCTTCCCGTCGTGCGTAATGGTCGATGTCTTGCCGTGCAGAATTTCACCGGCAAACGTCACTTCACCACCAAAAACACTGAACATGCACTGCTCACCCATGCAAACGCCGAAAATCGGAATCTTTCCAGCAAAATGCTCAATGGCTTCTCGGGAAATACCAGAGTCCGTCAACGGATGGCCCGGTCCCGGAGAGATGACCAGCTTGTCGGGGTTCAATTTCGTCAGCCCATCCACGGTGATCTTGTCGTTTCGAAAAACCTCCACCGTAGCACCTTCTTCGCAAAGGTATTGGTACAGGTTCCAGGTGAACGAATCGTAGTTGTCGATCAGAGCTACCAGCATTTTTGCGTTGTGGGTTGATACTGGAAGAGTCATTGATTGTGGAAAGTTTTCGGAGGTTTAAATCGCGCGCTGCTGGGCCCACCAATGCTGGCAGCGACATGCGCGGCTGTCTTCCTAACCAGCCTCTGGCATCATATCAACGCCAGTGAAGCTGTGTGTGTAAATTAATTGTAGAGCTCAAACTCGGCAGGATCTGTAGTTCAAGACGATAGGCGGAGTATGGCTGCTTATTAGATCAAAGGCGAAAGCACCGGAATGGCCCTACCCAGCAACCAATCAACGACCACGGATGCTGCATCCAGCCTTAGAACAAGAACAACAATTGAATAAATCAATTTTCCATACGAATCTACCTCCTATCGTGAACCTGAATATGCATAAAATCAAGTACCGGCAAATCAAGGCTAGGTACAACACTCTGGGCACATCGGAGGAGGGGCGCGTGCCGCAACTTTTCCGCGTCTCGAACGGGCTTGAACACGACCCGACACGACATTAACACCAAATAATGACCGATTTTGTCACTCCACGAATCAACGCCAGCTTGCGCCAACAGTTCCTCGAATCCGGCAGCGACGCCGTTCGTATCATCGGCAAGGTGGTCCGAATTAATGGGTCCAAGGCCACGCTAGACAGCTCGGGTGAAGTGGACGTTGAGCTTGACCAGGTATGCAAACACTTTGCTAAAAACTAACTGAGTTCTCAGATCTCCAACTTCGAAGTGGGCCGGTACTACGAGGTTGTGGGAAAGATCAACGATGATTTGAGCATAAGAGCCTTGTCTGCTTGCGATTTTGGCACTAATATCGGTATGTCGACGCGGACGCGTCTTGTTAACTGGACTAACTTTCAGATATCAAAAATGTGGACAGACTCGTCAACATGCAACACAAGTTTAAGAATATTTTCTACGACTAGATTATTTAAATAAAATCACTGTTTTCACAGAATCTGTCTTGTCGTTTCTTTGAGAATCCCGTCCGCAACCAATGCACCTTGTAAACTGCTCCCAATGATTGTATTCAATAACGATTCCGGCTCGGTGTTTATAGCGTTGCTGGCACCGTTCTCAAGAGTGGTGGCGGTTGTCGTCGCTGAGCACTGTGTCTGCACCGAGTACGATACGCCGTCCTCTGATGCAGTAATGACTTGATGCACCTTGCCCAGTTTCAACGACCGCGCAAGATTATCTGTCTCTACAAATGCAGTGGTCAGCCTGTTCAGCCTTGTGGACTTTTCGCTGTTCTCAGGACAAGTGCACAGGATTTCTTCGCCAGACGATGTGCTGATCTGGCCAACCGAATTTGTCGCAGCAAGCTCCTCTTCCAACGTCATTGTGTATCGATTCGATGCTTTGTTCTTGGAATAAGAAAAATATAAATAAAATGGTTGAAGAGGTCTTCTGGTCCCCACGGCAAACAAGTAGGAGAAGGGAAATGGGGATGGGTCCCGCGAGTTGGGAGAATTCCGTGCGGCGGAAGCGGCTTTAAAGAATAAAAAAATGCATTAGTATACTGTAGTCGTTCTAGGTCTACTTTTGTTCATTAGTGCTGTTATTATTGTACAAATGGAAATATTCCTGAGCATCATCTTGGCTCATCGACATGTCCATCATATCCACCAAAAACCCGGCACTGCGTTTGCTCGGGCTGGGCGATGACCAGATGCCTTTGAATGGATCGCTTTCCAGAGCCGCATCTTGCCGGCCTCCAGAACTGAGCGCCTTGGCCCAGAATGAACTGGCTGGAGAAAGATTCAATGCGTTTTCGGATAATATCTTGATGGGTGACCGTTGTTTGGGGGTTGTAAACAGCGCCTCAATGTCGTGATGATACTCATCATCAGACTTGGCTGGCGGTACATTTTCCTTATCTTCTTCTTGAAGACTTTCCTTATCCTGCTGCTTCGAAGGTCGAGTCGACTTGGCACTGCTGATGCTACTGGATCGCTTGGCCTCTTCGCCAGCCGTTATGTATGCTTCACTGGTTGGAGGGCTGCTAGGTTGAGATGTTGCATCCTGCCCGTTGACATCCGGTGGAGAAGACGGGGCATTTTCTGGACTGTGGTAGATTCGCTTCTCGGCTGGTGACGAAGCAGATACACGGACTGTACCGATATCATCGTCGTCATTTCGACGCGTCGCAGGAGACGTAGCCGAGACCCCTTGTGGCACAGCGGGACTATCATCATTATCTTCCGGTTCAAAAAACCTCTTGGATCGTCGGTTCCTGTAGCACCGTCGCCACAATATTTCCGGTCGCATTGCCTTGTGCTTTGTGTAGTACAACCCACACGGATTGCAGTATGTTCTGAACTCGGGTTTTGGACCAACATCGGTCATGAACAATCTTCGCCATGCACTGGCATTAGTAGTTTTGCAGTTACAACACTCGACATCAATATTGCTGCTGATAGTGGCAGAGGAGCTGGATCGTCCAGCTGGAGTTCCTGCATTCTTTCTCCGTGGCTTGGGCTTTTTGTCCACAGTGGTAGCGGATCGCTTAGCTGCCGATGAAGGAGCCGGTGTTGGTAGTAGCGAATCAGTTTTCTTGGCCCGTTTTGAATGCAAGGCTGATGCTGGAGTTATTCCGGCAGATTCTGTTTTGTCACTGGTTGGAGACAGCGATTGAACAAACTCGCTAATATCCTGCTCTTGACCTTCGCAACCTAAATCCGGCTCCGATGCAGGTGTAATGTGTTCCAATTCATTACCAGGCTGGTCCTCGTCTGTTGACAGGTGCCCGAATGCAATTGGAGAAGAAGCCAGGTAGGATGCCATTGCGGGGGTTTGAGCCTTGGTGGAAGCGCGACCAAACCGACCGCGTTTATTGTTAGTACCTGGATGGAGAAACTCCGATAATGCTTGGCGACACGGGCTGCGTGCTCGTTTTCGATTGTCTTTGGTGCTTACAGTACTTGCAGTATTGATTGCTGCTGCGTCGTAGTATTGCTGGTAATGCGACGTGCCTGGAATAGACACCAGTTTAAGATTAATATCCAAACTTCGAGAGGCAGCTTGGAACGGCAATTGCGTTCGATGCACAAGCCCAACGATATTGACTTGCTTGCCATCGCCTCGTAATGTAGACAGCTTACCGTGACCCACAAATGGTGCGTCTTCTTCCACCACGTCTAATGAATACACCGCGTAGTCGGTGCTCTCACTAGACAGAACTTCTGGTGACGCCCCACACACCGCGTCCAGGCAGCTAGATAAACTCACTGATCCAAACTCTTGGCCATTCATCGAGCATATTGGCGCCAGTATACTGTCTATACGCGCCAGACACGAACTGCCCGTAGTTCTGTCATGCGTATATGTTACCTTGAGAGTAACGGATTGAACCGGGAACTGTGATGAATCCATGTTTCGTATATGATGCAGAGTTGATGATTGGGGATTGTTTGTCTCTTGTTCTAACTTACGAGACCCCCAGAGAGATAAATGAAGAGCGTGAGGAAGGGAAAGAAAATGGATCACGAAAAATCAAATGCTGGGAAGTGATGGAATGGGGAGAGCGCCGAGTGATACGCGTTTTCGGTGCGTGTCGTGGGAGTTTTTTAAGTGGAAAGTCGCGACAACAAATCGCGTAGTGTTTTGCGGTGGCAGGCTTGTGCAATTTCACGCGCGCCTACACCAACTTTCGTACCGTACCTTAATCATCGATCAAATAAATCTACCGAGCCCAAATCCATCGCACTGGCTCTGGCATGTTTTGTGCCGAACAATGTTCCACACTAGGGGGCCCATAAGATTATCCGGGTGCGTGTCGCGTTTGTTTGACATTCTTGTAGTTGTATTCATTCTATTGAAACTGTTTTGACACATTCTATATATCGAATGGTCAATCTTAGATTGTTCCAGGCACATGGTTTTGCTATTGTCTTTACAATCCTTTAACCAAGCTATTTTTGTAGATACTGGCATGCCTCATATAGACAAATTATCTCTCGGCATTACACAGTTACTAAGTTCAGTACAGAATCGCGGGCTATGGCGGCCATAGCCGTCGTTTGCTATAATCTTAGGTTTATCGGTGAAATTCAAAAACTGACTATAGGCCGCCACGCGTAGAGTCTAACCCTTCCACCGATCAGAGACGGTTACCGAGAAGTCTCCGACCAGGCTGTCAGTATGGATCGGCGACTCGGCAAACTGGAATGCCAAAGTGTATAAAACCCCCACTAGGTTATCCCGAAACCAAGCTTTTCAAGTTTGATGCATGGCGAAACAGGCATCAGCTCTAAATCACGATGCAGCAATTCATGGGTTTTTGTATTACTGCAACGATAGGTACATAGCTGATCGAGGGATTGCACCTGATTCTTATAAGAGGCCCTTGTCCCACAGTCGATGGTGCACCGAAACACCTGCAAGTCCACCGACCCGCATGAGGCTCCCGATGCTGGAGCTAATGCTGGTTGCATAAATGAAGGCAAGGAATTCTGACAAGCCTGGTGCTATCGACTGCATCGATTGCTTTTCTGCTTCGACCTCGCTAGGATCATCCAGACGCAACAGTTAATAGCAATTCCGTAATCTGCCATTGTCAGATGCTAGTTGGACATTTAGTCTATGGTGACGTGCAGATATGTCAAACCAGTTATGGGACAAGCATCTGGTTAATTGATACATTGTGGAAGATTTGCCTTGAAATTGATCGATCATTGATACGGTGGACTTCTGTGGCAGATCGCTGAATACTCCGGCTGCCCGTTGAACTTCCGAGGAAAAGTCTACATGGGCCCTCAATATGAGTCTTTGGTCTTGGAAAGTCTGACGTAGACAAGGGTCTGTTACAAAAAAACCGCCCCTGGCCACGTTTCAACCGTCGCCTCCTTGGTACCGTTAAACTATTGAAATAGCGAGATACGGCCGGAACGGTAAGATCTATTCAGTCGGTGTTTCTTGCCGATCTTTTAAGATTGTGTGTGTGCTGTACCCCGGAAGTGGTACAGGAAGGGATGGAAAAGCGGGCAAAGAACCTTGTCACTTTTGCTCGATCTGGAACTCGAAGCCTTGAAAACACCGCCTGGAGCGGCGTCACTGACCAGTCTTTGTGTACGCAATGCATCGGTCATCGCTGAGAGCGAGCTAACTCACGCCTGCAGAACTTCAAGTCTTGGACTACTTAGATCTCGTTTTGCTTTGTTTTATTTGTCAATTCTGAGGATCAACTGATCACGACAAGGGTAGATCATCAACTTCAGTTATGAACAGCCAATCTGGCCGTGTCGAGTATCAATTGATAGATAGAAACGTTAAAAGTCCAAACGGCTTCTGGTCAGTGCGTTCATAGCCAAGTATCTCCCCGTAATGGGACTAAGTTAAGGTTTCCACACGTCCGGTGCGAGGGGCCATCCGCCCCATAACATTGGTTATCGTATCCGAGGGGAGGATTCAGATTATTAGGGGCATGCAGAGCGTGGTGTTTATCCACATTGGTATCGGTGTAAACCACTTGGACCCTAATTAGCTGCAACCCCAGGGTAGTTCATAGGCACAGAGGGTTCATTGGGCAAAGCCAATGCATGGAATCGTGCGATTCTTGCATTAGCTGAAAAATGGCCATCCATTTGCTCTGTCTTCATCTTCATCTCGATGTAGAATCGAATAGCCATGGCCTAACTTGGACGCTGGCATTGGATACCAGAAGCCATTAGGATTCAAACTTCCTGAAGGTGAAACTTTGTCAATTCGCACGAATATACCCATGCGTATCCTTCATAAGAGCTGTTGGAACTTCCCCTTGCTTCCTTGTATATATGCAAATATGGCTCGACTGGAGCGTATAGATCGAAGTCCAATCAATGATTCCTAACTATCATACCATTTTCAATTGTCAAATCTCAGGGTTTTGCATTTCCCCACTTGAAAAAATCTCTCCAGATTCACCAGAGCAATTTCCATATCAAAGGTCAAAGCCAGTCGACTAATTATTGACATCGTATCGACGTATTCGTATAAGTTAATAGGTTCACAAGCGCTGCATCTGCTAGCCAAGCCAAGTATAGCAAAAACCCACTCCCTCTCGGGGGGCTGGAACCGTGGACAAAAGTAACGTTTATAAGCCGGTAAAGTGAACCCCTGTGAGCGAGACTAGGTTCCGATCTTCTACCTAAATTACCTAATTCGGGTACCGGTGAGGCTGCCGGTCCCGCGCAGATCTTCGAAGTTCGCAATTGCTTTTGCTGAACTCTAGAACGAAAGCTAGCAAGATCGCTGATGCATGGCCTGAGATCTAAGCCAGCAAGAGGTCAATTGTTACAAGTCAGCTTGCTTTTGAACTCCTTCGTCGCACCATGGATGATGCAGATCGGTCTATTCATCTGGATGGTCATGGATAGGTGCGGTATCACGTATCATAAACCGGCTACTACTAAAAAAACAAAAAGGGTTTGGCCCTGAAATGAATGATCACTTGCTTTTTATCCAGACACATTACTTTTCCACCGAAACAAGATAAATCCACGCGAGACAAGATGGTTAGAGTCTATATAAATCCAACCTTTCCCTCCTTCTTTCAATCGTGTTTGTGTATACCGTTATACCATACTCAATCGAACAACAAATCGGCCATCCTTCAATCAACCTCCACAACTAATCATCACCTTACACACAATCATCAGTCACAATGTCTGCTTATGGATCCAACAAGGACAGACTCATGAAGGCAATGGCCAACCATCAAAAACCGAAGCTTTCCAAGGCTGTTTCTAGTACTCGTCTAACAAGCCAATCTATCAACAGCCGTGCTTCTACCTGCTCTTCTTCAAGTTCAGGATCATCTACAATTCCATTCCAAGAATCAGTGGCTCACTTGATTCCATACATCAATGCCAACATGGACAAGCGAACCTCCAGTAACAGCACCTCCACAACCACTTCGGATAGTTCGTCAACATTATATCACAACAGCCGGGTATCAAAACGACTATTCGAAAAAGGTGGTGTACCAGAAGCTCCAAACATGGTTATAACTACCAACACCAAACATGAAAACGGTCCGGACCCGATCATGTATCCACCTTCAACTCCTGTTTTGGAAGACAACCTGAGCACTTTCACCAATTACGTTTATGAAAAAGATGAAGTGCAATCGACATCGGATTTGTTTTTGCCAATGCGTGTTCAAGCATTGAATGTGGATCTGGATAATGTTATTCGAAATGCTCTTGTATCAACCATCAAACCGCATGCAGAGAGTACCGACTCGATTGAAACCATGTCCACAACATCCTCTACTTGTTCAAGGGTATTGCACTACGAGTCCTTTGACTATGACACTACCATGACTATGGGCCCAGATACTGCTACCAGCGAAGCAGCTGCTGCTCCAACGCGCAGACGATCTGTTAAGCTCAGCAGCAAGGTGAAGCGATTCGCAAAGCGAATTGCTGCTTAAAAAGACAATCACAATCACATTTTTGGATTTTCTAGTATTATTTTTGACGCATATTTAATGAAGTAACGACTTGACGTAATTAAGCTTTTTCCTATTTTTTTCTAAATCTTTTAGATTCTTGCTAATGTCATCGTCATCATTTGACGAGTCCCCGTCCCCGTGACTGAAATTTCCGGCAGCACAAGCTAGCTTAACGGCCTATAAAGAATCAGCTCATCAATACATCAATTATCATCATCAAATTAACTAATCCTTGTCCAGATCTCTCTTGACAAAGACCCATCGCTTTCTAAGATCAGCGCAGGCCTTTCAAAAACGTGTTTTTCAAGGCGGATTTGGTCAAATTCAACGCCCGTATTATAATAATAACCATCGTGGCAATCATCTAGATCAATAACTCTAACGCAACTCTCTGTTCTGGTCAAGTCAAGGGTGCAAACTCGTAGGTCCATTTAGGCAGGCAAGGAAGTACTGTACATAAGGACTCATTTATGCCTGCAACCGAATTAGGACCTCACGGACCGCCAGCTGCTGCTACTCATTAAGGCCGCATGAATACCCAGGAAAAAGGCATCCTTCCTCAAGCCAAAACAAAAACACTGGGCCTTATATGCAATGCAGTGCTCAGTGCTTGCGGTCTGCCCGGCTCCGGTGCGGGTGCCGGAATTATATGCTGGATTGCATGGGTTAGAATATTCCTTCGACATGGGTTCAGTCTCAAGCATACATCATCTGTACTGCTCGGAGTGATTATATGCCAGGAATATCCTACACCAGCAAACGGCCATGCAACCCGCATCAGCTGGTGATTGTGTTTTATCTTGCTACACCTGTGCATGTCAAGGATGTTGCGTAAATTGAGATCTCAATGGCTGGTACAATAAGCCCTGAGCACCGTATCTTTAGATTACAATAGGGCCTTTGTCTATCGTACCCATGGATCCGCGATGATAAATCTCATTCTCAAGTTATTTATGGTTGCGAATATGCGAATGTGTTCAGGCGCCCGGCTTTGTTTTATCCCCACACCACATTGAATACGGACCGACTCGACAAACACACCGCCGCGCTAGTTAGGATCGTAAACATGGCATTGCAGCTGAAAAACGGCGGCGCAATCCCTCAGCTGGGTTTAGGCGTGTATCTCATCCCAAAAGATGAAACTGCATTCATCGTAGAGGAAGCGTTGAGGGTAGGATATCGCCATTTCGACACGGCAAGAACATACGGCAACGAGACTGAAACCGCCAAAGGGATTGTCAGCTATTTGGATAATCCGTCGAACAAGTGCTCTCGGGAAGATGTGTTCTATACGACGAAGATTTGGGCCGGTGAATTCGGCTATGGAAAAACGTTGGACGCCGTGCAACAAAGTGTGGGGCGGGTAGGTGGGCTGCATTATATTGATTTGTTTTTGATTCATTCGCCAGAAAGCACCAAAAAGCTGCGACTCGAGACTTACATGGCGCTGCAAGAGTGTGTCGACAGCGGGCAAATCAAGCACATCGGGGTGAGCAACTATGGCGTTCATCACCTGGAAGAGCTACTTGCATGGGAGGGGCTCAAGCATTACCCAGTGGTCAACCAGATTGAGCTTAACCCGTGGCTGCAACAAGAAGACATTGTGAACTTTTGCACCGCCAAAGGAATCGTGGTTGAAGCATATTCTCCGCTGATTTTGGGCAAACGACTCAAGGATCCAGAACTGCTAACCTTGGCATCGAAATACGGCAAGACGCCCGCTCAAATATTGATCAAGTGGTCATTGCAAATGGGGTTTTGCCCACTGCCTAAATCTTCTAATATTGACCGTCTTCAGGAGAATTTTGACATGTGGGACTGGCAGTTGGAGGACCAAGATTTGAAGCAATTGGGCAACAAGCGGGACCGGTATTTGAGTGTCTCGTCCTTTGACCCCACTACTCATTCTTGAGACATGACCATACCGGCTATTTATGGAATATATTGTCAATTGTACGTAAGTTATTACCAATTGTGTATGTAAGTGGTCTTTTTAAGGCTATTGTGAGATGATGCGAGATTGTTTGAGACGCACCTGCCTCACGATCTTGAACCCTTCGGTGATGTATGATCGTTCAAAATTGTAAATCCTCTGATCCCTGTGCACATGAAATTCATGATGTCCGATCAAATCGATTAGATTTCCGAAACTAACAATGTTGCATAGCAGAGCTCGTGCCAGACACGCGTGTGAGCGCTACGTCACGATGCGCCGAGATTCCATAAGCTACCATTCTTGTTTATTGAACTCCTATAAGGGAAGATGGTCATTATTTTGTACGGCTCTAGAAGTTGAAGAGGTGATGATCTATGGGCTAAAGCTGAATAGCTTAGGACGGCGGAAGTTTAACGGACAGTCATGGCTGCAGGCGATCTTCGATTCCATGCCGAGCCGTTGAGCTAGGGCCTTGCGAGCTTAAGGCTTGCAACGTTGAGTTGCAGCAGTATAGGCGTGGAGAAAGATGGAAGCAGCGTCGATCCGATCCGGCCTGCTCAGCTTAGTTAGATAAGATCAAATGTTCACTGCGGGTACAGTTCCCATTTAACTAGGTTTGGAAAAAAAAAAAGCTCTCGAACAATTGAACTACCTTGTGAGATTAGTTTTCGTCAACCGGCTAGTTCCGCTTGCTCGATGGTTCAAGAATAGCGGAGGCCGGCCAGCTCGCTCATCAGCCTCACATGCCGCAGCACTAGTTTCAGACAAACCTGCAGCCCACGTCGTCTTAGACCAACCTTCTGCAAGAATAGTGCATTGCTGTATAAGCGATCTAACGGACACCGTTGTCTCAAGGAGTCGGCCGGCCAGTTAGGACCGCGGTAGAGCAGCTCGTTCGGCCCTTTGAGATTAGTGCCTGGTCTAATCCGGATTGGGCTAGCATCTAGAGCAACGTTAATCAGAAGCAGGTCCCCGAAAACAGTCAGATGCATCTGTAAATAAAAGGTGCAGCAGTGCGGTTGCGCGCATCATTCGCTGTCCAGCTCCACGGCGCCGCTTCCCCTGTAGAAGCGGGTGGGTCATCCACCAATTCATCAATCTTCAGCCAATATTAACAAATGTACATGCAAACTCCTTGATACTCAAGTGGCTTAAGCGTCCGGTACCTTGGAAGCGGTAATTGGTTCCTAGGCCAGGGGTGCATAAAGCATTAGGTCCAATACTGAGCCGTGATCTACACCAGGGCGAATCACGGAGTTTGATATTATAGACTTGCTTAAATTCGAGCCATGGTCTAACCACTTGCCTGCTCTTTCCGTGATCCCCCTCAAGAGCTCAGAGTGACACCGTCTGAGTGGGATGCATGCAGGTAGTTCCGCAGCAGGACCGACGCATAACATGAAACTGCAAATTTGCGCCCACTTCTGATCAGCTCGAGATCTAAACATAGACAATCCAATGCAAGCGCATTTTTTTATAAGCAGAAATAAACACAAGCAGCAGTAGACGCATCGTTCAACAGTGCATTATATGGTGCGGTCCGTCGGCGATTGTTGAGCGTTTGATTCCTATTGGAGCCGTCGTCTCGAGCCATGCGAGTCTACGAATCTGATAGTAAGAGCCGCCTATATCTGTATAAAATTTCGAGCGCTATTTTACAAAATCTAGCTAGGTGTTGACGGAAGGTAGGAACCATTGCAGCCCAATAACGGCTTGCGCCGGAGCAGCTGAAACCGTTAGATCCAGATCCACTTCATCGATTGATGATCAACGAGTCCCAGCCGTTCTGCATGAGCTCTCTGGATCTTCATCTATACATGTAGAACGTTGAAGAATAGTTTGAGGCTTGCTAGATACTGAGCTGAGAGTTTAATCTATGAATAGATCTGCGGGTTCCAAATAATTGGCATAGTGTCCGGATGGAATCTTGCAACGGCGTGTCTTGAGGTATAGCAATATCTCCCGCGTCTCCCAAATTGTTGATCCACTAGCTATAAACTTTTAGAGCAAACATCCAACTAGCGCGCTTTTCACCTTCTGGTACGATGATCAGATACAGATCATTCATATTAGTATAATGTTGAATTTCGAGGTAAAATTCTGAGGGCTGTATTAGGAAGTTGGAGATGTCTCAGAAAATTTCAAAGGGGCCCCAGGTTTCACTTGATCAAAGTCTTTCTAATGTGCTGACTATTGTTAAACTTGAACAATCTTGCAGTGATTTTGGCGGTGCGGGTGCAGCATGGAACTTGAAACACGATATCCGCAGGTTCATGTAGTCACTGTTTCGCCGGTCGGCAGGCTTGATTGATCAGCCATCTATAGGTCTGTAACGGCTTGTTCAAAAGTGACTTTCGAGCTTAGGAGGGGATCCTGTAAACTGATTCAAATCGTTCGTTTCGAATATATGTACGTGTTCAGCCATGTTAATAAAAGGCCGATCATCAAAAACGGTCGGCGTTTGCCATGCAGAGGTTGAAACGGCACGGTTATATTGATCAATTAATGTCGACAGTAAGAACCCCTGAGCTGCCAAGTCAATTGACAGGATGATGATGGAGACCATATTCAGGGGGCTGTGGGCTTATTGAACTGTCATTTCAATAGGCCAAGCGGCAGATTAATTTGCCTCCTGAAGCCCACCTGTGCATGATGCTCGGCGGAAATGTCAAAAACAAAATTTTTAACTGCAGATATGGTCGCTATTCAATGCATGCGCAACGCCGTCAATTCTGTGATCATCTAGCATTGCAATTAGAGCACAGCGGACCTATAGGCTATACAGGTGGATTCGAAACGGGCCGTACACAGCCATCTAATCGATAATTGCGATATAGTACGATGGCCGCTTACATCGGGATCGTCAATAATCAGATGCGAGTTGGCCGAAAACACTATCCACAATGCTGCGCTCCAATAAAGCTGTTTTTGGGGCCGCATCCCTAGTTGGTGCACAAGCGGAATGTCATTGGTCCTTTCCTTGGAATGAACCAGGGAGGTAGACAGACAACCTAGAGAACGCGGCAGGTGAGGCTCGGCACAGATGTCTTGGTCTAGGGAACCCGCCAGTAGTAACGAGGCCAGAACCAGAAAAGAGCACAATCATGCATTTTACATTTGCGCTCGAGATACATGGCTTGTTGGAACCCTGAGATTATACCAACTCTCTGGTATCTGCGCTTGTAGCTGTTCACGACCCTCCCTAAGCTCTTGGCTCTTTGGTTGAGGGCTTAGCGAATAAACTTGAGATCAAACAACAAGCTACTGTTCATGTTCCGAATTTTAAATTATATGCCCCAGACTCGATCCTCATTGACTGGAGCAACTTCCCATAGCTGCTATCCACAGTTTTATGACCACTCAAGGCCGCCATGAACATCAAATATGGCTTGAGAGGTTAACTCAAGCATATAATGGTCTGCAACTGTCTGCCATGGTTTTATGAATTCCTTCCTGATTTCTTTATTGGGCAATTTATTATTTATTCAGGGCACACCACACCCGTATTTTTGTATTGGATTGTCGCGAGGATATGACTTTTTTGTTTATCCTTTATATTATTGGTGCTCCTTCAGTCTGTTCAGGATTAAATTGATGTGTGTACAAACCATTGTAACGCTATTTTACCACATCTAGATATATGCGCTTGTTATTCCAGTGATGAGGTCCAATTCATGTTGAAGCTAAGCTTGTCGCGGAAGTTTGGCGATCTGGTAGACTACATACTCAAAAGCCAAGGCGAAAAATCTATTGAACCTGGATAAACGAAATCTTTTGGACAAGTGTTGGTGTTTATAACATCGATACAGGTACCCCAAACAGCGGCGTCAAATTCGCAGCGCATATGAAGGCCGCAGGATGACTGACGGCTGGTACACCACATTGCCTTTAGTGAAGGCTGGCCAAACCGACTCGGGCTATGATATGGCAGATGAGTTGGTGCTATCTTATAACGTCATATTACGGCAGTTTCACCTCTAGCCTTAGGTTTAAACTGCTTGGTCGAGCGGTTGATTCGAAAAATGCATCAAACAAGACGGATGTGAGCCTGGTTCAATGGTAGAAGAACGACTCAAATCGGAACGTAATCCGTAATAATTATGGTGTCAGCTTTGTAAGCCGAGTGGTGCAGCAAGAAGCTGTATTTTCAGCAGCTTGGCTGCGATGTTGAGGCCCTACGGTGCGGCTTTGCATTCCTATTTGATGAACATCTTTCAATTGAATTCATGGAATGTACACCTCAGAAGCAACTTGCAGCAGGTCATAACTGAATACAAAAACAATACTAGCTCTGTTACGTCCTTACTTCGTTTTATATCACTTTGTTAGATCCCTCCACTCTTCTGAAACCTCTAACCTCCGACCACGATCCGGCTTCTGGTCCTCTCAACCATCGGCATGTTTACCTGGACAAATTCAGACCTACGTCTGCCTTACTAGATGCGGTTACTATTTTCCATTTTTCAGTCCAATATCAGATTTCTGCAGAATCCTTATTTCCATTTAGTTTCTATTTTCTATTGCTTAGTCCAACTCAGGAGTATTACAGAGAATCTACAAAGGAACTGTTTATTTCCATTACTTTCATAATTCCCCAATACTTTCATAATATTGTAAACTCAATATGATCTTTATTGATCTTCTTGGTTCTCAATTACCTTTCGACTCGCTGCGATTCTTCCTCTTTTTCCAATCTTTCTACCATATTTCAACTGTACCGATCTTAACTCTTTTGTGATGTCTTTCATGCAGTTCGTACCGAGATTGCCTGAAATCTGATGCTAGTATCTGATGGTGATTCCTTCTGTCTTTGTTCAGCAGTTTGACTGATAAAAACTCGAGACGAATATTGATGGCTTCGCCCATGGTACTCTCACACACCGCACCCGGTGATCAGCATCGGCAGTCATTGCGGTGCCACCCAAAACAGGTCAAAGAGTCCAAGCTCACTTCACGGGGTTGCTTTCACGTACCCAGCGTCTATCGTCGAATATATGGTGTGGTCGAACTATGCACTGCGGCATATTCAGAGCTTCTTGGAGGGCCCAACCCTGAAATCCAAGACAATAATTCTCGAGGATCAATTCAGGGAGGGGAAAAATACTGACTTTCACCAATTCAGTAATAAATGAATTAAGCTATTCAAATTAACCCCCAATTGATATATGTAACTTGGAATATTATCCACGTGGGCATCCAATCCCACGCACGGCTTGTTAGCGTGGCTATCTCGCAGCATCCTGATGCAAGATCTCATGGATTCATCCCACTCTTCCCTTTTACGCGGCATAGCAGCTGCTTCAAACCCTGATTTTAATTACAGACTGCATTGTATTTTTTGAGATTCCGAATTCCGGTACAATAAGCTAAGACAGATTCATGAATATCTCATGTAGACTACTTAGACCCTGCAAACCCGAACTGAAGGAGCCCCATGAGCAGGATTCAGTGATGCGGCTGCTTGGAGATGGCCTGCTGCTTGGAGATGGCCTGCTGCAATACTCCCCAGAGTAAGCTACTACTGGATTCTTAAGTCACTTGAAGAATTCGCTTCACCCCCACGACCACGGTGGCTGCTCGACTAGCGGGGAGGGGGTTGGATAGACCGGAAACGTCCATATATTGTGGGGGTAGGTAGATCAGTCTTGGCAGACAAATCTGAAACCCAACGACAGTTAGAAATAGAGAAATCGCTAACGGCTAAGTTAATTCTAACAGTCTGAAATACCAAGCAATGGCTCTGATGCAGCTTGCCCTTGCCCATTCTGGAACCTCTGAAGTATCGATTTCGTCTTATATTATAACCTATATCTAAAATACAATGTGGCTGCTCGTCAGATAGAGATATGATCTAGGTTATTGAATGAACCAAAGCTCTCATGGCTCAGTAAGGAAATGAAAGTAATAAGGGACAGGGGGGAAATGGGAATCCCAGCATCGAGCGGATTGTCGGTGGAATACTGTAGTCTTACGGTGGACGTTTTACCTGTAGATGCTACATTAAAAGATGTACCGTGGCATTGGAATTGACAATCTGGCGGAATGGTGGAATCTAGCATGATTGGCAAACTAAAATGGTTGCCTTAGCGAGGCAAAGTCCAGTGTCGCCGTGTGCGTTTAAACCTATTCTATTAGGGGGCTTTCAACGGCCCTAGGCGGTTCCACAATAGAGATTCGCGACTGATCTGATATGAAAAGGCGTGCTGGTAATATGCGGGATAGTTTTTTTCAAAATGAATCTCCTGAGTTTGTTAGTACGATACGGAATCCTAAATTTCGGGAGAATTACGTCCAGACCTATTCATCAGTATACATGATCATGGAAGGCTCCCAAATAATATCTGAGACATGACGACAGCAGTACCCTTAGTCCTCCAGCATGCATCATCCAATATCTGTAGTTATACCTCAGATTCTAACGAGCGTTGCATTGGCCGGCTGCTCTATTCAGAATATACCGGAGACAAGAAGATGCTGTGAGTCATTCCCGGAAATTCCAATCGCGTATGGCAGAGTTTCAAAAGCATCCAGCGCAAGTATTGATCTCAGACACTAGCTGAAAAATTTCAGGACAGAAAATTGATGTCTCAACTAGTTAGACCTACTCTCAGACCCTTATTAAAGGGAAACAAAAAAAAATAAAAAGCTTGGCCAGCCAGCTGCATCAATTGATGCTAATATTCATATACTCTTTTGGTTCGCCAACCAAAATGTAAAGATATTTTAAACAACTCAGGGATGACCATGTACATTTCCCAATTGGGCATAATACCTCGAAGCTCACATGTAGTCTCCCTATTGACCCGAGATTTGTGCGACTGATGATTGATCGTCGCGGACCCAGGTGTCTCCTTACCTAGCAGGATCGAACCGAACGATTGTTTTGGTTCTTCAATTGGCCAGTATATCATGATTATCCGGCATATGCCGCCAGATTTTGGTTCGGCCCTTTCGAATAGCGGGGCCATCTCAGAAATAGCTTATAGAGTGCAGATGAATGATTGCCTCACTGTACGGACTTGCGAATCGCTTCCCACGGCACTCCTATTTACGGGCAACCGGCCATTGCTCCCGGGAACTACAACCATTGTTTCCGGCCGCTTTCTTCGCCGTTGCTTGGCATTGAAGGCAAATGGCTTTTTGAAAATTTGCATCGATTTTTGACCGAACGATTGACTCCAAAAGTTGAGATGCCATGGCACCGTCGGAATGTGTCCCGAACTCGAATTGAGTGCAATGAGTACAAAAGTCAGAGCCTGCATGTCTGGAACACCAGGGCCATTTTCATGCATAGTAGTCGTGACAGTGAAATTTTTTATGATCTTCTCCTGCTCCAAGATACGGAGGCCTGGCCGCACCGCACCGCACTGCCAAGTTGGGACAGGCTTTTTTCGTTGCTAGAAGCATCATGGCGAAATATGAGTTTCGAAAGAACAACAGAATTGTAGCTATTAGCTTCCTGTGATAGGAACATAGTGAAGAGCATCGGCAATGATGTGTTGGAAAGGGTCTAACACAACTAATGATGTTCATTGATCTATATGCGCGCAATTGATCTTACGAATACAGCAGATTGATTTAGATTTAGGCAATGCTAGTCGAAAACTTCATCACTAGACTGGGCCGCATGATCTTCATGTCTACAGATCGCGATCCATTTTGCATTGTGTGTTTATTGTTAGAATACCGGCATTGAAATGCATAGTGGCCACCTGGGCCTTTGCTCGTATAAACAGGTGGCCCCATCTGGTTTTACCAGATCTAGATGGTGAGCGATCAATTGATGCCGGAATTCAAGGGATTGGCATTATATGGGTTTCACACTCCACCGCACACCATTCACGCTCAATTTCCAGTTTAAAATAATTAAACTAAAAAGAAAATTAGCATACGGCATTAGCAAATATCAATTTCGCTTGATTAGGGATGCTCCCAAGTCCCACTATACAATACTACTACAATTTTCGTTTCGAGTTTTCAAACCGTGATTCAGCCAAAACTTAAGACTCTCTATCTAAACGAAGACTTCTAGGTACAGTAAGCAATTAGGTATCGGCTATCTGGATCATATAGATATCCTTAACTTCGATACAAAAAGCAACGGCTTGGTTTATGCATGCATGGCGCGGGGACGAGAGCGTAATTTGTACCCTTTCTTCGCTCGTTCAAATTGGGAAGGGCAGCTTTATCAAGGGACGCGGGACAGGTCGGCCGAATTACATGCATTGCATCAGATACATAAACTCAAGGATACCCTAGCAAAATCTCCCGTGATGGAGACATGGAAGCCGTATATATATCTGACCCCTCCTGCTTCTTTATTTTTGTCATTTCGCTCTTTTTCTACACATACGCTGACAGAGAGTTAGCACCAGGCACAAGTTCGCGCTTACAACTACTCTAACAACAACTCCGGGATCGGGCGGCTTTTCCCAACCTGCGCCATTGGCATTGTTTCATTCTTTTCGGAGACTCGCATTCACTTAACATACGAACATCGACACCGAGGGAGCAAAAGGCTTTTTCTCCGTTGGCTAGTGAACATTTAGACATACTAACACGAAACGGGGATTCTGACAGCATCGGCGGAAAAATACAACTCGCGATACTTCAATGCCGCTTATGAGTGCTAGGGACCTTAAACGGCTGGACGGCCAGTCGTTCTATACCGCGATCAACAAGTCAATAAGCATGATACAGCTCCAGTTCGAGAGGGCTAAGAAGGAAAACATTACATATTCACTATCAAAAGAGGGCAAATTTGATGTATGGCTCCAGCATTCACAACTCACTGACGATGTCACCGCGACGCTGGAAGAGCTAATGCAGGCGATTCAAGAAAAGAAGCGCAAGAGCAAACTGCTCAAATTGTACGAAAAAATGGTTGATGATTTCCAGGTATACTTGGAAAATTGGCAGAAGGTTGATGAAATTCTCAAGCAGTATAAAATGACAAGCTTCCTTGAAAGTAATAGCAGTGGTAATACAACGAACCGCGGGTCCACATCTTCACAAGCATTTACATTATCCACCACCAGCAGTCATACATCTGAGCATAGCACTGCATCTGCTAAGAGAAAATGGATCTGAGATCCGCCCCAGAATAAGAGATAATAGTTTGTTTATCCCCGCTGAAGATTTTCTCTTACTCTGGGATAAATTGACAGTCAGCCTGTCACAAACAAAAAGTCGTTAACGTTTTGCATTATTATGATCCATCTTATTTGTAGCTTATTTCTACGTATTGTATTATTTATTTTTCTTCCAGATACTCAATAGCCGAGAGCTCCATCGAGGTGTGGCTGGGAAGTGATAGGTCTATTCGGGTTAATTTAAGAGTGCGCCTTGGTGAGACACGCAAGTTCTAGGGATTCCCCCGTGCTCCTGCAGCGATGAGTGCTTTGCATCTAGCCCTGGCTCGCTGTGGCCGTACATATGTGCTCACTATGTTATAGTTATGATTGCAATAACTTTTACACAGATATTAATCGTGATAGCACGAAAAATGTTTAAGTTGATGAAGTGCATGATTGTTGTTGCTTGTGACTAGCACAGGAGCCTCTGCAAGGGCAACCCAGGAGTCCGGATCAACTCACTCTCTGGGTGCAGCCACAGTCCGAAAACCAACCTTAAGGTGAGACATGCGTTAAGTGCAGCAGCCTTAGATTAGTTTCGGAATCGATGTATTGAGATTGGTTGGACGGGGAGTCATGTGTGGCTGGTCTGTATGTACACAGAGCGTTGACATCATTGACCAATGAGCGCAATTTTGGTGACACAAATATGTCTGCCTGATTGATACGTCGTTCCAAGATCTTGGAGACGAGCTGGATATGCACGAATGGCCGATGATCTTTGATAGGAGTCTTGATGTTGAACACTGGGGTAGTCGGCGTTCTGCGATGGCCTCTAAAGATCGCCTGCAATTGTCAAATATAGAATCTCGCCAATCTCCAATCAAGCATCATGAAACTGAAGTTTTGGCTCTCAAATAAATTCTCTGCGAGCATTTCACTTGAACTGGCATGATGCATGTATATCTAGGACAAGCGTGTGCTAGTACCCGCGCCGCGCCACCTCAATGCCGAAAGCCTCTCCAAAGTCTCACCTTAATCTCCGCCAAAATGGCCGAAGCGCATCTCCGGATGGCCCAGGCACAGCCAGTTCGGCAAAAAAGGCCATGGTTGCTTCATCTTCAACTCTTCACGGCCAGATTGTGCCTCCGGATTGGGAGGACGCACCGATATAGACATAGATCGCAAGCTGACGCGACCTCGCCTCCAAATGTGAGCTGACGAATATCACGACGTCATAACCTGCCAGTGGGGCAGGGCATGCTGATAGGCTGCGGGTCGACATTTTCACTTGCTTCCCTCATATTTTTTCTATTTTTATTTCCGAATCAACACTTTCAAGTTCCTTGAACTATTCAAGGGCTGCTGTTTTGTTTTGTTATAAAAAAATTAACGACTCGAATAGCGTAACATGGCGGGGTACAAAGTCGCCGATGATTTGCAGCCATTTAAAGACGAGCCCGATTTCGACCTGATCTTGAAGAATGCATTGCACGCATTGGCGACGATAAACTCGAAACATCGTGAATCAGTGCTGGCCATGCCAGGGAGATTGAGCGACGGAGGGCAAGGATTTGATGCAGTTGATCGTGCTATTAGGCACTTTGATAGCCTGTCTAATAACGACGAGCGATGTCAGCAGTACAGGCATACATACGCACTGTGGAGTGAGAATATGGACTATTGGGCTACTAAGAAGGTGCTTTTGCCGGTTGTTGGATACGAGCAAACGCCGCATGAGAAGAGTTTTGCTGCGGCGGTCAGTGAAACTCGCAAGGCGCTCAAACAACAAGGCATTTCACCAAGAACCATCTCCAAAGAGCATCATGGCACTGCATTGAAGGTGCTCATGGAAAAATGCAATGATAAGCGACTGCCGAACGTGCCGTTGTGTGGGGAGGGGAATGAGACTCGGGCTCACAAACAATTTATTACCGACGCCAATGCGTGGTTGAGAAATGAGCATTGTACTTCGATTAATCTGATCTTTTCCAAAAAGCCTTGATAATTGTTTTCATCTCTTTTGCATCTAGGAGCCTGGGCCGAGCCGAGTCGCATACATAACGGTCACCGCAAACGTCAGTTTACGAGCCATGCTATAAGCCAGAAGGTCATTGACATTAGGAATTACATTTGTTGCTGGTGGTTGTGTCATGCTCCGATGGGGCTCACCACGAGCCGCTGGGCATGTGAAAAGCCTCTGCGGAGACAAGATCCCCGCCGCACAAAAAAGCAACGTTCATACAGTATACAGTATACAATAATACAAAAACCTAAGTCTTGACAGCGCTGGAGCCATAGCCACCTCCACCTGGAGACTTGATAACAACCCGGTCATTCGAGTTGACGTGGACAGTGTTCTTGCCACCAAGAGACACCTGACGGCCATCTGAGGCTCGGACCCAAACATTTTCACCCTTGGCACCAACTTCACCGCCGTTCATACCATAAGGATGGGTGGTTCTTCGCTCGGATAAGATGGACAATTGCACTGGCACCCGGAACTCAATATCCCGAACGACCCCGTCACCGCCCCTGTACTCCCCAACGCCACCAGAGCCTTTCCGCAATGAAAACTCGTGTAAAATACATGGATACCGCTTCTCCAAGATCTCAGGGTCGGTGGATCGTGTGTTCGTCATATGAATCTGAACACCACTCTGGCCATGCCAAGTTGGACCGGCACCGGCCCCGCCAGCAATAGTTTCGTAGTAACCAAAACCAGGTCGCTTCTTGCCATTCTTCATCATCTCGCCACCATAGCCAAAGGTCAAGTTGTTGCAAGTACCTTGAGAAGCACCCATGTATCGGAACGCCTTAAGCACTAGATCAGTGACTCGTTGAGATGTTTCCACGTTACCACCTACTGTAGCAGCATCGGCACTCGGCGATAGCAACGATCCCTCAGGAATAACAATATTGATTGGAGTCAAACACCCCTGATTCAATGGAATGTTATCGGAAATCATGGATCGCAGCACGTACAAAATAGCAGAGTAAGTAATGGCTCGAGGAGCGTTCAAGTTGCCATACACTTGCTTACCAGTGCCAGTGAAATCAAACACAGCACTACCAGTTTTGCCATCAATTTCGATCTTCAGATGCATTTCAGTACCATCGTCAATCTGATCTTCAGCATAAAGAGTGCATTCGCCGTCTTCGGAGCCAAACTTTTCAAACACACTCTTGAGCAATTGCCGCACGCTCAACTCAGCGTTGTCTTGGATGCCGTACATGTATAGCTGGATCACCTTGAGTGAATAGCTGTCAATCAGACCTTTCAACAGATTGATACCCTTGTTATTTGCTGCAATCTGGGCCTTGAGATCGGAGATAGAGTCGCTCAAGGATCGAGACCCAGAACATCCTGGATACTTAGCCGGCTCGTTGTACAACAGATCAATCAACCCTTGTTCGTTGAATCGGCCCTTTTCCACAACCTTGAATCCTTTGATCATGGCACCCTCTTCCCACAGTTCCTTGGAGAATGGGGGCATGGAGCCGGCAGTGATACCACCGATATCCGAATGATGACCCCGACTAGCAGCCCAGAAGATAATTTCCTTGCCGTCTGGTGAAAACACCGGAGTAATGACAGTGATATCCGGCAAATGGCTACCACCAAATGCAGGATGGTTACCCACAAGAACATCACCGTCATTCAACTTGCCAGTCCAGTATTCCTTCTGGAATGACACGGCTGACGACATTGATCCCAAGTGGACTGGGATGTGCGGCGCATTCGCTACAAGCCCAGCATCAGGCGAGAAAATGGCACACGAAAAGTCAAGCCGTTCCTTAATGTTGGTGGAGATGGAAGTCTTTTGCAAGGTTTGGCCCATTTGCTCGGCAATGCTCATGAATCGGTGGGCAAACACTGATAACTGAATAGGATCAATCACATTGGGGTCCAATTGCTCATGTCCTTGGTTCCCGTTCAATTCAATAACAACATGGCTTGGAAGAGCAGTAGCCACAGCATCTGGAGTCACCACAATGGTCTGAGTCTTGTCCATGATCATAGCAGGACCATCAACCTTTTGACCGTGTTGCAAATCGTCAAGAGCCAGCACCTTGCTGTCGTACCATTGATCATTGAAATAGACCTTAGCGGTCTTAGAATTAGACAACCCGGAAGCGGAATTATATTTGGCCAAATCCTTTCCTGGAGATTGGCTAGTGGCCAGCTTGCTCTTACCGATACCTCGCACTCGAATATCACCAACCAAAATCTCCCGTTCCAAAGCAAATCCAAACTCCTGTTCATGTTGTGCAACAAAAGAGTCTTCAAAAGAGATATCGGATTCCTGCTTGACCATGATAAAAGTCTCAGTGCCCCTGTATCGCAAATTCAAGTACCGTTCCAATTCAACATATTGGCTGTCTTTGAAGCCTTGTTGGGCCAATGCTTCGGCAGCTTCCTTGCTGAGCTCGTCCAACCGACTATGCAGGCCGGGCAAAGATTCATCATCCAAAGTAGTGCTCTCTGGACGCTGCACCTCGTGAACTACATCAGCGAGCGTCATACCATATGCAGACAGAAGAGACGAATACCGATGGATGATGATTCGAGAAATGCTCAAATTGGCAGCCACATCACAAGCATGCTGGCCACCTGCACCACCGAACGAAGCCAAATGATGAGAGCTAGTAGAATAGCCCTTGCCCTCGGTCAGAGATCGGATTGGTCGACACATGGACTCATTGGCCACTGTCAAGAACCCGTGGGCAACTTGTTGCGGCGTCAATTCTGACGACGTGCTGTCACCCTGCAGGCGGTCCTTGTTGATCTGCTTGGTCAATTCGATAAACTTCTTTTCCACAATCTCAGTATCCAGCGGCTCATCCTCGTTTGGACCAAAGATCTTGGGGAAGTATTCAGGCAAGATACGACCCAGGAACAGATTGGCATCAGTAACAGTCAATGGACCATCTTTTCGATAACAAGCCGGACCTGGATGAGCAGATGCACTCTCTGGGCCGACAACAAACAGGCCCTTTTTCCAGAACAGAATGGACCCGCCGCCTGCGGCTACCGTGTTGATATCCAGCTGCGGCGCTTGGATCGTCACCTGAGCAGTGGTCGTTTCAAAGATATGCTCCAAAGCCCCGTCATATCGCGACACATCCGTAGAGGTACCACCCATATCGAACCCAAGAATCGCCGGTGCCTTGCTATCACCTTCTTCGAATGACGTCTTGGCGTATCCAACAACACCGCCAGCTGGGCCGGACAAGATGGCCCGCAGCCCTGAGAACTTATTCCAAGATGTCAAACCGCCGTCTGACTGCATAAACAAGAGCTTATCTCCGACCGCTTCCAGTCCACCTTTGAAACCTTTGCCCAATTGTTGAATATATCGGGCAGTAATAGGTGACAAATATGCATCCGCAGTAGCAGAGTTTGCCCGTGACACCAGCTTGATCATTGGTTGAATTTCACTTGATACCGAAACATCCTTAAATCCCATGCTTCGAGCCTCCTTTGCAATCAAGTCTTCATGCTCAGGGTAGATGTACGAATGCATCAATGCAATTGCCAAGCTACGGACTCCAGAATCCCAGATCTTTTTCAAAATGGCTCGAACTTCGGTCGCATCTGGCTTTTGCAAGATTCGAATCGCTTCACCAGACACACCAAGCACCAGGTCAGCGTCGGCAGCGATTGCTTCCTCATCAAAGTTCTCTGGGAATGGGTTTTCGCTGTAGCCTTCAATTGTAACTCGCTCGTCTATCTCAAAAACTTGTTCATGCAAATGCTCCAACTTGGCCACTGACAAGTCAAAAATCTCGGGACGAGCTTGCTGTCCAATGGTCATAATATCTTTGAAACCTCTGGTTACCAAAAAGGCCACTCGGTCACCCTTTCGCTCCAGCAATGCATTGGTAGCAACGGTAGTACCCATTCGGATAGACTCCACATCTGCCAGATCAATCGGTTCACCCTTTGGCGTTTCCTTGCCAGTAATAATACCAAGAATTCGTCGAATCCCTTCCGTAGGAGCATCTTGGTAATTGGCTGGATCAACGGACAATAACTTGAGAACCTGATCCCCCTCGTCGGTGTGAGCGCAAACGTCAGTAAACGTTCCTCCACGATCTAATTTCTGTAAGTATTGTCTTTATCTGAAAAGGCATACCAATTGAGATTCTGATGCCCTTCATTATTTATATTTAACAGATCAGTGCGATCTTCCGTAGCAAATAAATTGAATCAGTTATACCACTCCGAGTTTTATGGTGGGGTGTTCTCAGTGTTGTCCCGCGGCGTATCTTTGACTTTAACCAGTAACCACCAGTGGTTTATCGTTGCTTGGTCATGGGCGGGGACCGCAGACCGGAGGGACCAGTTAAGCAGCGGTTTTTACCACAGTGCGGAAAGCCAGCGCCGACACGCTTGGCGGAATCCGGCAAGCCAGCTCCGTCTCTTTGCAACCGGCAATCGAACTCCGCGGTATGCGGTAAACGAACTCCGCTCTCCTGAGATGAGCCTCACCAGTCGTGAACAACACGGTAACGCCAATACACTCGCGAGTCGCGTACGGACTCTAGGTAAAAAGAGCATGCTTGTTCGCTCTGATTCGTTATGCAATAGGCTTGGAGATTTAGGCTCGGGAGACCGGGTTCATCTAGAGTCAGAGAAGTAGCTCTGCCAATTGTGTCGTGTAATCCTAACTTTAGACTTGGGATCAGCTATAATAAACCATTTTATTTTGACCAATTTGGATACTTGCACTCCAACTCACACCACTTTTTGTATGCTGTATTATTTGTCACAATGCCATATATCCGTTTGTTTGCCAAAATGACACGGAACTTCCGGAGACAGACCCATATTGCATGCTTAGGCTTGTTTCAGGAAGCTGGGACTCTGATAGAGACACATTGGGCCATTTTAACGAGTGTCACACTTATTTTTTTGCCGAATAATACTAGTGGTATGAACAGCAAAGCCCGAAAATCATGTGCTTGATTGGTATTGGTGTTTTGAAACTTACAATACACACCAATGTCTAATATGCATGTCCCAGAATACTTGAAACTCCATCAGGTCTCGAGGAGCTTCCCGTGAGAACGACGCGCCGCCGTTCAAACTCAATTCAGCCGCCAGTCAAAGCAGTGTTCTGAACCAGACATGCCTCCCAGTCTGGCGGCCATGAAACTTTACCCATTCCTGTTGGAGAAACTGAGTCAATGTCATAAACAAATAGAGCGAACTGTAATAGCTGTTCTTGCGACTTCCAGGTGCGGCAATGCATTTTTGAGTAGCGGACCTATTTAGGCAGAGCTCGTGTTACAGCGTCAGGATCCGGCCCCGGCTCTGGATGTAGTACAGAATTGCACAGCAAACAACATTGAATCTTGTTCGATGGATCACGGGCGTCAACATGATCATCATCTATCAAGCCGCATGTTTAGCACATGAAACGGAGCGGCGCGAGGCTAGAGTTTACAATAAGCTCCCAAAAAGGGGACGCTGCCGGCCCGGAAGGACCAAGTCCGGGTAACGGCGCATTTGATCTGGCCACAAAATGCTTGCGTGGGGCGGGCCTTAAAGGCGGCCGAGAGAGGAAAAAAGTGGAGTTTCCGCGAAATCACTTGAGCATCAGGCAGATACACGATCGCATCGCACTACTTCGCTACAGACTAGACACTAGAGAGGTCATACTACTACTATGCATGTGCTTGGGTTGTTGTTGGCGTTGTGGATGTCCACCTTGGGGCTGGCAGCTCCAGTGCAGAATGAAGGTGACGAACCACCTATGCTGAAAGACGACACCTTCGACTCCACTGTTGCCACGGGCACCTGGTGGATCAAGTTTTTTTCTCCATATTGCCATCACTGTCAACAGTTTGCTCCGATCTGGAATGAGCTGAACGGTAAGATTGGCGAAGAAGCTGCTCAAAAAGACTTCCACCTGGCCAGTGTGGATTGTGTCGAAGACGGTGACCTGTGCAATCGTATGGATATTCAGGCATATCCAAACATTCAAATCTTTGAAGGCGGCAAAAAGGTGTACGAGTATGGATCTCGTGACCGCCGATTACCTACGCTGGAGCAGTTTTATAAGAACTGGACGAGCGGTATTCGACCAGAGCTTATTTCAACTACTGCCACGAGCAGCAGTAAGGCTGCAGTGTCCACATCAGTCAAGCTTGCAACCGCCACAGCTGCGGCCAAATCTGAGAAGAACGAGCAGGAAAATCCGAATCCAGATGGCCAATCTGTAGATTTCAGCCCCAAGGAGTTTGCTGAAAACGTCCAAGGGGGAAACTCGTCGTGGCTTGTCAAGTTTCATTCACCACGATGCCCACATTGTCTTGAAATGAGACCTGCTTGGACCGAAATGGCGAAATCGGCTAAGGGAGTTGTCAATGTTGGTGAGGTCAATTGTGATATTCAATCGGCTCTGTGCAAGGAGATGAAGATCGACAAGATTCCATGCATTCGTTATTATGATGGTGTGGCTCAAACCGAATACAAAGGTGTTAGAGGGTATGGCGATTTGCTTGCGTTTGCAAAAAACGCCGCCGAAGCCAAGAATATCAAAGAGGTCGATGAGAAGCAACTTGAAGAGATTGTTCGTGAGAGCGATGCTGGTGGACGAAAGACGGGGCGGGTCACTACAAACTTTGTCTACTTTTATGACGAAGCCACTGCACAAGAGGATTTTGAAGCTTTGCGACAAATGTCAGTGTCGGTTATAGGCAATGCTCGAGTATACAAGTCCAAAAACAAGCAGCTGATTGAAAAGTTCCGAGTGCTGCAGTTCCCAAGCTTGTATGCTGTTACTGATACTGAGCATTGGTTGCAGTATCCAGCTCACGCACCGAAGGATATCCGAGATGTTACAGCAATGGCATCATGGGCTAAAGAGACTTGGCTATCGCTGGTGCCTCAGTTGAGTCCCTCTAATGCTCTAGAAATTCTAGATCATGCCAAGTATGTCGTTTTGGCACTGATTGATCCGCGAGAGGTTGACCAGCATGAACAAGCTATCAAGGAGATGAAGGCTGCTGCTCACATGTACGTGAAGAACAATGAGAAAATCGATAAAGAAGATATCGAAGACCAACGGAATAAAAAGCAGCAGCAGCTCGACGCTGCCAAGGCCAAGGGCGATGAAAAGGCTGTGAAAAAGGCTGAAGAAATTAAGGTCAAGGTTCAAAAGAAGCCGATTGTTGGATTTGCCTGGATTGACCAGGTGTTCTGGGACCGGTGGATCAAGAACCGATATGGCCATGATAGCACCTATACGAAGCCACGGATCGTCATCAATGATGAGACTGGCAGCCGATACTGGGATACTACTCCTCGAGGCAAGTACATCGAGGTGTCGAGGACCGAGTTGTTGGGCGCTCTAGATGCAATTGTTGATTCGAAGGATCATACCATGCGACCCAAGGCTTTGCTCAATTCGTTTGGTGGCTATTTTGTTGGTCTACAGGTGCTTCTTGGGGCATATTGGCATTGGCTTACTATTGCATTCTTGATTTTGGTTTTGATTCGAACGCGACGGCGTTCTCGGCCAGCTGGGTATCAAGCCCCACCAACGCAAATGGGGAAACTCGACTAACGTTTGCATATCTTTTTCAAATAATACTCATACTATGGAACGGCAAAGAGAGCCGTTTTTTATATATCTACAGTTTACTAATTGATTGAATTGAATATTCGATTCTGGTGTGTGCTCACTCTTGGTCTGGTTACGCTGAAAAGTGGACCCTGAAGATCAGAATCAGAACCAGAACCAGAACCGAAGGGTCCATTTCCATTGCCAGAGAGAAGGCACGATATCCATCGCCGATTCTAGACATTTCCATACGTCACGAAGCGATGGATCATATTAATACCCCCGTAATTGTAACACCACCAAAAAATATATCGAATATGCACAGGAATCCACATTTCACAAACACACTAGCTTCCACATGAGGGAACAGCATAACACCAGCGCAAACATCTCTCGGTATCGGCCAACGGGGAGCTCAATACCATTGAGATACGCGGCCACTTTGAGTTTATTATTTTCCTTGAGTCGCTCAATGTCTCTGAGGATGCCGCTCGGTACGGAGCGGAATGCCAGGCAACAGTTGCACACGAGTATGAAAAAAAGGTCATACTCAAAAAGTTTCGAAAACGTGAGCATGAGAATGGATTGATCATGCAGTCGGTCTCCTTATGCAGTATGGGGATAACGCGACTACTGATTGCGACCTTATGCTGGCGTACATGCAGCTTCAATAATCGCTCCATTTCATATTCACGTCTACGTGTTTTCAATAGATATAGATAGCAGTTGCGTGTTTTTGAAATAATAGTGCATGTACGTGTATGCTATTGTACAGAATAGCACGACGCGGCGGTGGGGGGGGCTAAGTCGTGCTTGGTGACAGCGGCTTGAATGATTGACTGATCGCCATGCCGATCCTTTTTTTAATTTCAGACCCGCCTCAACGGCCGCAATATGGACCACCCAATGAAAACATCCACCGACCGTAAAGTAACTTCATTTTCCACTGGAAACAGCGGATTCTCCCCGCAAGTCAGAAGGAGTCGACTCGGGTGGAGGACGAAATTACGGTGCCTGTGGGTGGTGGTGACATTGCCAAAATCGAAAGAAGAACCTACAAAAGCAAATCCAAGCATTCAAATTTCACCCCCATGAGCGATACATTTCCAAGAAGAAGAAGAAAAAACACATTGAACCTTAAATCTCGTCCCTCTGACTCTGCCTCTCCCAGGGTCGGTCTTGCTGAGGTGCAAGAGTGCAAAACCTGGATACCTGCAATTTCATTTCTTTTGTTTCCTCTCTTCTGGTCCTTCTCTTACTGTACGATCGCTCCTTAAAAGCATTGAGGATCATAAAAGGCTTGGCACTGCGCGAGATGAGCATGTCCATGTTTTGATTAAGCCCTCCGCCCTCTCTCGCCTCCGCTGGTCGGTTGTCGCATCCTGATAAACCAAAAGAAATACTCGATTGTTCCATAAGTCCAGACAAAATGTGAAGAAAAAAAGCGTCTACCTTACACTGGTCATCTAGTTTTAATGAATATTTGCAATTGCTTTTGTGCCCAGGATAATAGGTGGGATCTCGTCCTATTGAGAATCCACTGCTTCATTTCATCACCACAAACAAAAAAGGATGAGGGGGGGACATTAGGGTTTCTCAAATCAATATAATTGTCTTCGTTTCCTCCTCCGACTAAATTTTTTTCTCTCTCCTTCTTCTTTTTCGGTTTTTTACTTCTCCTTTCATAAACCAACAGCGCATATTAGGCGTTGAACTCTTCTTCTGACCGACTTGCCTAATTTTTTCATTCACGTTACTCTCTGTATTACCACGAAAGAGGGAGACTAAGCTTTAGCCTATCTGAGCACTGGACCAGATTTTGTTTTGTTGAGTGAGTATCGTGGGCTGTTTATTGGCCATTCTTAAAATCGACAAGAGATTTGCCAATACCCTGAAAGGGCAAGCCTAGAGATCTGAACATCGCGACCCATCACAAATATACTGGAAACTTGCTCAGACTGTTTGTGCGATTTTGCTAGCTACTGCTGTCAGACCGACAAAAACAATTCTGGAGCGATATTATAATTTTTTTTGGTTTTTGGAGACGAAAGGAAGTCAGATATAGCCAAACCAAGTGTGAATGGATGGACTATTACGCAACATCTGTATTGAACAATCCGACTGTATACGAAGAGTATCACCAAGCTGTTTATTTATTGAATATCGAATTGAATTGCCAAGGCAATATCATAATCGACAAGTGCATTGAGTTAGCAAGCGGCATCGTTTTTATACCAATTTCGACAAGCATAGGGTGGCAGTTTTGAAGGAAGCATCAAAAACTCTAAAAACTTCTCGCTTAGAATTGCATTCCACTCTGCTATCTGTCTTTTTGTTTTTTTTCTTCGACAACTTTTTTACTCAAGAAACAACAGCTCGACCCCGGAAAGCAATCAATCAACCAATCGACAGGAGAGTTGAGTTTTGCCAGAGCCGTGCCATTTTTGTTTTCAATTTGAAATTACACTCTTCAAATGGCTCTTGAACCGACGTATCATGGATTTGTCGAAACCACGCGTGATGCATTGATTCTTTTCCAGGCGACAATTGATAGTCAGTTACGTGCGGTCAATAGGCGGCCACAGGAACGCGAACGCCACAACTTGATTCAGTCTGGAAACATATTTATATTCAACGAATCGACCTCAGGCATCAAACGATGGACCGACGGGGTGGCCTGGTCCCCATCACGGATCTTGGGCAATTTTTTGATTTATCGACAATTGGAAAAGCCATTCCCACCGGGGGAAAAGAAACGGACAGCTCGGCAGCAGCGTGGGCGCAAAAAGCGGTCAAGTAGTGTGGCCGATACCTATTCACGACAAGCCAGTTTCAGCGACGGTGGCGAGGTGATTGACCGGTATAGCAGTGGGGTAGGAGGTGAGACTAGTTCGGGACCATTGGCAATGCAATATATGGTTCCCCATTCCATGCCCGACCTGGATTTCAAACTGAAGAATAATGGGGATGATCTGCACCACCAGCACCAAGACCCTGCAGCATCTGCGGCTGGTGCAGGGGGAAGCGGCGGCGTCGGCGACGGAATCGGCGCGGGGCCAAGAAGTGCCAGTACGACCGGCATTCCATCAACAGCATCAGCATCAGCAGTAGCATCGATAACAGGAGGGATACCACCAGGCCCCGGGAATTCGGATAGAGAGCTGGTTGGATCGCTGGTCGATTCCTACGGGTTTCAAAAGCATGGGTTGATCAAAAAAACAATGAGCATCACAGTCAACAATCAGCAGCATCATTTGGTATCGTACTATCGCCCCGATGACGTCAAACAACGACTCAAGGAAATGACCCCAAGTAAAAACTCTCAGCTGCGTGATATGAGAATTGATGAGCGACTGGTGCATGGCCAGAACTTCAGAGCTCCGTTGAATGGCGACGGGGAAGAGCAAACAGTACCCGGTACTAATGCCCGTGATTTCATGCAACAGCCTAACGCACACCATCGACCAATAATGCAGCCTCGACGCCAGAATCTACGCCAACAGCAGATGCAACAGGTACAGCAGCAGCAGCAGCAGCAACAACAGCAGCAATTGCAACAACACCATCTGCGGCAAGCACAACAAGTTGCAATGCAAACTAACCCAGCCGGTGAACTGAATTATATCACCACGCATGAATTGCACAATCAGCATCCGTTTGAAATAACGCCCTATGCGGACTTCACCAGCGGACAGACCACTGATTTTGGATATGTGCCTTCAGGAAATACGTTTTACCGGCCTAGTAATACTTCGAATCTTGGAGGCGGTGCGGCTGTTGCGGCGGGCAGTAGCAGCAGCACCAGCGGCGGCGGCGGGAGTGGAGGGGGAGGCTACTTCACCGCATACAAGCCCTTCACGGGATCTGGATTACCAATGCCTGGATCCAACCAAGTGCAAATGCCTTCAAGCCAGTCAAATTATCCTCCTCCACCGCCTCATCCGCCAACTTCACAGGTAACACAACACGACTATTACAGTTACCCCCCTAGTGGATACTTGGGTAACACAATATCCGGATCGGCACTAAACCCATCACTTGGAAGCAGTAGCAGTCAAATGATGCAAAATGCTGGTAATGGATTGATGCGTTCCCAAGGAAGTGTCAGCAGTAGCGGAGGAGGACCAACATCACCGAGCATGCCAGGATTACCCCCAGGATATTTGTATGAACAGCAGAATCTGCACAGTTTATCTGCAGATCCGAGAAAATTGCCTGATTCATCCAGTCGACATGAATCCCATACATCACCATCATCGTCATCTACCGGCCAGCCTCCTAATACCAACGGCTTGCCCAGTGCAAATAACATGGGCTCGTCGTCATCATCTCAATACCCGTATGGGTTTTCATATGCCACACCGTTGTAAACCTGTGTTTATTATTATTATTATTATTATTATTATTATTATTATTATTTTTATTATTATTTCTGTTTAATGTGTTTCTAACTCCTAATTTTTTTTTATTATATTGTTACTTGAAACAAGCATGTTCATATATCAGTGTGCCGCGGCTCGGATCTTCTTCCCCTCTACACAACCACTCTGTGAGGATCAAAGATGAGTCTAATACCTAGCGACTATGGAACCGTCTCAGCAACCCCGCTCAAATGGCTGATTTTTGGACATGACATCCACAACACTCTGCATCGGGCCATTTATGACGAAATTGCTGCTTCCAAAGACAGTGTTTGGTTTGGATTACCCGAAGATTTTAACGCAGTCATCCCGCCAATGCAGCTTGTTCAAATCGATCCTCGAAAAAAACGCGACCTCCAACAGGCATTGCCCTCCATAGATCCAGATGTCATTCTGATCCATCCGAACATGATCTCCTCCAAAATTGAGCTAGATTTCACGGCTATTTTTCACATTGTGCGAACAGCCCTGGCCTCCACCACTTCGGCGAATCTCCGGATCATCACCACCTCAACTACCGCCGGCACCCACGGAATTCCAGGCAAACCCATGCATTCAGCAACCCAATTCGCAATCGAAGGACTTATCGAATCACTTGCAATGGAGCTAGAACCCGTTGGACACCGTGCTCTGGTCGTCGACGTCGGTGCACCAAACGTTTCCGCAGATAGGACCACACATGCCCCAACGGCGCGGCTGGTGCACCAGCTGGCCCACTGCAGCGCCCCTCCGATTCGAGCGGCGGCGGGGTCCGATGCGATCCAATCGGTCAAGACAAAACTGCGATGGATAGCGGAGGAAATAGAAGATTGGAAGTTTCTCTATGAAGACTAGTTTCCCAGTCCTATTCTGAGACAGCTACAACGCAAACTCAATTGATTGATCGCCAATATTATTTATTTCATCATCGAAATGATCAATTCCATCTGCTGCAGCTCTTTAGTCTTATGTGCGTCTGGGCAAAATTTTTTCTTCCTGTCGCGCATGCGGGCCAGCATCCCATTTGCTGGGCTGGCTGCATCTGGTCTCGGCTTCTCCACGATCGATGATGTAGCCAGCATAGAGAGTCGCAGGAGTGCCTTGACAAGAACGTTTTTGCAGATTTGGTCATGCCAGCCGTCTTGTCTTGTCTTAGCATACAATACCATGCTCCCAATAGAAGCCTGCCCAACCAATCACAACCAAGAATGGTCGGAATGGCATTAAACGTAAACAGAACAATCAATGCGATTAATCTTTGATCTTTCATTAAATAATTAAAGCTCTAGTAGAACCGTTTAACGCAAATAACGACGTCATGACCCGCCGCCCAATTCGCCGGAGCCAAGCGTTAAACCCTGCCCTGCGGTTCTTTTTTGTTGTTCCCAATCAATCTTCTCCCCCATGCATTGTGAGCTGAGCATGCCACTGATAGCTTAAACACCCAACCCTTTAATTTTTTTTTCCTCCCCTTTTTTCTCTTCTTCTTCTTTCTTTCTAATTGCCAACTCATCCACCACCTCATTCTTATTCTCCACAACCCCCGGAATAAGCCGCCATACCAACGAGCCTACAGACGCACGCACCAGACAAGACAACAACTCGTCCAACACTTTTGCGCATCGAGACTGTAATTGTTCGCGTCAATCCCGCTCCGCTCCCCTCACCCCACTGAACCAACCTCCCGACTCTGTCACCGGTTTTTTATCCTGCTTCTGTCATAAGCGCGCGCTTGTGATATCACGACAATAATTTTATAGGAACAACAACCATGAGCTATCAACAACAGAGGATGATGCAGCAGAACCCCGGTTCGCATCGATTGAACGAGCTGTTGGATGCAATTAAATCAGAATTCGACAACATGACGAACGAAGCCTCGGCTTATAGAATGCACAAGGACGACTTCGATCACAAGGGTATGGAAAATTTTAGTGGTTCCGAAAACTAACAAACATCAACAGTGAACCAACAAAACGCGGAAATGCAACAAGTACGGCAAATGATTTACGACTTGGAAACAACACACCGAAAGATGAAAGAGTCTTATGAAGAAGAGATTATGAAGCTCAAACGGGAATTGGATGGTCAACGAGGCGGACAGCGCCCACAGCAGCCCCAGCCTCAACCTCCACAACAACAGCCCCAGCCTCCGCAACAACAGCCACAACAACAGCAGCCGCAACAGCAGCAACAACCAGGGCAAGTACCACCGGCATTGGGTCATTCTTCATCTGGTGTATTTGGTGGCATTATGGCTGGTCAAGGGGGTCCCACTCCGTTGGCTCCTCCACAACAACAGCCACAGCAAATTGCCGGTGGATATCCGTATAACGGTTATGGCGATCAACAGCAGCAGCAGCAGCCACCACCGCATCCTCAACAAGCTAACAGTCAAATTGCACTTTCACCAGGTGCCAAGAAGCACGAACAACCATCAAGCAATGGCACCCCAACTGCACCAAAGGTTCAGCCAGTTGCTGGGGCCCCAGCAACAGCAGCAGCCGCAGCAGCACCGAATGCCAATCCTGCTGACCCTTTGGCAGTAGCAGCTCAATTGGGCAATAATTTGGGTGATCTGGATATTGACAAGGTACCAGCAGAATTCATCAAAAAGTCTCCAAAGGATGATTGGTTTGTGTTGTACAACGAACGTGCTCCTAGAGTGATAGATGTGGATATTGTTCAAACTTTGGAGCATCATTCGGTTGTGTGCTGCGTTCGATTTTCTGCTGATGGCAAATATGTGGCTACTGGATGCAACCGATCTGCCCAAATCTTTGATGTTCAAACTGGGTCGTTGATTGCCAAATTGCAGGACGATTCGGTTGAAAAGGACGGTGATTTGTATATTCGGTCGGTTTGTTTCTCACCAGATGGACGATACTTGGCTACTGGTGCGGAGGATCGTCAAATTCGAGTGTGGGACATCAAGGCTCGAACTATCAAGTACTTGTTCCAAGGACATGAACAAGATATTTATTCGTTGGATTTTGCCAGAAATGGTCGACACATTGCTTCCGGGTCTGGTGATCGAACGGTACGAATGTGGGATATGGAAACCGGCCAATGCATTCTCACATTGAGCATTGAAGATGGGGTCACCACTGTGGCCATTTCCCCAGATGGACGATATGTAGCTGCTGGTTCGTTGGATAAGACTGTACGAGTTTGGGAAACCAGTACTGGGTTTTTGGTCGAACGATTGGAAATTCCAGACGGACACAAGGATTCGGTTTATTCGGTTGGTTTCACTCCAGATGGTAAGCAGCTGGTTTCTGGATCTCTTGACAAGACTATCAAACTATGGGAATTGCAAGCTCCACAAGGAGGACCAAACTCTCACAAGGGTGGTGTTTGTGTTAAGACGTTTGTTGGTCACAAGGACTTTGTACTTTCAGTGGCCTCCACTCCAGATGCTCAGTGGATCTTGTCAGGTTCCAAGGACCGAGGGGTTCAATTCTGGGATCCACGAACGGCTCAAGTGCAACTCATGCTTCAGGGCCATAAGAACAGTGTTATCAGTGTGGCTCCAAGTCCAGCTGGAGGGTTGTTTGCTACCGGATCTGGTGATTTCAAAGCCCGAATCTGGCGATATTTTCCAGTGGGAGGACGTTAATTTGAACCATTGAAAAGTATAAAGTAGGAAGAAGGAGTGAAAAGTATTAAAGTATTTTTGTTTTTGTAATGAGAAGATATATTTTTTTTTTTGAATAGTATCATCGCGATGATAATGTTGACGCAGTTTACGAGCGGCTCAAGCAACGGACCCCGTCCCGAGTAATGCTGAGGTTTCAAGATATCGCGATAATAACATTGACGCAGTTTACGAGCGGCTCAGGTGGCGGAGTCCGTCCCGAACACTGACCCGGCAGTTACCCTCCTTCACGGTGATTGCTTTTTTATTATTTTATTTTTTTGTTTTTTTTTTGTTTTTTTTGTTTTGTTTTTTTTCTTGTTCCTCCCTCTTTTTCCCTCTCTCTTTTACCTCTTTGAAAAGCAACGACAAGCCAGCACACGAAGTTGATAGCACCTAAGTTTGTTCTGGCGTTCGTGTGTGTATTAACGTGCCGACCAAAAGTAAACAAAAAAAGCGCGACACCTACGGGAAGGAATAGAATATCCTTTTGGCGTGTATTATTGGTTGGCGGTCCATTATTTTAATCTGCTCTGGATTGCTTTGTAAGTGGCGCTTCTCCTTCTCCTCCAATGGCTGGTGACGGGGGGTTTGAGGCGGGTGAATGGCAGTAGGGTAGCGCTTGGCCCTTTTACGCGCCGCCGTCTGCCATTACCCTCCTGAATACCGTCCCGGATCGGCAATATTTGGGCGCATAGAGCTTGTCCCTAGTGCGCGAATCAAGATGATACATGGATAGGGTATTGAGTTTGACATACTGTTGAATTCAAGGATATTGAGTTTGACATAATGTTGGATCCAAGCCACGCTAATAATTCGTTATGCCAACCTAGGCTTCGAATCGCTGGCGTGGGGGCTCGTTTATGCTTTGTGTTTCCTATTTCGCGCGCTTGGTGGGAGGATTCCCCAGGGTAGTTCTCCTTTGGGACCTGCGCCTGCGCAGGCGGTTCGTTCCAAACATGCTAACACAATACAGGATTAAAAGTAATGTCATACCAACAAGCCGGCCAGCGAGCCGGAGGTGGCTACCCAGATAATGGTGCGGCTCATCAAGGCGCCGCATCTCAGATACCTCAAGCACAACAGCAAGCATATCGGAACGTATATACTCCGTACCAGCAGCAGCAATGGAACCAGCAATTGCAGCAGCAGCAGCAGCAAGCTGCTGCTGCTGCCGCTCAACAGCCGCAGGCTCAAGGTCAAGTTACGCAGCAGCCGCAGGGTCAGGGACAGGCTCAATCTGGTCAGTACTATGGGTATTTCCCATCGCAGTTCCAGGGTCAAGGTCAAACGCAAGTACGGCCGCAGACACAGCAGCAACAGCAGCATCTTCAGCAGCAGGTTCAACAAGCTCAGCAGGCACAACAGGCTCAATTGCAGCAAGGTCAACAAGCTCAGCAGACTACTCCACAACAACAGCAGGCTCGAGTGCAGCAGCAGCAGCAGCAGCAACAGCAACAGCAACAGTATCGAAACGATGTGTTTGATTACTCGATGTATGATCAGAGTACTGGTCGAATACACCCGAACATGCAGGCAAGTGCGGCAGGAGGTCAAAAGTCGTACATGTATGAGAACCAGTTGTTTGGGAACAATTACATGAATCAGTTTTATGGCAACAATATGCGGATGCCGATTGGGCAAATGACTCCTCAGCAGCAGGCTCAAGCACAGGCCCAGGCACAAGCTCAGGCACAAGCATTGCGAGCTCAACAGCATCAAGAACAGCAGCGGCGGATGCAAGAAGAGCAGGCCAAGCGAGAACAGCGAGAACGGTCTGAACGAGCTGAACGGGAGGAGAAAGCTCGTCAAGAGCAAGCCCGTAAGCAGCAAGAGGAACGAGAACGGATTGAACGAGAGCGACAGTTGTCTTTGCAGCAGCGAGAACTTGAGCAACAACAGCAGCAGCAACAAGCTCAGTTGCGACAGGCTCAGATTCGTCAACAACAACAGCAACAGCACCATAGTCCAACTCCTATGCAGCCTCAGCAGCCGCAATTGCGAATTCATCCTCAACAGCAACAGCAGTATGGACGGTACCAACAACCGAATCAGCTGCCATTGCCTCAAGTTGAACAAGCCAAGCAGGTTCGTCGTGGACAAGGGTCTCCTCAGCAACAGCATCGCACTCAGCCCATGATGCAGCACATTCAGCCTCAACAATACCATCCTGTGCAGCAACAGCAGCACCATCAACAACAGCAACAGTTGCACCCATTTTCCATGCAAACGCAGCAGCAGCCGCAACAGCCGGCTCAGCAGCAACCGCAACAGCATTTGCATCAGCAGCATTTACAGCCGCAACAGCCACAGCAACCGCTGGGTGGGAAACGGCGAGCTTCTCCGGAGCCAAAGGCATCGGCTGGTGCCAATATGATGAGTGTTCAAGCTGCCATGACTGAGCCAGAGGAAAAGCCTGCGGCTCCTCCTGCCAAGAAGCGAAAAGCTGCGCCGCGGAAGCGAAAGAGTACTGCGGCTGCGGCTGCGAATGGCGATGGTGCGGCTCCAGCCACCACAGGCCGAGGGCGAAAGAATCAACAGCAACAGCAAGTTGCACCGGTTGTTCAGCAACCACAGCAAGTGACGCCTGTGAAAGCCGATGACAAATCGGATGACAAGGGTGAATTGGCCGAGGGCCTTAAACCTGTGGTTGGTGCCACCAATGTAGATTCACTGTTGTTGATTATCCAGGCACAGAAGAAGTATCAAGAGAGGCTTGAACGTGGTGAAGCCACTGAACCGTTCAAGTTGGAGGACTCGAAGTTGATTCCTGCCGAAGGGTTATTGAATGGTGGGGTTGGCAAGCGGACCTCGGATGTGCAGCTGAAGTATGTGTGTACATTCCCTGAGTGCGACAAGTCATTTGCTCAAAAGACGCATTTGGAAATCCACGGACGGTCGCATACTGGTGAAAAGCCATATCAGTGTGATTATCCTGGATGCAACAAGCGGTTTTCACAGCGAGGGAACCTGCGTACTCATCGACGGTCGCATACTGGTGAAAAGCCTTACAAGTGTGAAAAGTGCACTAAGACGTTTGCGCAACGGGGCAATTATCGAGCTCACAAGTTGATCCATGCGAACCATCGACCGTATGTTTGCAAGCTTGGAGATTGTGGCAAGACGTTCACTCAATTGGGGAATTTGAAAGCTCATCAAAACAAGTTCCATGCAGAAGTTGTGTCTGATATCATGGAACGACTGAAGTTCTACTCTGCTTCCATGCAGAACTGGGCCATGTTGCCTCCTCAAGAAGTGGAACTGTTCACCTACTTTGCCGACTTGTATAAGAATGCCAATCGAGGTATCAAGGGTCGGGGTAAGGATACCAACAAGAGCAAGAAAGGTGGTACTGCATCGTCATCGAATACTTCTACCCCAAGCCAGACTGCTGTAGCTCCATCCCAAGCTCAGCAGCCACAGGCTGCTGCTGCTACTGCTGCTGCCGCACAACCGGCCCAAATGAATGACAATGGTACCATGAATCCGTACAACGTGCACCAGTTGAACTTTTCCAACGAGGGCAACACGGTGCCTCAATTCATGAACTATTAGATATCTGTTCTATTTAATTTTCTCTGCAATATTCGTTATAATTTCATAAGTGTTGCTGGACAAGGTGCTTCAGCACCTCGACCCCGGCCTTGAAGTCTTCCAGTTGATTTTCCAACATTTCTCGTAGCTTGCATATTTCCTCGAGTTCGTGCTGAAATTGGTGTTTTTCGTCCTGGAAAAAGTACTGGAGGGCTTTGGCGTCGAGTACCAGTACACCGCTGCTAGCGGTGCTGGCCGTTGATGTGGAGCGGCTGTGCTTGTGCCGTGGTGTCACCTCCTGAGTTGGTGGAGAGGCACGTAGTAGCCATGTTGCCGCTGCTAACCCTCCTGTGATCAATCCGATTACGATGTATGCCACCTGCCCCGCCGAGTCGATCATTTTTGTGATCGATGCCGTGCGACGGGGAGGGGGGGTTATTAACCCTCCTTGCCGATAGAGTTTGATCATGCCGTTTGGTTCGGGCAGTGATATCTAGAGCTCGAGCGGGCCGAGCTTAGCAGGATCTTTGAGAGAAGGATCTTGCTGCGCTCTGCTATATTTTGCTCGCTACGCTCGATATTCTGGGTAGCTTAGCGAGTCAAATGGCATTGCCAGGTGACGTGTCTGACAGGGTATTCTCGGCTATCGAAGGAAACAATCGATGAAAGAGGGGTCGACGCGATGTGGCTTTTTTTCCTTGAGCTGCTTCTTCGTGCAAGATCGAGCGTGTGGTCAATCACGATGCAGCGTGTTTTCGTTTGGGGGCTGACGGTGTCTGCGATTTCATTCGAACAAAACTCCTAGCCGTAGAATGCCATCGCAAAAGCCGATATATCTGCTCAGGCTCTCGAGGGAAGCTCTAAGAGGCTCAAGCAAGAAATAGAGTAAATATAGAAAATAAAGCGAAGATGGATGGTCGTAGTCGCACATGCCTTATCGAACCGCAACTCGAGCGGCTGACGGAGGTGCTAATTTGCAACACAGCCAGGCAAAGCCACATTTAGAACAGTGTCCCCATTCTAAAGATAAAAGACCCACGCCGTTTTATGAGCTGAGTGGGCTTCTTCCTTTTTTTTTTTTTTTTTTTTTTTTTTTAATGTGCTGGTGCAAAAAGGAATAAGGGATTTCTGGCAGTGCCGTGCCGTGCACTGGAAGCCAGAGAGCTGCGGATATGTTCCCCAGCGGGAGCCCATGGGGCTGGTGGTGATTATTTCCCCACTCCATTTGCAACACATGGACGAATGCGGCAAACCGGATGGTTGCGGATCATTAGCAGCTCTCCATGGTATATATGGCCATGCTTGTCCGGGGTAATGAAAACATGGCAACAATGACAATTGACAGCCTACAAGCGAGCCTGCGACGGACCGAATTGCTTCACCAACGCACCCAGGCGCAAAAAGATGTGCAATTTAGCACCAGTTTGATGGCCAAAAACAAAGTGCAGGAGACTAAACTTCGTCATCGCACCGACCAGCAAAACCGAATTGAGTTGCAGTACATCCAGGCTGTGAACGACCTGGAGGTGGTGGAGTACTTGTTGGAGCGTCTCTAAACCCTGCGCTCCCATCGGCCTTGGTTGGAAAATTGCTCCGCCATTTGTCACCGTCGTTTAGTACAATCATCAACACATGGACCCTACAATACGTGAGGCGGTGTCTGGGCTCAGTGCTGGAGCCGTGACGACACTGGTGATGCATCCGCTCGACCTGATCAAGGTGCGGTTGCAAGTCGACCCGGCGGGGCATCGCGCCGGCTCTGGCTACATTCCGGTTCTGATCCGGCAGGTGGTAAGCCAGGACCAAGGGCTACTGGCGTTATATCGAGGCATTGGACCTAATCTGGTCGGAAACACCATCTCCTGGGGGCTGTATTTCATGTTGTATCATCAGTTCGTAGACCGACTGGGTACCGACAAGGCAGATCACCGCCAGTACATGGCTAGCGCCATGGCGGCCGGTACAGTCACCAGCGCCATGACGAACCCGATCTGGGTGCTCAAAACACGCATGCTGTCTACTGGCAAGAGCGATCCTGATGCATATTCTTCCATGATTCATGGCGCCAGACAGATACTCCGCCAAGACGGAGTCAAAGGATTCTGGCGTGGGTTTGGTCCAGGATTGCTCGGTGTATTTCAAGCATCCATTCAATTTGCATTATACGAGCGGCTCAAGCATCGTAAGCGCCGTAACACCGGTGCTACCCAACTCACTACGTCTGAATATCTGTCGCTGTCGGCACTCTCTAAATGCATCGCCACAGTGACCATGTACCCCTACCAGGTCGTGCGGTCTCGACTCCAGGTTTACCAATCTGCACCGGAACTGCGCTATTCATCAGCACTCGACGTCGTTCGCAAGGTTTACCGATATGAAGGAGTGGCAGGGTTTTATAAAGGGCTTCTGGCAAATCTGGTCCGAGTAGTGCCGGCCACATGCTTGACCTTCGTGGTGTATGAAAACGTGAAGGCGTCGCTGTAGCAGGGGCGAATAGTTTGTAAAATAGTTTTTAAGTATGTACAGTCATCCAATAGTTGCTTTACATTGGCAATGGCGACAAAAGCCTGTTTGTGTTATGGTTAGCAAAGTTCGTGCACGGAGAGACAACATACTTCACGATGCTTGGTCGGGGAACAGCTTGAGTCCAGCCCATGTACAGCACAAGCGGGATCCAGCCGTAGTGCACGGTAGCTCGGCCGACATCTAGAAGCTTGGCGATTCGTTCTCGAGATTCTTCTGACAAGGTGATGGCCATCTTTGTGTTGTGTAGTGGTGATGAGTTCGTGAATTCACGGGTCAAATTTTCATGGTTGGGATTTCTGGTGGTGGTGCCTACTGCTACTATTGGGTCTACAACTGCTTGGCGCGCGCAAGAGCCGCACGGTCAGACTCGACCTCGACTTCGACATTGCCCAGATATCGGTGATACTTTCTGCTGAACACCCGAATTAGACCACTATACCACCACTGTAGCCATTCGTCGCTCGCAGTGTCTCCAGATTGCCGGTCCGAGTCGAGCTTCTTCAGAAGCTTGCCAACAAGCTCGGTCCGGTCGTCGTCGGTTGTGCGGCCCGACAGCAAGAACCGGTTCATACTAGTCCAGCCATGGTTGGAAATCATCAGGTTCCGATGGTCCAGTACGTATTCCAAGATTGGCCACACATCGAGCACTTGGAACTGGATGAAGAAGCTCAGGATCGTGAGCCCGACGTATGGCTGTTCACGCCAGAAATCAAGCACCGACGTAATGGCGTCCACTTGACGATCATGCTCTTTGGTGATGATCTTGTTCAATACATCCTTGGACCGCTCAATCCATGTCTCGGCATGCGACAATGACCGGCTGCCCAGGTAACACACTGTGGATACCAATACGTCGATCAGAGTCTTGTCAATCGCGTCCGCATGTCCTCCGACGCTCTCCGTAGTGATCAAGTCCCGCAATTCATTCAGCACAGATTCAATGCCGTCTTCAGGTTTCTTGTCTTCGTCCATAGCCTCATCATCTACTTCATTTTCATTTTTCTCACCAGCAGTAGCAGCAGGCGACGGACCTTCTCGGAGCGCTGTTATCAGCTTCCCGACCAGCTCATTATAGGGACCCTCGCCTTCCGAGTACTTGAATGGCACTTCTTCGGAGATGACTGGCAAAAACTTTTCAAATTCCGGCGAAAGAGTTTCCTTGATTCGGTCAGAATAACACAGTCGCACCTCTTTCAAGATCAACTCCTTGATAAACACCCGCTTAGGATGCAGCTCTTCAAGCTCGATATCCTTGATCCATTCTTGCCATTTCCACGTGAACCCAAAGTTACTCAGATGGTGCGAGAACCAGTCCAAGTATGCATGAAACAGCTCTACGTCCAGAATCTCCAGATTAGAATACAGGAACCGGATAGCTCGGCCAAACACCGGCGCAATGGCCTGAGGCGCCATGATACATGCTTCGATCAGGATGGAATCGTAGTAAGCCGGTCGATGATGGGTGCGCGGGAGGGCGAAAATGTGGTCCAGTACCGCTTCCAAAGCGACGTCTTCTACTTTCCAGGTGCTCTTGCCTGGTTCGACTGTCTCCAATCTTTCAAACGAGATACCCGGTGCAGCAAACGTCGGCGGTGCAAAGAATAAATCCAAAGTGATCAGCTGACGAGCAACTTCTTTTCGATTAAAATCCATGCCATTAATGATGTCTGTGGCCACGTCTCGAATGATCACGGCTTCAATCGTGTCTGGAGCAGGGACCGTTTCGAATACTGCAGGCATGTACGTCTGGAGCATGAGCCGAGGATATTTGTAAAACTTTGTCGGCTCATCAGACAAATCCTCTGGAATATTGACGGCCGGGAAGGTATGCAACTTTTGTTCCTCCTGGGCGGTCGCCGCACCAGTGAACAGCCGCACCATCGACTCGACATTAACCAGCTTTGGGACACGCCAGCCTTCTTGTTCCAGCCTTTCCACACCAGCAGCCACCATTCGAACGAATTCTCGAGGCTGGTACGGCAGTTTCGCCTTGTCTTGAGTCACAAATGGGCTCAGAATCGTAGTGTCGACCTCTTTGAACTGGAATCCTTGCGCGATTTTGATCACTTGGTCAATATTGTCCACCAGTTTGGGATCAGCTACTTCGTCCTTTTCACCGGTCTTTAGATAGAATGGGACGGCCAGCATCACTGCTACGTACAGCTCCTCCGCCGCACCGTTGCGGGTTTCACTACCGCTCTGCTTGGCTACCGCCTTTTCCAACAATGCGATCATGAAATTGACAACCCCATCACCGTCAATGATTGGATTCAATGTCACCAAGAATCGCAAAAACACTTTGACATGTGTCCACATGCCGTTGCTGAGATAATGTTCCAGCTTGGAATGAATCGTCTCCACCACCATTTGGCCCATGAGCTCGGACTTGAAGTTGGCAATTTCAAACGCCCCTGCCAACAATGGGATCTTATGAGGCTGTTCCACCACCATTGCTATCACGGTCTCCATGACTCCGTTCCGCACCTCGTCAGTGTCGATTGCCCCGAGACCCTGGCCCAGATGATGCATCATCTGTGATACCTTGAACCGTGACTATATGAAGTTAGCTTGATATTTACAGATTGATACACATACCGGCTCGCCAATTTCTACAATCTCCCGTCTCAATCGCAACAGCACCTGTCGATGGGTCGACATTCGTGGACGTGCATAGTCGTCATCGTCGGCTGAAAAATTCCAATTAGCTTGTTGCTGCTTTCACTTTGCATACCTCTTCGACGTTTCTGGCCACTATAAGGTTCAGGCATTGATTTCGAGAATATAAATAATGACCGGTACCTGTTGTTTACCGCAGTTAGGTTATTTTTTATTGTTCTCGAGGTGAGTATATGCAGGTTGGTGGAATTTTTCGCGCCCAGCCCAGTGCCGGCGCGGACCAACTTGGAGAGTTACCCGGCTGTAATCTCTTGCAGCTCATTATCACGATCTGCAACTTGGTAAATCTAGTAAGACAGTGCTGGTGATGAGAAAGCTTGGCTTCAAGTCAAGCGGGTTCGGGATCCGGTTCGGTTGACGGGTCATGATCTGGCCAGTGTCAGCGGGATTGCTACGGTTGGAGCGAATAGGTGGTCTGCCTTTCGTAATCGGATGCTATCCAAAAGGGCGGATCAAATTGTGATCATAGAGCGCGGAGAGCGAAATGACGACTTCCACCGTAATAGTCCGAGACAGAACTATGGGCGGGCCTGTCTCATCTGCCAACGGTTGCTCACTATTTCTCCTGGCGATGCGCATGGCATGGTGCAACATTAGACTCGACTGGATCAATCAATGCGCCTGGGTGGGGTGGTGTGGGGGTTGCATTCAATGCAGTTGAGGGGACGCCGTGCGCTTTTCCACGCTGCAATGGACATCTGGGGAACGGACCCCGCCATGGACGATGTAAACCCCCGGCAGCTGGTCGTGTGCAAAGAGGCTGAGAAAGTTTGCTTGTGAGTTTGAGCTTGTTACTAAGAAATCAGCAACCTTGCAAAGGGATAACCAACTGATCCAGTCCGTGGCCGGATCAAGTAGAGTCTATCTAGGATGCTGCATGCAGCCTTCTAAAAATGGGATGCGGGGTTGTAGAAAAAAAAAAAGCCTGTGCCGAAATTCACGTCGGATTAATAAATACCACCGGTTTGCCACTTCCAGCAGCTGAACCTGCAGAGAATAAGTTTATGCTAGTGATGGGTCTACTTACGCTTCCTCCAGAACTCCTCCGTATTGTCTGCTTGTATGCAGATGGCCAGTCCAAGCTTAATCTCCAGGGGGTCTGCCGAGTGTTTCGCGAGATCTTGGCACCCGAGGTCTGGCAGAACGCGGTATTTGATTTGCGATGCTTTTCGATGACGCGATTTGACCAGTGCCTAGTCGACGGTTCATGCTACAACGACCCAGATCTAGCCAGAGTATCAGAAAATGACCGACCTCAAGTGCGATTTGGCGATTTGCAACTGGCCAAGCTTGCTCGCGATATCATAGAAGGAAGAAGCGAGGAAGTTCTCAAATGTATCAAAAACCTGACTGTTATTCTGCCGAGGGAAATCAGGGACGACAAAGTGTTGATTTCCAAGCCAAAGAAAATCAAAAAGCTTCAAAAGCTTCAACAGGTTGCAGCGTGGATGCTGCAGAATGTGATCACTCCCGAACGAATGCCGTGTGTAGAATCGCTGGAAGTGATGGCAGTGGAGACCTTTAATACCTCCAAGTTCAGTCCAAGCATCTTGCTAAACCGGTTCAACTGCGAACGCAAGATGATTACTCTCGACAGTCAAGAACTAGTAGCACACAATTACGACCTGTCGAAAGTCTCACAACTACGACTGGGGCTCAGTGAAAAAGCAGACCACAACGACCGGATCCACGAATTGATCCCGAAATCGGTACAGCACTTATCGTTGTACCGGGTGCACGCAAATAAATACTTTGTCAAGCGAGAACTCAAATACTCGATGGCCAGGTGCACACAGCTGAAGTCTTTGACACTGCAAGGGGTTGAATTTCCATTCGACAATGGCCATTGGCTGCCTTCAAGTGTCGACACGTTTGAGCTTTCTTTCAATACGTTGCTCGAAGGCACATTCGAATCCGTGCAGACGGTGCGGCTCAACGTGGTCACGCAAATGCCATTTGAGAAGCTCAAGTTCCCGAATCTGAAAAACCTGTATCTGGACTGCCGAGGTGATGCCAAGAAGCTGGAGAGTCTGGGAGAGGTTATCGAGTTGGAACAATTGCATGTTACTGGTATCGGTCTGAAATACTTGAACAAGCTGCTGCAATCTGTGCATGTCAAAAAGCTGCTGATTGCTCGGGGGCTGTCGCTGGACGATCCTATCGACATTTCAATAGATACGATAGCCAAGATTGAGAGGATTGTTCTTGGGTTCCGGGGTGTCTGGGATTGTACCAAGCTGCGACAATTGCAGCGGAACACGAAGGGGTTGTCAGTGTTGGTCCATGGCGGCTCAAAACTAAAGCCTGCGTTGGAAAAAGTCAACAGGAAATGTATATCCCAGCAACCTAATGTCAATATCAGCTTTGCTGCGACGGACATGCTTTGTGCCCCACCGATCCCTGAACAGCTAACTCATGCATTTTGTTTGTAAAATTCTATAATAAATAATTTTTTAGTTTCTGCTGATGCTGTACAGCTCGAATACCGGTCACTGCAACATTGAGGATAAGCATATCGATTGACCAGCCATGGTTCAACTGGTGGAATATCCTCATAAGCTCGTCCTTGACAAGCTTGTGGGCGAGGTTGATCCGGTTCTCATGGTCATGGTCGAGCCCCATGTGGCTCAGCTTGAAGAAATATCCCGGAATTGCACATTGTTTGGCCCGTCTCTTGTATTCCATCCCATTATTCCGACATGATAGCCGCAATGTTGTTGGACGACCCAGCCATGTGCCTTGCTGGACGTCGATGAGATCCTCCACAGCCTGGTCCACCAGCGACATTGTCAGCCGCCGCAGCTCCTTTTCAACCGCTTCAAGCGTGGTAATTCGTCCACCGGCATATGAATCCTCGATAGACAGCTGAGTAGGGATCAGTGGGGTATCTTTGACTGGTGACAGGTCGATACCATGAAGCAAATCCCACAATGCCGTATTCACACTGGCCAGTTCATCCTTGGAAAACCTCAGCCGCACCTGCTCCACTGTGGGGCATCCATCGTCTGTGTCTCCCACCTCCCCGAGCATGTCCATAATCTGATGCACCTGCTTTGAACCGCAGTAGGGGATCGTTCTAATTGGCTTTGGATCCAGGAAGTTCTGGGCTTGGGCTGGTATCAATGTAGTAAGACCGGCCGGTTTGTTACTCGATCCGACCATCTTGGCAAGGGTCTTATTGGCGCCAACCCCAACTGAGGTTGTGTATCCTAGCTCTTGCACAATCTGGTCCTGCACGTAGCTAGCAATATGCGCCGCGACATAAGCGGAGAACGTGTCGTCATTGTGGATGAACTCGATAATAGAATTATCGCGATCAGCCGGCCACGAATGGCCCGGCAAGGAAAACGTGAAATCTTCACAAAAATACGGCTCTGCATGCTGAGACCTTGACAACTGCAGGTTTACACCCCCTGTTGCTTCATCGCCTTCCTCAATGCCCATGTCCTGTTGCTGTATCATCTGCATCAGCCCCGACTCGTGGAACAGCTGTACATTATACCGTGTCAAATCTGTGACATCAATCCACATCTCTTCGAGCCCCAGCCGTTCTACTGGACAGTCTGATAGAATACTCTTCACAAGCTGCACCAGCTTTTTGCCCTCTTTTCGATACTTGGCCAGCGATTCACCGTTTACCACCATCATGTCTGGATGCCTGCTCAGAACTTGGCTCACCGTCATCAGCTTCTTCAACCCTAATTCTCTAGCCGGATAGCTCAACGTTGCAACACAGTTTTTCTGTGCCACGATGAACGGCAGCCCCGCCAATGAGGGATTGAGCCGTTGCTCGACCGCACAGTAAAAAGCATCGAGGTCAAAATGAATGATCATGACCTTCTTACCCTATAATGGCCACGGCTTTGTACGAAGTGCTTGCTTGTCCCGGTCTCAACAATATGCACTAACCTCCAGTTCCGGTATCTATGCAGCTGGTTCTGTCAAGAAGCGTTCGCGCTGTTGGCCGACACACCAGCTAAGCTGCGGCGCTCATGGCTTTTACCGAACTTAACTTAAATAACTGCCCCTTCATATAATCCCCAGGTACTACAGAACATACAATAAAAAGAATCAAATAATCATTTACAGTGTTTATACGAACTATGAAGTCGTCCAAAGCCTTCTGGTCTGGCCATTCTACAGATCGGTACCCCCCACCATACAATATTGGTCCCAAGGACAGCGGGTGGCAGGGCTCTCCGATTGCCCTTAACGTCGCAAAGCTCACCACCATTACCACCACTACCACTACCATCACCACACTTCTTTATTAATACCACCACAACAACATGTCGCAAGCACCTCGAAAGAAGAGCATGCTCAAGGTTGTGATCCTTGGGGACTCCGGTGTCGGAAAAACCTCCATCATGTACGTCGTTTTCATGCTTGTATCCAACTAACCCCCTAAACCTAGGCAGCAATACGTCAACAAAAAGTTCTCTACCCAATACAAGGCCACTATCGGAGCAGACTTTTTGACCAAAGAACTGTATATCGACGATCGACGAGTGGTGATGCAGATATGGGACACTGCCGGTCAAGAACGGTTCCAGTCACTGGGTGTGGCGTTTTATCGGGGCGCAGACTGTTGTGTGCTAATGTACGACGTCAACAATGCCAAATCATTCGAAGCATTAGAGGCGTGGCGAGACGAGTTCTTGATCCAGGCCAATCCATCAGATCCAGACTCATTTCCGTTTGTGGTGATTGGTAACAAGATTGATGTTGAGGATTCCAAACGAGTGGTCGGAGTCAAGAAGGCTCAAGCATTCTGTGCATCCAAGGGCAATCTTCCATATTACGAGACATCGGCTAAGGAAGCCACTGGAGTCGAGCAAGCGTTCGATGTCATTGGTCGCAATGCCATGCAGCAGGAAGAAGCACATTCGTATAATCAAGAGTATTCTGATGCTATTGACATCAATATGGATGCTGACAATTCTTCCTGTGCTTGCTAGATGTAGTTTTTCTTTTCTCTATTCTATTCTATTCTATCACTAATATATCCTCAATAATTTTGATCATCATCACTGCAACACTATTCTGTCCAGAGCGGGCCGATAACGGCGGGCTGCATCCATCCATCCTTCCACCCATGGCGGGGGTTTCCGTTCCCCAGACTTTTACTCTCGCGAATCATGAATCATGATTCATGATTATCCCAGATCATAATGCGCGCAAGCAGCCAATGAGTATCGATAGATTTATCAATCACAGAGTGCGCAATCGAAAAGCGATTTGTACCTTGGGCGGCAACGTCAACAGATCCCGGACCGGATGCCCATGCCTGTTCAAGATGATGGACGCGGGTCTAGACGGGGAGACCCGAGTTAGCCGCCGAGTCTAGCGGCTTTTGCAATTGATCAACCATCATCATCATCATCATCATCCGTAGCCCCGGACAGGATTAAGCGTAATTGAGTTTCCGTACAACCGGGCTGGGCCCCTGTTGAGCTCTTGTCTCAGCACTTCGGCGAGCTCGCGGCGTCGCATAGCTCACACATACACAATTCAGTCACATCAGATCCACAGTGTTACAGCTGCATTCAATATGCAGCTCAATGAATGATGCTCGCTCGACTAGGCTTAGCTAACCATAGAAAGATATTACCCAACATTCCCCCGGGCAGATGGGTGGGAGGCCCACATACATTTAAACCACGCTTATTCCACTTTCCAACCTTCTTCCATCTTGCTTCCTCTTTTCCATCCTTCGTCTTTGTCCATTGCTCATCTCTCATATCCACCATGACTGTTGCCGAGTCGCATTCTGTGAAAGCTAGACACACTCCAAAGGAGTTTTTCGAGTATGTTTCCCTTATATTTTTGAAAATTGGAAATTAGCCGCTGCCGCTGCCTCTACTACGGCAGTAGCCGCCGCTTTGGTCGTTCTGGATCCAATGGCAGGAACATATAAAACAAGGAACGCTAACTTTAAATTTTGCAGTAAACATCCATCGAAGCCTCATCTCAAAGATTTGGATCATTACAAGGAGTTGTATGAACAGTCAATCAATGACCCAGATACCTTCTTCTCAGGACTTGCCCGGGAATTGTTGACCTGGGACCAGGATTTCAAGACCACGCGATCGGGTGGGTTCGAACATGGCGATGTGTCATGGTTTTTGGAGGGCAAGCTCAATGCTTCATACAATTGTGTCGATCGACACGCAGCTAAGAATCCAGAAAAGGTAAGAATTTTTTTTTTTTTTTATATTCTAATGCTGTTCTTTTCCTAGTAGCACGGAGCGATTTGTGTTGTCTGGGGCTGGCATCAGCACCAGGCACACAAATTTTTCCGTTGTCTCAGGGGGAACTGCATTTGTTGAGTTGACGAGACTTAGCCCAACAACACTGGAATATCCGACTTGAATGGACAAAACATGCTAACATCAAAAATCTGTATAGCTAGCTATTATTTATGAAGCTGACGAACCATCGGATTCGCGAACCATCACCTATGGGGAATTGATGCGAGAAGTATGCAAAACGGCCGCCGTTTTGCAATCGTTTGGCGTAGTCAAGGGTGATTCAGTCGCTATTTACTTGCCAATGATCCCAGAGGCCATCATTGCCTTGTTGGCTACTGCTCGAATTGGTGCTACCCATTCGGTTATTTTCGCTGGTTTCTCCTCGGGGTCACTGCGAGACCGAATTAACAATGCTCAATCTAAGGTTGTGATTACCACCGACGAAGGAAAGCGAGGAGGTAAGACTGTTTACACCAAGAAGATTGTCGACGAAGGCTTGAAGGAATGTCCTAGTGTAGAAAAGGTGTTGGTTTTCAAGCGAACCGGCAATGAGGTTCCATGGACCCAGGGTCGAGATTGTTGGTGGCACGAAGAAACCGCTAACAAGCGGCCATATGTTGCCCCAGTTCCAGTCAACTCCGAAGATCCATTGTTCTTGCTCTATACTTCAGGCTCAACTGGCTCTCCAAAGGGGGTTGTTCACACCACCGGTGGCTATTTGCTCGGTGCGGCTGCCACCACCAAGTATGTGTTCGACATTCATCCAGATGACGTTTTGTTCACTGCTGGTGATGTCGGCTGGATTACTGGTCATACTTATGCATTGTATGGTCCATTGTTGCTTGGTGCCACTACCGTTATTTTCGAAGGTACCCCAGCCTATCCAGATTTCAGCCGATATTGGCAAATTGTGGAAAAGCACAAGGTGACTCAATTCTACGTGGCTCCAACCGCTTTGCGATTGTTGAAGAAGGCTGGTACTGATTTCATCAAGAAGCATGACTTGAGCTCGTTGCGAACGTTAGGCTCGGTGGGTGAGCCTATTGCGGCTGAAATCTGGGAATGGTACCATGAACACATTGGTCGATTCGAATGCCACATTTCCGACACCTACTGGCAGACAGAAACCGGGTCTCATATCATTGCTCCACTTGCTGGGATCACTCCAATGAAGCCTGGTTCTGCCACTTTGCCATTCTTTGGTATCGATCTGGTGATCATTGATCCAGTGTCGGGTCAAGAACTCAAGGGCAACGATGTTGAAGGTGTTCTTGCAATCCGATCTCCATGGCCATCAATGGCTCGATCGGTGCATGATGCCCACCAACGGTACTTGGACACGTATATGCGACCATATCCGGGATACTACTTCACTGGTGACGGTGCTGCTCGAGACCACGAAGGGTACTACTGGATCCGGGGTCGTGTGGACGATGTGGTCAATGTTTCAGGCCACCGATTGTCAACTGCCGAGATTGAAGCTGCACTGCTTGAGCATTCATTGGTTGCTGAAGCTGCTGTGGTCGGTGTTGCCGATGAATTGACTGGTCAAGCAGTCGTGGCTTTTGTTTCGTTGAAGGATGCCTCCGCCACCATGGACAAGAAGGAGTTGATCATGCATGTGCGAAAGGAAATTGGTCCATTTGCTGCTCCAAAGAACGTTATTATTGTCCGGGACTTGCCAAAGACTCGATCTGGCAAGATCATGCGACGAATTCTGCGAAAGATTGTGGCCGGCGAAGCTGATTCTATTGGCGATGTGTCCACCTTGAACGATCCAACAGTGGTTGAGGAGATCATTGATGCTGTCAAGGACCAATTTTAAAGGATTTTATTGAAAGAAATGTTACGATTTGCATAGATGGTTTTTTTTTTTGTTTTGTTTTGGGTTATATAATGTATTGTATCGATAGTAAGAGTAATTACGAAATGGAATTCGTCAAGAGGTGATAAGGCCCACGGCTCCTTAGTGGGGCTGCATGGCCCGGCATGTTGCATCGGGGTTTTTGTCGCCATCACAACGACCCGTCCCGCAAGGAATAAACAAACGAAACAAAGCTTTTCCAACCGCGATATTGATAGGGAATTGAGCAAGATGAGCTACCACTCATTGGATATCCCAGGGCACGACAGACGGACCCGGCTGAATTCGATTGAGCATTTCGCATCATCCTATCAACGGTCGCTTTCATTTCGATCCATCGATCCTCCGCAAGCATTCAGCCATGCACGTACGTACTTTGGTGACGATGGTGCGTTCGAAGAAGCAATTGACGATGCGTCGTCGTTCGACGAACAGCAATCGCTGCTTGCTACTAGCCCAGGATTGCATCAGCGGCGGTCGAGAAGGGTTAGCTATGCAGTAGCCCCACCGCTGGGGACACATCTGCTTGAAGAGCATGAGATCAGGGCCACTACGGGCGACAATCAAACAGAGCCGCTACTTCTAAGAAAGGTGGAAGATGAGCAAACAGGCGAGATCCGTACTATGGTTGCTGGCCAAAGTACTGTACCACAAACCATCTTCAATTCGGTCAACGTTCTTATCGGGGTGGGTCTATTGGCTCTTCCGCTTGGTTTCAGATACTCTGGTTGGCTCATTGGTGGTATCATGTTGGCAGTAGCAGGTGGATCTACTTTTTACACTGCCATTTTATTGTCAAAGTGCCTGGAAACAGATTATACCATCTTGACGTATGCTGATATTGCGTACGCCGCGTTTGGTACGCGAGCGAGAATCATTGTTGCATTGCTGTTCACTATTGAGCTGCTTGGATCAGGGGTATCTCTGGTGGTGCTACTAGCGGATTCGCTCAATGCCCTGTTTCCTGCGGTATCAGTACTCATGTTCAAGGTGATTTCGTTCTTTGTCTTGACGCCGCTGACTTTTTTACCGCTGCGGATTCTGTCAATCACCTCGATCATGGGCATTTTGTGTACGGTGAGTTTGGTGTTCATGGTGGTGTTCAACGGGTTTTACAAAACTGAAGCACCGGGGTCGTTACTAGATCCCATGCATACGTGGTGGCTGCCTCGAAACTGGAGAGCTGTGCCATTGTCCATTGGGCTACTTTTTAGCCCGTTTGGTGGGTTGCCATGTCTGGTTAGCATTCGGGTGGATATGCGGCACCCGCAGAAATACGCCGCAGCGATGGTCAATGTGTACACCATCACCATGGCCACAGACTGTGCGATGGGTATCATTGGATTCTTGATGTTTGGCGAACAGACTCTTGACGAAGTGACTAAAAATGTTCTTCGTAGCGATGGATATCCAGAATGGGTTCCTATTGTGGTGACCATTTTGGTGGGGCTTGTACCGCTTTCCAAAGGCCCCCTGAATGCATTGCCGGTGTGTCATACTTTGGACGTGCTATTCGGATTAGACCGGGTCCCATTTTCCATGGATTACAAGAACCACCGGGGCCAACAGCTGACCAAGGCATTTATTCGAGTGGCAGTGATATTTATGTTTGTGCTACTGGCGGTGATCTTCCCTGAATTCGACCGGATCATTGCGTTTGCCGGGTCATTGCTATGCATTTCTACATGTATCTTGCTGCCATGCGCGTTCTACTTGAAGATTTACAATAATCGAATGCCCAAGTGGGAAAAAGTGCTTCAGTGGGTGCTGCTTGTTTCGTTCACAGTGATTGCGGCTCTTGGTACAGTGTGGTCGCTGCTTCCTAAGCGATTTATCCATGAGTAGATATGTATGTATCTATTCATTTTTTGCATATTTCTTCTTCATATTCTTAATAAATAGACTCACTAATCATTACATGACAATGGTGAAATTGTTGCGTATCTTGCCGTCATTGAGCAGCTGTTTGCCAAACTTGGTGCGGTCCAGCTTGACGGCCCTGTACCGATACAGCCAGTATGCAATGCGCGGGGTGACTTTGCGTTCAATCTGGGTATACCCCAGCCAGGCCATCATCTCTGTGAGACGTTCTTCGGTGAAATACCGCGAGTTCGTGACACATGGTGCTGGCAGGACGAAGAACAGCAATCCGCCGGATTTGAGAAACTTGGTGGTCCGCCGCATCATCTCACCCCGCGTCGTATTGTCCGGAACATAATTGACGACCAGCGAAAGTGAGATGAGATCGTATTTCTTGTCAGCTGGTAGCGTCATAAAGTCTTGTTGCTTGATCTGTGGATGCTGTGAGTTCAGGTCGATCCGATCGATCTCTTTGCAGTATGGGCTGTGGGCGATGGCGTTGTCGACACTTAACGACCCTACTTCCAGCAGCGATTTAGTAGCTAACTGTTCGATCTTTTCCAGCCATTGTACTAAGATCTTGGAGGAGTCTCCGCCACGAGACGGATCCTGACCAGCGATGCTAGCCCGTTGATATCGCTCCATGCCGACTTTGTCTTCCAGTTCGGCCACCAGACTGTCGAGCTCAGCTTGCGCCTGGGCATTGCCGGCTTCGATCTGTTTTTGCAGCTGGGCTTTTTGTTTGAGCAGAGTATGGCGACGACGGATGATTCGTTTCCCTTGCTTCGAGCCAATTTTGGACACAGGAGCGGTCAATCTGCCCGTAATGGGGCTCTTTTTCTTCATAATGGTAATGTAGTTGCAAAAAATTGTTGTCGCTTCGGCTGCAGGCGCGGCTTCCTCGCGTTATTCCCTCCAAGTAGCTTGCAAGACACATGTGTATTCATAGGGCACAAGCCGGCCCTCTAGGGGATTTTAAACTAACCAATATTGCATAATCCAATACATAAGCTGTTAGTCTCTGCAGCAAACATTGGCACTCCTCGATCTAAGGAGAAAAATGGCTGCTTCTAGATGAAACATGCACCCAGCCCGAAACGGGCTAGAGCCGATTCCAAGCACCCCACAAGGTTCTCAATTTCAGGACCCAAAATTAAGAGCTATACGTTAAATGAACCGGGACTAGGATATACGCGGTTGATATGGGACCCTTTTTCTGATCTTGTTCATGCGGGGCCATATAGTCAATCTGAGCCGCGCCATGGGTCAACAATTTGAGCCGCTCTTTTAATGAACTACCCAATCTATGACATTCTATAAATATAAATATTAAGTCAACCAATCAAGTCTCTAATAACGTCAATGACTCCCGTTTGAACGGCTCCATATAATTCTGCACATAGGCTTCCAGGAAATGCGAATGGTTGGCGCCATGCTCGGCCACCAAGTTATGCGCCAGCTCGTGCGCCATCACAGGATACCAGTAGTTCATTCCCAGAATCTTCCAGTTGCCTGCCGCATGGTCATTGAAATATTTCAAGTTGAAAAACAAGCTGCCGTTCAGATTGAACGCTACCGTCGAGCTGTTGCGATCCAGAAACACATGAATCGCATCCCATTTGCAGTCAAAAACCCTGGCCAGCGACACAAGCACCACACGGAACCGGTTTGCCTTGGCCAATTCCTGGTCGCTGTATCCAGACTCTGTACGGGTGATGTAGCAGTTGGGGCCGTTGGACAGCCGCTTTACATACACTAGGTCGTGCGGCTTCATCTGCTGGCACTCCATCTGCACTTGGCGATCGTCCACATCGTACTGGTACGACTTGAGGTTCTTGGCGTCGTACTGTTTGGAGCTTTCCAGACCTCTCTGTAGAAGCGTATTTGTATCTCTAGTATCCGGAGCACGCCGGCCTTCACCACTTGCTCCTGTTTGCCCCGGCACTGGTGGGGCTGGCATCTGCTGAGGCCCGTCGTGATGCGGTTCAGCACCGCCCTCGCGAGGAGGCAGGTGCAGCTGTCGGCCCAACCCACTGAACTTTTTGAACTTGTTGAGCATGGAGTTTTGTGAACTTGATCTTGGAGGTGGCCGTGATGGGGAAGGGCTGTCAAGGAGGTGGCTTTCTTGCTCTTTTGCTCCAGGCTGCTGGATTTCAGAATCAATTTCAGGCACGGATCGGTCAGAAACGGGAACTGGAGTTGGCTCTGGAGCAGTAACAGTAGCAGGTTGTTGTTCTACGGCAGTTTGACTGCCAAACCCACCTGGAATATCACCCATGATTGCTTCTTGTGCCTTTTGCTGTGCTTTGACTTGATGCTGGCGTTTGGCTTCCTCTTGCTGCGCTTCGAGTCGCATCCGTTCCAGTTCCGCCTCACGCTGTTCATGTGCACGCTGCTGCTCTTTCAACAGCCGGTCCACATTGAACCCCTTTTTACGTAGCATCGATAGCTCGCTAGACAGCATGGTCTCCAACACCAGGATTGTTTCTGGATCGGGCTTTTGAAGAATCCGCTTGACCAGCGCTTTGCTAACATCAAACCATTCCACCCCGCCTCGGCGTCGGTCATCAACCACATACAAGATGCGATCGTTGCGAGGGTCAAAGCTGGCAGATAGCTGTTCGCTGATCTTGTTCGTGGGGTGCTTCATGGATGGAAGACGGGCCCACAGCGAAGTCTCGATCGACGTTAGCGGCTGGATACGGATGCTATTCAGCTCGCTCATCTTGATCCGCGCTTTGCTCTTTCTTCGGTCCAAAAACAAGGCAACTCGCTCCATGATTCGCTTCTTCAACTGGGCGGCAAGTGGCTCATTCTCGACACGGCTGCCCAGCCGCATCTCCTCCTGAACAATGTGAGACATCTTCGGAACCCCTAACCGTGCGTACAGCTCTTCCACCTCAACAGTCTGCGGCGCCGTTTTGATCTGTTCTTTGAAAATGCTAAAACTGATCACATCGTCGACGATCGCCACTTCACCTGCATTCACCAACGAAACCTTCTCAATCTCACGTGCGTCCTCCTCGTCCAAATCAACGTCCGCAACAGGTTTGATCAACACACCGAGCAGAAACCGGCTCTGCTTCATCTTGCGCACCACAGACTCACTTCGCGAAACCTGGACCCATCCAATGCTCAGCGCAGCCAAAAAGTGCTCGTATACGCGTCGACTGCCTGCAAGTCTGTACGCCTCAGCAGGGTTATCAATCGCTGCCTCTGCCAGCTCAGCCGGGCTGGGCCTGGTGCGAACCCCAATGTTAGTCAAAAACACATACCCAGCACCAGTAGGCTTGACATGATCAAACATTGGCCGCAAAAACCTCATTGGATCGTTGGCATCATCTGAGGACTGGCCAATTTCGGATAGAAACACCCGATGAGGATATTGATACTTCCCATTGACTAGCACACAAGCCGCACCTTTCAGCCGCTCCCGATCATGCTTGCCGAAGTCACCGATACGCGTCGCAAGATATTCATACATTCTGTTCGACAGCTCAGTGCTTTGGGGTAGATTCTCAAGGAATGCCACAGTGAGCTGATGCGTATGAGGCACTTTGGAAATGCCAAACTTCCACGCCTCTGTTTTGACCCTAGGGCTCACCACCGGAAACCCAAACATGGCACAGTCGCTCTCGCTGAAACATTCACCAGGCGCATAGAGCTTGCCGTCGTTGCATGGAATGATCTTGGCAGGTATTTTGGCGGCGATGCTGGCGTCATATTGATTGGCACCAAACTTGGAGATATAATACGCAACTGCTACCTTGGCATTGGCTGGTGATTCACCACCTTTCGTCAAAATCTCTGTCAAAGTAGGACATTTCTTCAATCCCATGTTATACAACATCTGCGCCTCGGCGCTGTTGTCATCCCATGTGTGGCCCCATTTGAGCGTCTTGAATCCCAGCTTCTCAACATCCGCATGGGGCGCATATAGCTCGCATGCTTTGAGCGCAGAGCCATCAGTACACTCGCAAAACTTACCCGTTCGCAGTAGTTCCCAGTCACTTGCTTTCAGAGTCTTTTGATGGGCAGTCAAGTACTTCAGGACATCGTAGGTGCTCCATTGCGAATCTTCGGGATCATGTAACCGCTTCAGCACAAAAGCCATATCGACCGATTGGCGCAGCCCCAGGTCGAACAGGAACTGATTCGATACAGCATCAAGTTGCTTCGCCTTGATCGGCAAGTTGGGGAACATTGGTATCTCAACCAAGTATGCCTTGCTTGGTATCTGCATGCCCAACTGTGTCGGAATGCATGGCACGTTTTTCAATGCCGCTGCAATGAGCTGTCGTTGTTGCGGGATCAGAATACCCCATGTTTGGCTCAGCTTAATCAATACTTTGACAGAGAAATCCGGCGATAGCTGCATCTCTTGCTGAACCGCAATGAAATTGACCCATTCGGTGATACCAAGAGCAGTCCATCCAATCGCTTCCAAATCTTTGCGAGGGATGCTACTGATAAATTCATTGTCAATGCAGTTCTGAGGTACAACAAACCCATCATTTTCAGGCTGATACGCTGTGATCAAACCAAGCTGTAAAGTCTTCTTCTCATTGGAAACAACAGTATCATTGATCAGCCGGCCCTTGTCGCTTTGCACAATGGTACCACCTCGGATGCCCTCAGCAAGCCACTGAATAAATAGTTTCAAATCTCCAGAGTTCAAAGGCCGACTTTGAACTTCTTTTCGAACATCATCCACTGACACCCGTCCAATAAGTTTCAACTGCTTGGCTCTCTCGATAAATTCTGCAGAAACACTCTTTGGAAGAATGGGCACAGTCTTGAAAAAGTCAAACTCAGTCGGGAGCCGCACCTCCTGCGATGTCTTAATGCCCAACTGGGACGGCACCGTGAGGCGCTGTAGAGATGCATTGTAAAACCCTTGTACAATCCACTCTCCAACCCGACTGTCAGGGGTCGACCGCGCAAACGTGAACTTGTTCATAATATAGCTGGCATCCTGAATCATAGCCGACATGTCCACCCCACTCAGTCCAGACATTTCGCTTTCATAAATAACCCGACAGAGCACGCCGGCAGAGTACAGCATTTGCTCGTTCCAGTTTTTCACAAACGCATTAGACATATCTATAGCGGTACGCTCCATGGTCGGAATAAGCTGGTTCATAGCAATATGGTTCTTGATTCCGGTGGACTGCTTTGTGGGGAACCCAATAAAAATCTTAGCATCGTTAGGCTCCTTGGGGAAAATGTAATCTGATAAAGGCGGCTTCATTTCTGAAAGTTCTTTTTCTTGTCGGCTGCTTGTAAGCATAGAAATTACCGCTTCCTTGGGTGGTCGCTTCATCACTGTCTCTTTCATCTTGTTGGAAAAATGAGACGACACGTTGACTGCGACTCGACCAGTGACTTTACGCAAAAAGCACGTCACCACGGTCTTTTCTACCGGGTTCTCAGATGAAGTCATGAATGAAGAAAACAGCTTTTTGCCAAAGCTCAGCAGATTGGACTTTGTCGTATGGTCCGTCTGAGTGATGTTCATATACGTCACCGTCACCTGGAACGATTCTGTCGAAGCTCCGAGGACGTTGAGCGTTCGATCTGGAGTCTTTGTATTCAGAAACGGCGCAATCTTAATCTCATTAGCCGGCGATGCAATCTTGGTCAGTTGGAGAAGCTTTACCCCGTTGATCTCCAGATCAACTTCCGCCAGCGGCACCAACATGAAGCTCTGAGCCAGAAACGCCGTGAATTGTGGCAAACTGGGTAACACCCCGGGAACTCTATAAGGCAGATCGATCACTGTCCAGTCGCTCTTCTCGGTGGTGTCCCGCCTATACATTAATTGATCTCCAGCGTAATAAAAGCTCATCACTGTGGACCCGGAATGAACCAGTGGCGAGTCTGTCACCTCAAACACTGAATAAAACCCGACACCAAATGCACCTATTTTCTGCTCATTTGGATTGCCCTTGGCGATTTCTTTTAATCGGCTCCAATCCTCTTCTTCAAACAATGCACCGTTATTCTTTACCGTCAGTCGAGTGATCGGAGCCTCATGCAGTCTTGATATATTCTCATCAGAAGCAACATTCTTCAATGACGACTCAAAACTTATCACCACTCGTTGAGCCCTTGCATCTGCACTATTCTGGAGCAGTTCTCTGAACAGAGCAAAGTCGACTGGATACTTTGTCAACGTCCGGGTGATCAATCTGATACATATTAGCACTATTCAATGTCCAAAAATCCATCATACGCTCTGTGATTCACTGAAACAGTCTCCTCGTTCTTTTTCTCGCTAATCTGCTGTCTGAGTTTGCTGTAATCCATGCTCGATTTCCGATTGATCACCACTTTGCCACCGTCCGGGGATCGATGGATGTTCTAAGGATAATCCAGGGGACTTTTTCTTGATGCGTGCTGGGTGTCCTCTCCCACTGCTCACGCACATTCTCTCTCAAGCATAAATCGTCTGCCACAATAATGGACTATAGCAAGCTCACGGCCGTTCCAAATGGCCGTGATTCGCTGGAGTTGCGATCTCTGGTTTCATCAGATGATGAGGAAGCGTCAAGGTCAGGATCAAGACTGTCAGTATCCAGTCGTGGACTGTCGGACGAATCACCGCCAATTTTTGATGATAATGGCGATGAAGTCACAATTTCACAGCAGCAGAATCACGGCCGGTCGTTTAGCGTTTCGACAATAGGAGACCATATCTTCGAACTTGCAGCCTCAAGGGATATCATGGCCAATGCTGGTGTACCTCTGGAAAAACAGAAACGATTGAATGTGATCCATGGGTTGAGTTTGGTGATCGGGCTGATGATTGGATCGGGCATTTTCGCATCGCCTGGACAGGTGAATAGACATGCCGGATCAATTGGAGGATCTTTGATTATATGGGTTATATCGGGATTGTTGGCGTGGACTGGTGCTTCGTCGTATGCGGAGTTGGGGAGTGCGATTCCGCAAAACGGGTCCTCGCAGGCGTATCTGAATCACATTTTTGGGCCTTTTTCGTCCTTTCTATTCGCATGGACTGCATTGACTGTACTCAAACCGGGTGGAACCGCTATTATTGCCATTATCTTTAGTGAATACCTAACTCAGTGCTTCCATTCAGAGATCATGTCCAATTTCTGGGTTCAGAAGCTTGTGGCTCTGCTTGGTTTAGCCGCAGTGACGGGACTCAATGCATATAGCACCAGGCTAGGGGCAAATGCCAGCAACGTGTTCATGCTTGTCAAAGTGGCAGTACTGGTTGCAATTGCTATAATTGGAATGGTAGCTCTGCCTCATTTCAAAGATCATAATGCGTTTAGTAGCGGTTTATTCAGTCAAGGTACTGAGCCAGTCAACTTTGGCGATTACGCAATCGCATTGTATGCAGGTCTGTGGGCTTACGACGGATGGGATAACCTCAATTATGTGTCTGCGGAGATGAAAAACACCCGTCGTGACTTGCCTCGAGTGATTCATATCGCATTGCCAGTAGTGATCTGTGCATATCTGATGGCCAACGTGTCTTACTTTGCCATTTTGTCCAAAGAGGACATTCTAGGCACAAACACAGTAGCATTGGAATTTGCTACGCGGATATTTGGCAGCGTAGGAGGAATTGTGTTTGCATTGCTCATTGCGTTTTCATGTATTGGTGCATTGAATGCCACTGTGTTCAGCTCGGCGAGATTGGTTTATTCGTCTGCAGAAGAAGGGTTTTTGCCTGACTTTTTCTGCCAGATCAACGCCAAACGAAGCACCCCAGTCAATGCTTTGGCTCTCCAAGCCGCCATGACTTCATTTTTTGTCATGGTTGGGGAGTTTCAAAACCTGCTGACGTTTTATGGAATTGCCGGATACATGTTTTATTTCCTGACAGTGTTTGGTGTGATTGTGTTGCGAATTCGAGAACCCGATCTGGATCGGCCATACAAAACCTGGATCACGACTCCAATCATGTTTTGCTGTGTAGCATTGTTTCTGGTGTCCCGGACTATTTTCGAAAAGCCGCTTGAGTCGCTGTTTGCAGCTATTTTCATTATGGCCGGGGTGCCAATCTATGTGTGGAAATTCGGGTCGCCAATACGCTATACCTCGATCCTAGAAAAGCTAAGATTTCGATAGCATTAGTAATGAATTAATGAGAGAGCAATAAAATGATTAAATAAATGTTTCGTTAAAGTTGGTTCGTAAATGAGTCGTCGTGGTCGTCATGAATCTCGTGTATTACTTTGCCTCCAAGTTTGACTTGGTCTGGGTCGACTTGATAATCGACCGAGTCTTGTGCCAATTGCAGAAGTATTTCCGACATTGACAAGCAATTGCGTATAGATTTTTCGATTTTGTCTGTGGTTTCCAGAAATGCAATATGATTGTTCATGCGATCGGTGATGAGATCTGCCTTTTCGTCTATGTCGTCGAAACTCATATTGCCCTCGGACTTTAGCAGTTCTCTCACTGAGGCTTCATTCTGTGCACCATTCTCATCATCATCTCCATCCTCCTCGAAACTGTCGTCGTCTTCCAGTGTTGAAGCTGTTCGAAAACTGGTATCTCCGTCTACTATAACTCGGTCATGCTGTCTTAGTCGTTTTTCCAGGTACTTGTTAACTGCCAACAGCGATGCGTTTGATATTTCCAAATCCATGACTTTCCTGTCAAGCTTCGCCACTTGGCCCTTCGCCTGTTTGAGTTTTTCGCCATTGATTGTGTTAGAAGCCACTTTCAATGCTGGAGAGGGCGAATTGCTGGTTGTTCCTGACGGCGATCCGCCGGCCGTCTGATGTGTCGCCGACATGGCTGGTGATGACGGAACCTTGAATTCACCCGAAGGTTTGTGACGAAGCATACTGCCGAACTCTTGACTCTTTTGAGCACGCATTTTCGGTCTGACCGTCACATTTGCGTTTGGTTTCACTTTAAGGTCGTTGGCACGGAAGAACTGAGGCTCGGAATGTGAACTTGACAGACTGGCCGTGCTCACACTAGAAGCATTGGACGAAATTCTCTGTGGTACCGACGGACTTGATGTCCATGCTGGTTGTGGATGCGGCTGCGGTTGCAGCCGCGGTCTCTGACTCTTCGTGTAGACCTTTCCATAGTCCATCGTCGGGGGTATGGTCTTGTCTCGTCAGAGGTCTAAGGGGAAAAAGATCGAATCCGGGCCGCGTAATGTTATTTTTTGGGTGGAATTGTGTTGTCTGGGTGATGCGAGTCTCACATTACGTCCCAACCGCGTCGCGGTTTTCTGTTATTTTTTTTTGACCCCGCTCGCGTTTTTTGGTGAGATATGAGAGAGCTATGGACCCAGATCTGGAGAGAAAGAATAATGATCATCTGCGGCCGTTCTGGAAAATCATCGACTTTGTCCTAGAACGGAATGTGCATTTGCTGACTGCCAAGGAGACTGATCTGGTAAATCGGTTTATTGGGTTGACGGAGTATGCAAAGTTCTTGTTTGTTCGTATGTTTGATCGGAATTACGTCGAAAACCAAGAAGTGCGCTCTCGGAAAATAGAAGGATACGTCGGCAGAGATATATTCAAAACGGCGTTGGTCGAGCTGGTTGAGAAAGAGCTGGTTGTGAAAGTTCAAGAAGATCACCTGCCGTCCAATCTGGAGGCCCTGACTGGAGAGGAGCTTCGGCAAATCATGCATGTGATGAAGATTACCAGTGAGAACAAACGCAAAGATGCGTTGATACGGAGGATCTTGCAAGCCGTTGAAGATGGGGCTCGCCAATCTACGTTTGGATCGACATCGATGGCGAAGACACTGACGGCGCACATCCAAAACTGTCATGGGGGCACACATATGGTGACGGCCTCTGCTTTGAACACGTTTACCAAGGTGTATCAGATCTACTACTTTGACTCGGGATATGAAGACGTTGCGCAAGCGTTTTCCAAGTTGTATCTCGAGGGCATCGGGCAGAGAAGGTATTTCAAGTACAAACTTGACTCGGAGCCACTGTTCAAAACAATGCTTCAGTTCGAAGCGTACCAAGAGGCAGTATCCGAAGCTGTATATTGGGCTGATGAGAACAAAATAATCCGGCAAACCAATGGGCTGAATGCTGTGAAAAGGCTCGATGCTGTTCTGGAGAAGGTGGTTGTCGCTGTGAACGATACGATGACTGAAGATCCACATACGCCGGGGTATGTGTGGATGCGGGTGATTGTGAAAATTGCTACCCAACCATGGGCAGCGATGGGCAATGGCGAAAAAGATTCGCTCATGTTCCGACAGTGGAAGTTACTGGAGCAGTATTTCAAGCAATCAACTTGTTTCCAGCACAAATACATTCCAGCCATGTCCGCCAAGATTCACATCCAAGTGGAGCTGTACAAATCCACACACCTCCAGGACTGGATGGATCGGGCACATGCTGATGTCCAGACGGCACTGGCCAAGATACCACATCTAAAGTCCAGATACACTGATCCGCAACTACTGGATCTGGACAAGAAGCTCAAGACATTCCAAACGCAGTACAACAAACCACACAATGACTGGGTACGAAAGAAGAAACGAAGACGAATTGGCGAAGAGCTAGAGGCTGAGCCGCACCGGATAAGGCTCAAGCCAATTGCTCCCGCTTTGGATACCGTGGACGAGTACACCATTGTTGGACTAGAAAAGCCCGCTGATCTGGAGCCTGAAGCTGAGCCTGGGCCCGAGCCCGTTGCAGTCAAGAATTTTGTGCAATCCAACATTCAGCAGTTTTTCGGTCCTTGTCGAACACCTTCAGCGGTGTTCAAGCGCCCTAGGCCCAAAAAGGTAATTGATACCATCGTGATCTTTGATAGTGACGAAGAGGACCCCGGCTGCGATGAGGTTGAGATTGTTGATATCAAGGACTTGTCGGATGTATCTTCTGGTAGTGAGCGTAATGAGCCTCCGAAAAAAGAGGAAGAAGAGGTCACGGTGGATGATTTGTTCAAAGCTCCAGCCATGAGGGGCCGCCCGACTGTTTGGGCCAGCGAGGTGGACAGTCGCACGATTCGAGTAGAGCAGGTGGCTCTTGAGCACTACTCACGCGAAGGCGGCTGGCGAGGATGGCATAATGAAGGTGCTCCATTGCGATCTATTTTTGCGCTTTTGTTCTGGGATATCATATTCATGGAAGGCATTCCTGGGGTTTTTTATAACCACTGCCAACTGGCACCGCTTGACATGTTCAGCACGAGATTTTACGAACGACGCAAAACAGCGATTGATGAAAGACTGCAACAGCTGACGAACTATGTATTTATTGAAAACAAGATTCGCGATATTCATGCCGCGGTCACGTTCTCCAAGTGGCACCGCGGCGATAAGGCGTTCCGGGTATCTGGGCCGTGGGTTATAGGAGCTGATTTTGACCGCATGAGCTTGGACGACACGCTTTGCGTGGCAAAGTACCTTGGCCATGATGCAGTGCGAGGTATTTGTAGCATCTTGGTGACAAATTATCGCAAGTACGCCTCGGGTATGCCGGACCTATGCATCGTCAACGACGACCTTCAGCAGTGTCGGTTGGTAGAAGTCAAATCGAAGAACGATTCTTTGTCGGATACCCAAAAACTATGGATTCACCACTTGAAGCAGCTTGGCATTGGTATTGAGGTCTGTCGGGTCCTCACCGCTGAGCAGTATGCCGACTATAAACAAAAAGAAGCATCCAAGCCCCCTCGCAAGCGGCGCTGTATCTAGTGTATTTTACGATATTATGACAATTAATGATTATATTTATTTTCTGCTCAGACTAAATGTCGTCCAACGGAATATCGTGCGTGCCGTTTTCGTCAACGGGTCCGTTGTTGGAAAGGGTGCTCGCACTACGCTTGTGTCCCGCCCAATGCGGCTCAGGCCGGTTACCAGCAGATCGACCGCGTCGATTAGCCTCGTATAGGGCCATAAAAAAGTTGACCACACTGAGCGCGGCAGCCACGTATGAAATGATCACCAGGGTTGGATCGTATTTCGCGTAGATGCCGTGCACGGCGAATTTCCTGTTAACAGCTGTGACGAACTGTGGATAAGTTGTTTCGGCAAGAGCTGGTACAACAAACGCAATTGGCGATATTACCAATGCGATCCAGGCGTTAGCCTTTTGCACTGGAAGGTAATCAGAGCCAACCGCTAATGTCGTTGACATCACAAACAGCGACTGTAGTGACAATACTGTGTAGGCAAGTGCTTCCAGAACCTGCGGCGCGGACTGCAACTTATCGTCAACGACCTGGAAGTATTGTGGAACATTTTCCAACCCGCAGTCGTCTTGAAGGATCTTTGTCAACGAAAAATCCTTCAGTTTGTGGTGCTGCCATGGGAGAAACTTATGTTTGAGCGATTTCTCTTTTGAATGAGGGCTGTCTGTATTAACACCAGCCGCCGGCTCTGAGTCGTTAACTGCCTTCTGTTTCGTGACGGCGCCGATAAACCCAACATGGTAGCAAAGGGGCAGTGAATCTCGCACAATGGAATCTCGGTTGTAAAGCACAGGTGTCATTTCCTCTATGTCCAAAGTAAGCACGAATCTGCCACCCGTGCCGACCAGTGCCATAATTACCAGGACCACGGTGATCGTCGCCAGCACTATAGACGCGATACGGGTCAGCGGGGAGTCGTTCGATTTCCCAAGTGCGAGCTTGCTCAGTTGTCTTGCAAATTGTGCATACATAGTGACGGGTGTTAAAAAGGAATATTTCTTTTCGGCTTTTCTATATTTTGGAAAGGTCTATGGTATAAGAATAGAGGTGACCGGATCGAGCAGGTAAAGCCCCACGAGCCGCGCCATACACACCACCCTCATGGTACACAAACCTGCCATAAGTTCATCTGGATCCATTCATCCTTTTTTTAGGTTACATGTTATAGATAGATATCATAGTGTAGTACCATATCGGATATCTCGAGGCTCACTGTTACTACCTGTTTGGCCCTCATTTTGATTCTTTTACCACAACCTGCAAGAGCCAAGAGTATTATCCATGTCCTGAACAAGGTGGCCCCAGTTGGATACTTTGAGCATTCCCAATATACAGCTCTGTACCGTAAATTAATGCAAGTAGCACTATCGCTTGAAATTCACGCCCCTCAACAGTTTCAACATCAAATGTGTCGCATTTCCAAGCGGTGCGGCTGGCCCCTGAAATAATACCACATTGTGGACAAAAATACCAGCATCTGGACCACCATAGACATCCACAGCCAGCTTAGGCCACCACCCCAAATTACCTCCACCCCATATTCTGGGACAGCATTGACAGCACCCGCGTATTTTCGAAACGTCCATTGAAACAAGCAAACTGGAATGACCTGGAGACATAGGTACGTACCATGAGCAAATACAGTTAGTTTTGCTAGCCAGATTCGACTAGGTAGCACCGCCAATAAGATAAGCAACCCGAAGGGCAAAACGTAACCTGCAACAAAGAAGGAATCCAAAATACCGGCGGCTTCCAAACACAATCCAGTAGCATCATCAACAGCTTTTAGCTCCTCCTCAACAGCCATCTCCCAGTTTTCATATAAATCGCGGCGAAACTCAGACACGAGCTTGAACGACTGCTGTCGTCTGATCATAGTACGCTCCACAGTCTCTAAATCTTTGGACGTCCCATTAGAATAGATCAAATACTCTGTTTCCTCGAAAATCACCTTATCAGTTTCATATTTGACTTGTTTAGACATGACTGGATCAGAATAAGGATTTTCTTTATGTTTAACCTTGATGATCTCAGCCAGACCAACATGATAATACTCATATAATCCCGTTTGAGCAACGTGGGTTAGCCCCACGTCCTCAGGAGGGTTAAAGTTATCCAGATCAATACCAGTAGTATTGAAAATCATAAGCGATGCCGATCGATTACCACACAGCGGGATCAAGCTAAACAGAAACATGATCATGGCTGTGGCGGCCATAATTTTTGTCCATACCCTGGAGTGGATCATTGTCTCGACAAGCTCTTTAGCCCATTGTCCCATTACCACAATGCCTCAAAGTAAAACCGGACGGAATGAAAATCTACAGATCATAGATAAACTGATCATCCTAGATGTATACTCGTGCCCCTACCTAATCTGCCCAAAATGGAAACCGCAGCCTGCGCGGCGCAGCTGCCTCGACCCGGAATACTGGTAGAGATTCAAATAGAAAAAAATAGCAATAACAAAAAGTACACCCATACAAAAGTCGGAAATAATAATATCAATAAAAAAAAAGAAAGGGCAATTACATTTCCTCTTCCAAAGGAAGTTCATCATCATATAGCAATTCTTCTTCTTCATCGTCCATACCAGCCTCCTGGTATTGTTGGTATTCTGAGATCAAATCGTTCAAGTTGGATTCAGCTTCAGTGAACTCCATTTCGTCCATGCCTTCATTAGTATACCAGTGCAAAAAGGCCTTTCGTCGGAACATGGCAGAGAATTGATCGGAAACTCGCTTGAACAGTTCTTGAATAGAAGTGGAGTTTGCAACAAAAGTAGCGGACATCTTCAAGCCCTTTGGTGGCATAGAGCAGATGGCAGTTTGAACATTGTTTGGAATCCATTCGACAAAGTAGGCCGAATCTCGGTTTTGAACAGCTCGGATCTGATCTTCAACTTCCTTGATAGAGACCTTACCTCGGAAGAAGGTGGCCACCGTCAAGTATCGGCCGTGTCGTGGATCGGACGCAGCCATCATGGTCTTGGAGTCAAACAATTGTTGAGTCAATTCTGGAACAGTCAAGGATCGGAAAGAGTTTGAGGCAATGGCATTCAACGGAGCAAACCCAACTGTGAAAAAGTGCAACCGTGGGAAAGGCACCAAATTGACAGCCAACTTTCGCAAATCAGAGTTGAGTTGACCTGGGTATCGCAAACAGGTGGTCACACCCGACATGACAGCAGAAACCAAATGGTTCAAGTCGCTGTGAGATGGTTGTGGCAGCTTCAAGGTTCGTTGACAAATCTCATACAATGCTTCGTTGTCAATACAGAAAGTCTCATCAGCGTGGTCGACCAATTGGTTGATAGACAAAGTAGCATTGTAAGGTTCGACAACGGTATCAGAAACCTTTGGGGATGGAACCACAGAAAAGGTCGACATCATTCGATCGGAGTATTCTTCTCGAATTCGAGAAATCAACAAAGTACCCATACCGGATCCGGTACCCCCACCCAAAGAATGAGCAACTTGGAACCCTTGCAACGAGTCACAATTTTCAGCTTCTCGTCGAACAACATCCATTACTGAATCGACCAACTCAGCACCTTCCGTGTAATGACCCTTGGCCCAGTTGTTACCAGCACCGGCTTGACCAAATACAAAATTGTCTGGTCGGAACAAATATCCATATGGCCCGCTTCGAACTGCGTCCATCACCCCTGGTTCCAAATCCACCATCACTGCACGGGGAACCCACTTTTCGCCAGCGGCCTCCGAGTAGTAAACATTGAGTCGTTCCGATTGCAAATCGCTTTCGCCTTGGAAACTGTAATTATTGACGCGTTAGCACCGTGTTTAACCTGATAACATACGTCCCAGAGCCATCAATGCCGTGTTCTTCGCTAATGGTTTGCCTAGATCGAGTTAGATACACGCAATCAAATGGTGAGATAGAGAGCATACCAGAAAGCAGCACCCTATATGATAAGTTAGCAGCTTGCCTGTATCGAAAGCCGAGTTTCTCGGCTTGGGTGTCAACATACGATTTGGTTACCACATTGGCCAGCCGACAAGTGAATCTGGGATTTCGAGTTAGCATCGTGTCGAAGAATCCAATCCTGTCCGTACGATTTCTCTCATTGTTCAATTAGAATGTTTCTGAGCTGCTTTGACGGGAGTTGTCGTAAGGTCGTCGTCGTCGTCCAGTGCCGAATAGTAAAAGGAGAGGGAAAAAAGTGCGAAGCAAAAAAACAGGGGCTGTTTTTGTGTGAGGTGCAGGTTTTTTGTGTTGTGTTTCGGACAACAAACGCGCGTCCAGCCCCGTCGAGGTGACGTGCCCCGTTGCCACAACAACCGCGTCCGCGGGCGCGCAACAAGACACTAGGATAGGGTAAGTTTGTGGAGGCGCGTTTTTTCGATGACTGCGCGTGCCTTATCTACTCAGCTGGTGCGGCTCTCTCTATATATGTATATGTGGGCTGCAGGCCGGACTCCAGTTAGTCTTCTCATACTCCAATGATCCCCAGCTTCTTTCTTAACCAAGGCTACAATTATTAGTAGAGGTATGTATCTTTATTTTCCTTATTAATATATTGATTGCACTGAGAAACAACGACACGATTATTCGGGTATACCACGCTGCTGTCAACGAAGGCAGTGAACCAGCTACCAAGAAGCAAAAGACTGGAGCTGAAGTAATTAGGTAGATATATTCGTTTTTGATTTTGTTCTGTAGAATTCGATTTGACTCATTGGAATTCAGAAAAAAAAAAAAAAAAAAAAAAAAAAGATAATGCGTCCAACCATCCAAGAGTCATATTCTGTCTCACCACAATTATAAAAGTCGATTGAATCGTTCTCCTTCCTCTTTGTTTTTCTTCTATAACATCTATATTCTATCTATAACAAATACTGATACATCATGTCTTTCGAAGAAACTAGCAACGCCAGGATTGTGCTGTCAAATCCTTACGGTCAAGACCCTCAAGACTTCTTGTCAAATGTCGGCAAGTTCCAACTGCTCGAGACAACATTGCGAGAAGGTGAGCAATTCGCCAACGCCTTTTTTGACACTGAAAAGAAGATCGAAATCGCCAAGGCTTTGGACGACTTCGGGGTTGATTACATCGAATTGACCTCTCCAGCCGCGTCTGAACAATCTCGAAAGGATTGTGAGGCCATTTGCAAGTTGGGCCTGAAGGCTAAGATTCTTACTCACATTCGATGTCACATGGACGATGCCAAGTTGGCTGTTTCCACCGGTGTTGACGGTGTCGATGTAGTTATCGGCACTTCTTCGTTTTTGCGCCAATACTCCCATGGTAAGGACATGAACTATATCACCAAGTCTGCAGTAGAAGTTATTGAATATGTCAAGAGTCATAATATTGAGATCAGATTTTCTTCTGAGGATTCGTTCCGATCAGATTTGGTCGATTTGATGAATATTTATCGCACAGTTGACAAGATTGGTGTCAACCGAGTGGGGATTGCTGATACTGTTGGCTGTGCCAATCCTCGACAAGTTTATGAACTTGTTCGAACATTAAGGAGCGTTGTTTCTTGTGACATTGAATGCCATTTCCATAACGATACTGGTTGTGCTATTGCTAATGCCTACACTGCTTTGGAAGCAGGTGCTAACTTGATTGATGTCTCGATATTGGGTATCGGTGAACGAAACGGTATCACCCCATTGGGTGGGCTGATGACTCGAATGATTGCTGCTGATCGAGATTACGTCTTGTCCAAGTACAAGCTTCACAAGTTGCGAGATTTGGAAAACTTGGTGGCCGAAGCTGTGGCAGTGACCATTCCGTTTAACAACCCAATCACTGGGTTCTGTACATTTACTCACGACGCTGATATCCACGATGAGGCTGTCCAAACTAACCCTTGAAAGTCATGGTAGTCCCCTTGGCCCTTAGCCTGCCTTACTGTCACTAGCTATACTTCGGAATACTGATTATTAGTTTAGTTCTGTATCTTTACTATTCACGACTTTCTGTCTATTCATTTTGCCCGTTACGATCGGTATTCAGCGATATTCGGAATAAATTCCCTATTACTGTCTGGCCCGCTTTGATGATGATGGTGGTGGTGCCAAGCGATGCCGATGCTGTCGCCGTGGGGCAGACGTACCGGCTGGGCGGCTTATGCTCGCTCCGGGCCGGGGTCGGCTGAGCATGTGCGCAACAGGTGAGCCGATGACGATGACTGTGGGCAAGCGGCTCGAAACCAAGTTGCACTCGCCACCCCCAGACCCAGCCCACGCCTCGACTGCGCCATTAAGGCCCTTGCTGTTCATCTTTCCTTCCTGACCATCACTCTCTCGTTTTCGACCTTCCTTCCTGTGTGCAGCTGCTGCTTTTTGTACACGTTCCATCCATCATCATGACGCTCTTTCCTGGAGCTATTCCCTACCCAGAGGTGCCCGCCTCCGGCTACTGGGGCGAACAGTATGCCCATAGTTCCCGCCTGATCCGGATATCCAGTTGCTAACCTCTGATAGAACCTCCACAATCGACTGGTGCGAAGAAAACTACGTGGTGTCGCATTACATTGCTGAAGCAGTAAATACTGTTACCAACGCCTTCTTTGGTATGTTTGCAACCACTCTCGAAATGCTAACTGCGAAATAGTGGGGCTCGCCATATACGCAATGATCAACGTCCTTCAACATGGCCATGAAAAACGGTTTCTCATCGTCGCTATCGGATTTGCAACAGTAGGTATCGGCAGCTGGATGTTCCACATGACTCTTCTCTACGAATACCAACTGCTGGACGAGTTGCCCATGATCTACGCCACCTGTGTACCATATTGGATTGTCTTTTCGTTCGGCAAGTCAAAGTTTGACTCTATCAAGATAGGTATCCAGATTAGCACTGCTGCCGCAACCCTTACTGCAATCTACCTGCATTATCGAAATCCAACAATCCACCAGGCTGGCTATGCATTTTTGAACTTTGTCATCGTGGGCAAGAGCGTTCACTTGACTCAGCAGCACGTCTATGACCAACAAGCCCGAGCTCATTTACTGCGAACTCTGATCGTGGGCTTGGCTAGCTTCTTGACTGGGTACTTCTTGTGGAACCTGGATATTCACTTGTGTACCACTTGGAGAGGTTTGCGTCGCTCTATCGGTCTGCCATACGGCTTTTTGCTAGAAGGGCATGGCTGGTGGCATTTGCTCACAGGCACCGGTGTCTATTTCTATATTGTCTACTTGGAATATCTGCGACTCTTTTTGATTGGAAAAGAAAAGCAGTTCGAGTTCAAGTGGACGTTGGGTTTCCCACATGTTGATCGGATCAAGGCCCCAGTCGAAGCTGACAAAAAGACCAAATAAAGGCAGTCGTTGAATTTGTAGAAAGTTGTTATTACCCTTATTATAAAATATATGTGCGTCGTTTGTTATAGCAGTGTCCGGAGGCGTTGTAGTCCCCTGAGTCAGTCGTCATGCTGCGAGACAGGAGGCGTGCTGCCGTGCATGGTGGCTGCGTAATGGGCATCGAGGCCCAATCAATTGGCAACCGTATCCATGCATGGTCTTGCTGTGGAGCATGGGCATGAGCAGGGTGCATTGTATACTAAACAAATCTTGGCAATATTGAGAGAACTACATCTCGTATTTTTTTCACTTTTAGCTTTTAAGCAATCATAAACATTGTGGGGACTCATGAAACACACTAGAACCCACCTTCCCAGGGATCGTTGGAACATCGGTTTAATTTGAATTTGAGGTCGTCTTGGCATCATCAGTGCTCGGCTTGCTGGCCGGTATTTTCGATGAGCTCGCAGAAGAAGAATCAGCAGCAATAGCAACTGGCTTGTTGGTTGAATTCGAAGACGCAGCTGGCTTGGTAGTTGGAGTCGAAGAAGCCGGCTTGGCAGGTGTAGTGGTTGTCGGATTGCTGGCAGGGGATGTAGAAGGACCAGCACCCTTGGGAGCTGGTGATGAGTACGACGCTATTTTGTTAGATGGAATTGTTGGAATGACAGTTTTCTTACCAGCTGGGGTAGCAGCAGTGCTTGATGGAGTCGCAGAAGTCGATGGTGCATCAGACTTCAAGGCAGATTTGGTCGAACCGGAAGTTACGCCATCGAGATAGTCCAGACAGTCGACATCAGGTACAGGGGTTGTACTGGACTGACCGCTGGAGTTTTTCTTCTTGTTTGTACTACCGCTACCAGATCCAGAGCCGGTTACACCGAATGAGCGGCCACCAGTTCCAGAACCAAACGAACGAGTGAATCCAGTGCTCGAAGGACGGCTGGTACCACCAGCGCTTGAGGACCGGGTAAAACCAGTGCTGGAAGGGCGACTGGATGGCCGTAGAGTTCCCGTACTAGTTGGACGACGTTGGGTAGAGCCGGATTGGCCAGATGGATGTTGATGACGTTGGAATGGCAAGAATCCGCTCTCGTCCAGCTGGTCTTCACCATCACCGTCGTCGTAGCATTCACGGCCATCGACGTACCCGCCACCGGTGCCAGACAGGCTAATTGGATACAATCGACGATGGAACTGCTCGTTTTGTGCTTGAAGCTTTTGCTGGAACGGTCCAGCTGCGCCCTGGTAGCATTCAACATCATTACCATATCCACCAGTCGCAAATCCAAAGCTACCCGACGAATCACCTTGGAGCTGCTGAAACTGACCACTACCAGTAGAGCCGAAAGGAAACGGAAACTCCGGGGTCACTTCATCTCCGGACGACTCGTCGTCGGACAAATCACAATGTTCGCCAGTGACGAATCCAACCTGTTCGCAAAGCCCACCTTGAGCTTCTTCAGAAGACTGGGACACAAAATCATACACTGGATCACAGTCACCATATCCACTCGTGCTGATTCCATCACCTGCAGATGTACGGTGACGATGCTGTTCAAGCTGGATTGGAACGACACGAATGGACTCATAATTGCCGCCATGTAATGGACCACCCTCGTAGTATCGAGGCACGTTGCAGTCAGTACTGGATGTATGGCACGGTTGTGGGTGCTTGTGATGGACAGGCACAACTCGAATTGGCTCTTGATAGCATTGATTCTCCGGCTCGCATTCGTCATAATCTTTATGGCAAGTGTGCACTGGTTCAACCTTAATTGTCTCAAACTCGACCGGTTCTTGGTGAATATGCTTGGCTGGCTCAATCCAGACAGTTTCACACTCATCCGGGACATGGTGGCGCCGCACTGGCTCACACTCATCCGGGACATGGTGGCGCCGCACTGGCTCACACTCATCCGGGACATGGTGGCGCCGCACTGGTTCACACTCGTCCGGAACATGATGGTGCCGCACTGGTTCACACTCGTCCGGAACATGGTGGCGCCGCACTGGTTCACACTCATCCGGGACATGGTGGTACTGCACTGGCTCACACTCATCTGGAATATGATGGCGCCGCACTGGGTCACACTCAACCAGGATATGATGGCGCTGCACTGGTTCGCACTCATCCGGGACATGATGGCGTTGCACTGGTTCACACTCATTCGGGACATGGTGGCGCCGCTCTGGCTCACACTCACCTTGGACATGATGGTGCCGCACTGGTTCACACTCGTCCGGAACATGATGGCGTTGCACTGGTTCACACTCATCCGGGACATGATGGCGTTGCACTGGTTCACACTCATTCGGGACATGGTGGTACCGCACTGGCTCACATTCAACGGGGATATGATGACGTTGTACTGGTTCACACTCATCCGGAACATGGTGGCGCCGCACTGGTTCGCATTGAGCATCCCGTTGCCCGTAGCTAGGTATTACCAATGGCCATTGCTGGTAAAAGCTCTGGGCCCCGGGTGCCTCGCATGGATACCCGCTTCGCCAAACGTATTGCGAACCGGCATCCGCTGGCCACTGAGCCCCATGCCCGGCTGTAGTGTGGTTCCAAGCCGACACTGGCACTCGGCGGATTGGTTCTTCAATCTTTTCGACTTCGGCTTCAACTTCCTCAGCAGCCTTTATGATCGGATCAACCTTCTCGGATCGGGCTGCTACTGCGGCCAAAGTCTTGTTGAGGATTGATACCATATCGGTGCTCGGAGTCGCAGTGTTGTTACCGTCACCAACAAACACAGCCTTCATCGTTTCTAACACTTGGTTCTGTCGATCCAACATATTCTCCATAATATCAATCGTGTCAGTGACCACGACCTGGTACAGATCCATCTTTTTCTGCCGCAACGACAATGCAAGATTGAGTGGCTTATCGATCATTGTATCATAGATACCCCGGAGACTGTAATCGCCGCCAAGGATCCCACCACCCGTATCATCACTTGCGGTGGAAAACAATCGGGAATTGAATGGGTTGAATCGAGAGTTGAATGGATTCAGTCGAGTGGAAAGTGGAGCAGGGGCGGCCTTCTCTTCCTTTTTTTTGGACGGCTCTTCACGGATAGCACTGGTCAATGCTTGCGGACGTGCGACTTCTCGAACTCGTGGGTATTCACTGAAAGTGGTGTGGGATGGACGAAAACCTGGATCATATTGCACTGGCTCACACACTGGTGGCTGGGATCGGCGGCGGTAGCCGCCGCCCGCCACAGGATACAAGCCGTACGAGACGTTGGTATGCTCAGGCTGGAATCGGTATCTACCACGTTCTTCCACAAACTCTGGCTCGCAGTTAGGAGCTCTTTGACGATGGATTTCGACAAAGGGAGTAACGCCACAAGCTGCCTCACTGTATGGGTACACTGGACCTCTTTCAACGTAAGCGCCCACACCAGGATAGCCGTATTCCGGCGGACAGTATTGGGTCATGATGGGCTCAGGTATATGCAATAAAAAATAAAATCACTAGAACGAATAGCACAATTGAAAGCTGTTTCGGAGGTGCTGAAGACACTGGCGCGTATTTGAACCAGAAAGTGAAATGTGGATGTGGAGAAGGGAGCTCGAGACCCAATGTGGGCATCGATAAGTTAATATACTCCGGCTGATACCGCTTGCATAGCAAGCTTGTACTTTCTCTTTAAATGATCGGATGAAACAGTGAGTAAATAAATAATAATAATAATGATAAAAGAATCTGAACGAGAAAAATACACGCGACTAGGAATAAACTATACAGCTAGTTGCGAGAGTTATGTTCCTCGTCGCAACTTGCATCACCAACATGATCTTCAACTGTGATCGGTGGCTGATCTACATTCTCTTCTTCATGGATATGCTCATTGGCATCTTGTGGCTTTTTTGTCTTTTCCCACAGCCCACCAGCGGTATCCTGGTGTTTTCCTGGTGTAGAGCTGGCCAGATTCTCACCCGCTTGGCGCCGCAATCCTCGCAAATACTGCATGCTCTCAGTCGACAACTGTCGTCCGGTGCCTACGGCGGCCAACACAACCCCTCGCCGTCCTGGACTGTGAGTCCCACGCCGATGATTATAAACCTCGCGGAAATGCGAGCTGGCGGCTGCCGGTAGGTCAGACAAATATGCGGCTTGATCCCGCATGGCTGGGCGGGCGCGGCGGACGGCATATCGGCCCAGGCGCCAAGTTCGGCTCAGCTCGTTAGACACTTGAGGTTTTTCTAGCTGTCCCGACCCGGGAATATAATCAATGATCAAACCTTCGAGTCGTTCATTGATGGGTGTCATCAATGGATCAAGTTGGGACCGCAACAACGCCTTGCCGTTGGTGTCGTAGACCCGTGCGTAACGCGCTCGTACACCGTGCACCGCGTTCTTGGCAGGATGAATAATTCGGCTGGCGAAAGCGCCTTGTGCCGCATTTCCATAGACAGAGGCAGTGGTTCGTGCATTTCGCAATGGCTGGGCAGCGATGTCGTACAGCTCATCTGGCTGGGCGGTTCGAAGACTTGGGAAGTTCTTGTCGACTCGGTCTAACATCCGATCACCAAACTTGTCCACTGATTCAATCGCTGGACCGGCCCGGCGAGACACTGCATTGTTTCGATTCCGCATGGACATGAACAATGGTACAGCATTGGAGACAAATACCTTTACGACTGGAAACGATGCCGCGAATCCCACTACGCCGGCGACCGCTGGATACGTCGCCATATGTCGGACAAACAATGACTGTGGCAGCTCTTCTTCGTCTTCATCATCGCTATCCTGTTCACCAGAACTGATTTCTGGATTCGCCATGGCGGCAACTGGCGGTTCAAGATGTTGCAGTTGGACAGTCTCTGGGGCTTGTTGCGACATCCCTGTTATGCTAAGTTAGCGCTGGATCATTCTATCGGTGAGCACCAAAATAATACTAGTATTAAGAATAAATAGATCTGTCGTGCGAAAAGCAGGTGTTGATATCTAGTAAAAAATGATTCAAAAAAAGCTGGCTGATAAGCTTCGAGAAGCGCTGAACTGACTGACTGGACTCGAGTGGGTGTGGTGACAAGTAGACCGAAAAATGGGACTAGAGTTTGAATTTATATGGGAGGCCACAATTCACTGGCCACACTCATAGGCTCCAAGTTTCATAAGCTAAATTCATCCTTCATCGGTCATTGACTATTACAAGATGAGATTGCTACAGAAAAGTTATCGCCGTCTTGAGCCTGCGTGCATGTTGATCTTGCATTGCATCGATCACCCATAATATGTTGCCATGGCAACCGGCGCTGTAAACAAAACCCACACGAAATATCACCACGCCACGCGACCACCCATTAAAACACTCACACTTTGATTGTTTCATTTCGGTTCAAGGACTGTTCTTATCCAGCATTATATATTGTTTTGGATAATATACACATGAGTACACAAAGTGTGAGCCCCCAGATCTTGCCACAAACACGACTGTCCCTGTGCCCAAATGATAGACCTTTTTGGCACGAGTTGGGTCCCAGTCCTGTCAAGTCCAATGCTATATTTTACGAACAACTCATGGCACAAAATTCGATAACAGAGCCCAAGCCAAAGCTTGAAACTATCAGCCTGCCTGGTACTCCACCGAAAAAGTCGAGATATAGGGTACGCAAGACCCAATTGGAAGGTGCGCCGAGGCGATCAAGAAGACTGCTCGAACGAGATAACGACACGCGAGACCGGTCTCCGGGAAGAAGGTGCGAACCAAAGCATCGAGAAGACTTGCAACCATCTAAGTCACTGCTGAAGGGTCATGAGCATGTATCAACGAAAAAGGCGCCTGGATTTTATTCGGCGGAGGCATTACAGAGGTATTTGGGCAATTCAACATGTGAGACAGCCGAGCGGCAATCAAGGATACCGATTCGAGTCGAAAAGAAGAAAGTGAACTGGCCAGAAAATCTAGAATGGTAATATTATTTATACAATTGCAAATATGTTGGATTCGTCTGAATAAGACGCTTGAGCAATTTGAATCTGTTTCTTGTCTGCATCAAATATAACGTACGCAGATCTCAGGAACGCCTGGCCAAGGATGTAGTTGGACTCGCCGCTTTCACTTGGTGGAGGGGCAGGCACAATTGGCATGGCATATGGCTTACCCGCTTCTGAGCCTACCCATGTGGCATTCAGGGCTAGTTCTTCAGCACTAATTTGTATAGTAGCGGAGCCGATGTTTAAAGAAATACCTGAGGTCGGCATGCTGTCGTACAACCAGCCACCTTCTGTCTCGTTGTAACTGGCTCCGGTTTGGTCTGCGATCAGATCTACAAGCATCTCTGGAAGCATCATGAAGGTGCTACCAGTATCAAGTAGAGCAGTAAATGGCAAACCACCGGGAAATGTGACCGGAACCGTAAACGCCGCCGCAGGAGGAGTTAGAGGCACAGTGGTCAGCTCTCCTGTGTATTTTTCTGTGTCATACCCTCCAAATAGGATAGATCCTGTATTTTCCTCCAAATCATTCAAAAAGACCGAATATGCATTTCGAGCAATAACCCCTTCCTTGACCATGTTTGCCGGCAGATTTACATAAGTGTCTCGCGTTGCTTCAGTGGTTACCATACCGATACCCATAATACCAGCATCTGGAGGCTGGGTGGGATTGTACACAATTGCAAATTGCTGATCGGTGACGGAGAAATTCCCATAATGGAGAGTGTCCTTGACGTAATCGCCATTCGCACCAGTTCCCTGGGCGTAGAATATGTGGAAATCGCTATTCAGATATTCATATGTTGACGATTTGTTCGGATTGAACGAAGGCTGAATGCCTGTCTTAGACCCATAGACCCAGACATCACTGGACCCAGTGTCCAGAATGGCCTGAACTTGCTGGCCGGGAGTGCCTACTTCGAACGAAGCATAATAGCTGGTTTGGTGGTTATGAAATATCCCGCCTACTTCTCCTGATCGCTTCACTACAATTTCTGAAGATTTTGGAGGTCGGTGGACAATTGGCAATTGGACAACGCCTGGCACTGCGGCCAAGACAGGCGCCGCACAAGCCACCACCGAAGTGAGAGAAACAACCGAGAACTTCATGTAGCTGCAGGATTGCGTATGGGATGCACCATGACAGCAGCTTGGTCTTTTATAACTCCAAACAATGAGCACAAAAACAGCCCTGCAGGTCCGTGTCTTTCTCTGCTCGATCGCCGGCCCAGCCAGCATTTACCAGATACCGCCTTCCTGGAACAGGATCGGACTTCAAAATCAGATCGGCCAACCAGCCCCTTGATCATTGATCGGACGTCAGATCTTCCTGTTTATGGGCCGACATCTTGCGATCGTATAATTCGGCGACGGCAACATGAGGAACCACTCCACTCAAGAGAAATCCCAAAAAATTTCGCCTTTCTTGAATATAATATAAAATGCTAAGTGGTAGATTGGTTGAATGGTGAATTCAATGAGCCGCTCTTTTTTTTTTTTTTCTTTTTGGATTGCAATTTCGCTGTTTATTGAATAAATATAAAGTCCTAAAAAAATTAAATATCTTCAAGAACAATAGATGCAAGATACAAGTATTCATGCCACAGTGACCTTAAAAAGTTAACTCGGGGTGTTCAAGTCACAGCCTCGAGACCATAGCCAAAAAATAAAAGATCGCGGTATATTGAGTAAGTGGGTAGATTACGATAAACGCAACGCCGCTTTCACAGACACATTTCTTCTATTCGAAATAGAAAAAAAATTTCTCGGCAACGGGGAATTGAACCCCGGTCCCCCGCGAGCTGTTAAACAGTTAAACAGTTCAACTTGACAGGCGGATATACTAGCCACTATACTATTGCCGATTTTTTAAAATTTCTTAAAATGCCGTTTAATAGGACACGTGATTTTCCGTGCGGCTCGATACTGGCGCCGCACTACCGGGGTACTCGACAATCCCAACGATGAGGAGGGCAGAAAGACGAAAGAAGCTTCCCGAGAGTTCCACACGGCAGCCAAAACCAAACGCTCCAGCTATTGGAACGGCTATCTCAGCTCGTTGAAAGACAACCAGATTTGGACGGCTTATGCTATGGTAAAAGAGAAGGAGTCAAAAGCAAGCATTATTCCACCACTATACACTTTCGCCCTAGCTCTACCAGCACATCCGCCAGTGTCTGTGACTATTCGGTCGTTACAAGATCAATCACCACAGTCACTACCATATACGCTATAAGCTGATGGCAGCGGAGGTGGTGGGGCAACTGCGTTGATTGAGGCCATGTCCGGGGTAAAGTACTCCGGTTCATGCGTGTTAATAGTAATATTGTTGTTGGACGCATATATCTCTCTGACCCCTGGCCTTTTAACGACTTGACTTATAGTGTCATCACTTCCACTGCCGACTATATACCTACACCCCACTAAATCTTCTTCTAAATTTGATGAGATGAACAGGAACGTCGCTTCGGCATCTTCGTAATATTTAAACACCTGCCTGTCGTTATCGGTTACATCTATCGGTGTTAGCGATTCTGAGTTCAGTGTGTTAACTCCGAAGTCTTTAACGCTAACCAATGTATAGAGCAAGTTGTTTTCCTCTAGGCAGTCGATGTAACTTGTCACTCCCACGTCAATCGAATTGACTATTTGGACAAGCAGTGCTATCGTCAGTAGTTTAAAATAAAACATTAATTATTATATTCTAGTTGAAGAGAATTGCTTGTGCTGATATGATGTTGAGTCTGCGGTGTTACTTAATGCAAACTTCGAGTGGAAGTGTTTGTTTGATACGATATTTAGTTTCTTAAAGGTTTGGCAGTGGTGGGAGAGGTGGCGGGGTAGGCGGAGGTGCATTCTGCTGAGACATCCGTTGGAACCTGTTGGGTTTTGGGCTCTAGTTTATCCGTGATTAAGTTACCCGGCAATAACGTGCGGCGCAATCCCTCTTTGCCAACTGATATTACGTATCTGATGAAACAATAGCGTTAGACCTTGCTTTCTTTAATAACAATGAACTGTAGACGAGTGAGTTGTCTGTGCAGTCTTCTAACCCTCAAATAACTAGTCAATTGACGTAAGCTTGGACTAGTGTCTTTGTAAAGTAATAGAAAGGCGTAACAAGCAACAATCGTATAAAGTGTGTGTAAAGAAGGAGGAAAACTCTAAAAAACCACATTGGAAAAAATAAGTGAACTCCAGCATCACGCCACACTAATGACGAGAATCGGTGTTGGGTCGGCCTTGGGACGGCACCTCTAAATCAACAGAACCCCCCCCCCCTGACTAAACCGGGTGGAATTTCGTATGGATTGATGACTTGAGCAGAAGAAGAAGCTGAAGGCAGAGCAGCTGCTGCAATATCATCAATCGCCTTTTGAGGACTAGTGTTAAAAATATTATCCCATTTTCGAGGTTGATAAGGAACATCGGGGTGAAAAACAAAAGAAGGTGTGGAATGATACCGGCTTGGGGCGTTGGAGAAAACAGGTTGAGCAGTAGCGACAGACTGTTTGGAAGTCGAAGAGACAACAGCTGCTGGAAGGTCGGAAGAAGCAGAGACAGGAGGTTGAGCAGGAGTAGTTGGAGCTTTAGCGAGATGAACTTTAGCTTGGGCGAACTTGCTCACGTATCGACCTCGAACGTCTCGGGTAACTTTCTTCTTGCTTTTAGGAGCGATTGACCTGTGAAGAGTTAGTATGATTCATTATTCACTGAAGAAATTGATCAACTGAGAAAAATTTGGTGGTTTTGCTGGCTGATGGAGTTGTTTTTCAATGACTTGAGAGAACCCTTCGATGAAACCGAAAGGGAACCCATCACCAATTGGTACCCGAAAAGCAGTCGGTGGATCTACCCGTCTGCGACCAAGACTCGCCTGCCCGAGTATCGTTAACGCACTATCTCACATCACCAATTGTATCGATGGCCAGTACGTGCCGTTTTACGCACTATCATCATCATAACATCAATTGCATCAATTGCATCGATCGTCAATAGATAGTCTGATTGAACACTCATATGGAAATTATACTTCCCATAGGAAGTTAATTTACCTCTTTCACATGGTATTGGTTCATCTGTTCTCACTGCCGCGGCTCAGCAAGAAGGAAGCAATAGCAAAAGCCGTGAGAAAGGCAAAGGTGTTACCAACACGCTTATCTTCATTGTAATAATATGCTAACAGCGTTATCAGTACCAGTGCTATGTTAGGTATGAGATAAATCAATACGAGCCTTAAGGCCCCGAGTGACATAATGCGTCCAATATATGGTAGTGCGTCTGAAGATGCATCACCACGCCCCGCAAGCTTCGGCACATAGCTTCCGTTGGATGCTGGAAGATCTTCAGTGCCAGATGGTTGTGACCGAGCACTATTATCTGTCACTGGTCCTTCTCCTGAAGAATCAGCATTACCGACGTTAAATGCCAATACACTTGACAAACCATAGCCTACTAGGCTGATCATGCACGCGATTCCCGCTGGGATCGTACCTACTAGTGTACACGATGAAGCAAGAAATGCAACAAAACTAGCCCCAACCGCAATCTTTGCGCTTGATTGAACACTCATGTAGAAATTGTATTTCCCATTGAAGGACCATTCACCTCTTTCATATGGCATCAGTTCATTTGCTGCCCTGCCGAGGCTGAGCAAGAAATAAGCATTAGTAATAACTGTAATTAGGGCAAAGGTATTACCGACACGCTTATCTTCATTGTAATAATATGTTAATAGCGTTGTCAGTACTAGTGCTGTATCGGGTATGGAATAAAACAATACGAGCCGTAAGGCTTCGAATGACATAAGGATGTTATCTGGTTTATCAAATCTTTTCCAAAGGTGGTTCTTAAAAAAGCGGTTGTCTTTCCAAAGAAAGGGGGTATTGTCTAAAACTTAGTTCAAAATCTAGATTCTTTCCTGCTATAACCAATCGCGCGCGCCTGACCACGCAGCTGTGTCTCTATCGGCAAAGCAGCCGACTCACCTCCCTGCGTCCCGCAACCAACATGGTTGCAGGGGGCAATTGCACCACACCCTGGCTGCTGTCTCCCAGGGATTAGTAGGTGACCGTACTTCCATCAAGCTCTCATTCATCAACAGATTATTGGTCATCGCCGAGGAGCTTTCGTCCAGCACTAATCACTGGTGATCGCACCTACCTGTCATGTGGGCCATCTCTTGTAGTGTGGAACGCTGACATGCCTTGACTAATACCTGTACTCTGTCCGTTTCTCTTGACGTACAATAATTATATCATAAGAGCTATCCTGCAACTACCTTACTAAGTATCGCCATTCCAAGGGGGTAACTCCCTGGTCGATTTACGGATCAACGCAAGTCATCCTGATTAGAGCGAGAGTTCCCGACGCTACCAAGTCTAGCAGTTTCTACATCTAATAGGGCCAAAGCAAAGCCAGTTCTAGGATACAATACATGTGGAAAATCAGTGAAAGAAAAGTCAGCCGCACGAGCCGCACTTGTGTTTTTCTATTCAATCTATCTATTAAACACCTACAAAAGAATATATTAATTATGCATGTTTATGGTGAGGAGAAAAAGTCGTCAGTAGCTCAAAAACCCTCCCTAATACATTAGTACCGCTCAGTAAGAGAGGTTGTCTGCTACTCAGGCGCAGTGGGTCCGCCTGCGCCATGCTACCGAATGGCTGGTGGATAGCTGAAGGAGAATGCATATTTTCTATTAAACGTATTGGGGTTTTGGTGATATTACTGCCTATGATATTTCCTTCTAGCTCAATAATCTAAACGCCCCTTGACATGGCTCCAATAGTTCTCAATAAACTTCTCTTGTTCCTCACCTCCTCTCACGGCAAAATGGGTTCGAGTCTCCAGTGAAGGATCCCATTCTCCAGGATTGGCCCCCACCATTCTTCCACCAGCTTCTTCCAAGATGATCCATCCTGCACAAACATCCCAGGTCCAGCAGCCGCCTTCCCAGTAACAGTCGAGGTTACCAGCGGCCACTGTCGCGACGTTTAGGGCAGCCGAGCCCAAGCTTCTGAGTCCATGTACAAATGCTCCGCCGTCTCTGGAGTCACTAGCCAGAGATCGAAAAGTAGCTAGCTTGGTTTCAAATCTGGGGCCCGTTCTTTCGGCGCCCCATTCGAAACCAACCATAGCCGTCTGAAGGCTCAGTGGCTGTGGCTTCCTTAGAGGCAACCTTTGTCCGTTAAGGAATGAGCCATGTCCTTTGACCCCTGTGTAAAGATGTTCAACAAACGGATTATAAATGACTCCAACCACTGGCTTTCTATTGTTCACAAAACCAATTGAGATACAAGAGAAAGGAAATGCGTGGACAAAGTTGCCAGTGCCGTCAATCGGGTCCACCACAAAGGTCGGCCCGTCTCCAACCAAAGTCTGACCAGGAACATATGATTCCTCGCCTACAAATGTGTAGCTTGGAAACTTTTCAAAAAGAGCTTCCCTCACCATGTCCTCTACAGCCTTGTCGACTTCAGTGACAAGATCAACCTGATTCTTTTTTCCGTCATACGCAATTGATCCACTTCGCTCTTTGATAACTTCTCCAGCCTTCATGGCGATGTCCACCAGGACAGACTCGATCTCCTCAAGATTTGGCTGCTGCATTATGTACCGGACTCGGATGTACTAGTCACAATCATATAATTTTCAGAATGCCGGAGTTTGGTGTCTAAAAATTGAAGATCCAAATTGGTAGATTCTGCATTCAGGGACCGGAACTGATTTCCGGTATTCGCGGCCCGTTTGGGCTTACCTCAATAACTGGCCAGCATGACTGAGAGAGGGTATTGTCGCGAAGCGGCAATGCACGATAAGGGTGCACCTGTCTCATTTCCCCACCTCGTGAAGCAACGGAAAAAACTGGAGGGGGAGGGGATTTTGGAGGGATCAGACTGGATCGTATCGTGCGTGGGGGGAAATTCGTATTGCGACAGAAGTCTAAGAAGACCGTTGGAGAGCGGCGGACTACAAACTTGCTGAGACCAAACCAGGATTGGTACTCTGGGTGAGTTGCTCTAGTCTCAAAATTTCGACTAGAATTATCGTAATAACGCAGTGGAAACAGTCAGATATTAGCAGTTATTTTACATTGATTACAGATGTCTGCTTCTTAGGACTGACCTCAGCCAGCCAAATGGGGTTAGTCATTCCCAGCATGTACCCATTGAGATTGTTACGGATCTCCAGCCTGATCCAATTAGTACCTGGCTGCAGGAAATCTACAGGAACATCCACTGAGCACTGAATATCTGTGGAATCGCTGAGATCCAATGTGACCTCAGTCCCTTTTGCGCTGATCAAGCGCAACGAGCTAGTGGGAAATCCTTCGACAGATGCCATTATTTTCAAATCAGATGCAAAATCTACTTTGGCTAGTTCACCAATTGAGAAGTGCCCGTGATTGGAGATAATTGTCAAGCTTATCAATTGTTCTGGACCTTCAACAATATAAACCTTATGATCTCGCAACGCGCGAATGATGGAGGACACGCTGAGATCGGTGGATCCCACAATATTCTGAGGACAACCTATCACGTCAGGTATACCATGGGCATCGCTTCCACCGGTCGCAGTAAAATAATGTCCCTTCCGCAAAAGCAAGTCCCACTTTGCAACAGCATCTTCGTTGCTAGTATCGTCTTCATTGCGCCTCCATGGCCCATTCCAAACCTCAATGGCATCCATATCTTTGTGGAATGATGCCGTCCAACAAAGATTATCGGAATATTTGGCATACGGATGATTTATTATAGCAAACCCATCAGATTTGTGAACCACCTCTAGAGCCCGTTCCAAAGCAGGTACCACATTTTGAGGATCGCATCGGTGGTCAATCCATTGAGCCGTCTCGAGACCAATTGCATTCCAATGACCGTATGTAGTCGTTAACTCCTCACCTCGTCCTACAAGAAACCCTTCAGGGACGAATTTGCCCCATTCGAGACCAGCACTGGATGTGTTATGTTCTGTAGAAAAGAAGAAATCAAGATTTCTAGCCTTGGCATTCATTATCAGCTCGTCAGGGAGATATCTTCCATCGGAATACACCGAGTGCACATGGAAATCACCTCGGAGCCATTGCAATTGAGTCTGGCTCCTTTCAGAGGTCCTGTCAGTTAAAACTCTGCTTGGAGCAGGGTGCGGCGTAAATGTGTCCCGGCCAGCGTTGTCGAGATTAATTTTGACCTGCCAGTTGCAAGGCAAACCAGTAGTCCTTGACAGTGTGAGAATTATCGTCCAGCGACCCGGAGGCAATAATCCAGCAACATATCCTGGAGTTGCTCTATCTGCTGCCACTACAAAATGTTGACGACTTGAGCCCGACCAACCTCGAAACTGAGTGGAGTACAGCTCAGACAACCCAGAAAATATCCCAATGTCTATCAAGTTCTTGTGATCATATGTGTATTCGACTTCAAGCCCTGTAGTTCCAACTGGTACATCAAAATGAACGTCAAAAGTGGTCCCCACCTCCGAGGGGCTAAAGATTCCGTTGAAAGTCAGCAATCTGGTCCCGGAACTCATGAAATGTTAACTCTTTTGAGACTTTTCCAATACCTTTGTGTTTGCTTCCGATCGAGGAACAGGAGAAAGGTATCAACTGGTGGGCAGTCTTCGTACCAGAAATCGCCTCCTTCGGTATCTACGGACAAATTTTGAACAGTCACATTAAGAGTCTCGGAAAATCAGCCCGAGTGGGGAATGGATGCCTAATGTGACTAGGCCAGTTGCCAAGTTTTATAGTTTATGATATCCGCTCAATAAACCAGAAAGTTAAATCTCCGTTGCGGTATCGGCGCGGGGAGCGGAAAAAACAATCACCAGATTTAGCGTAGTAAAACCCCCGAGTGCGTCTTCAGTACGACCGGCCATAATAGATACAGCAAGATAGCGGCTCGGTGTCCGTCATGCTGGTCCGGAAATCTGCCCGAGTTTTCGAGCGATCCAATTGTGAACCAGAACCAGACCCACACATGCTCTCGCTAGCGGTTTTTACCAGTGTTGCCCCTCGTCTTCTGCCACCTAAGAGATCGGCGGCTGCGAGACATGTCTTTTAAGCGTTTCTGTTGTGGGGTAAGGATTGGACTACGAGAGCCGTACGCTCGAGTTGCCCCGCCAAGCTTAGCTGTCCAGATCGCGTGTGTGTCATGGTAAGGGCGACGAAAAACGGTGTGCCACCTAATAGGTAGAAAAAAAATACGCAGCTCGGATTCTATGTCCGAGGATTTGAAAGTGCATCCCCTCATAAGAAGATGCGGGGTGAATTCGTATAAGACTATGCGGGGTGCATGCGTCTGGAATTTTTTATATAAATGATTCATGAACTGTTCATGCAAAATGTTTTACAATCATTTAATTTCATTCTCTCTTATAACCTTTTTAAACTTCAAGTGGAGTTGATAGAGCAGTGATTGACAATGGTTACTCACGTGGAAGACACGAATGACGAGAAGACTGCAACTGAAGTCAACATCGAGAAGGTCGACGTCAGCCGGCTAGATGCCATTGATGGACTCAAAGATGCCCAGAATGCCATCGATGAGGAAGATTCCATGTCTCTGATGGAGGGTATCAGGCTCTATCCGAAGGCCATCGCTTGGTCCTTGCTACTTTCCACTGCTGTCGTTATGGATGGTTATGACACATCATTGTTGAGTAGTTTCTTTGCTCTCCCTACCTTCCAGAAACAGTTTGGTCAACCAGCTGGTGATGGAACTTACCAGCTCACTGCTGCTTGGCAGTCCGGTCTGACGGATGGTGCTAGTGCTGGTTCAATTCTTGGTCTTTTCATCAATGGTTGGGCTTCTGAAAGATTTGGTTATCGTAAGACTATGATTACCTCGTTGCTGTTTACTGTTGCCTTGATTTTCATGCCAATTTTTGGATTAAACATTCAAACTTTGTTGGCTTATGAGATTCTCATTGGTATTCCATGGGGTGTGTTCCAGACTTTGACCACCACTTATGCTGCTGAAGTTTGTCCTGTCGTCCTTCGTGGTTACCTGACAACCTGGGTCAATATGTCCTGGCACATTGGTTCTCTCGTTGCGGCTGGCGTTCTAAGAGGATGTTTGAGCCGAACCGACGAATGGGGCTACAAGATTCCGTTTGCCATCCAATGGATCTGGCCACTTCCCCTTATCATTGGAACATTCTTTGCACCTGAGTCACCATGGTGGCTAATTCGACGGGGTAGAACTGAAGACGCTATCAAAGCCGTCAAACGGCTAACTTCTCGAAAGGAGAACATTGAAGTTGAGGCCGAGAAGACTGTTGCCATGATGCTTCACACCCATCGTCTCGAAACTGCCATTACGTCCGGATCTAACATTTGGGATTGCTTCAAAGGAATTGATCTACGACGAACTGAACTTACCTGCATTGTTTGGGCCATTCAAAATCTGTGCACCGCTCTCAATGGTGCTTATTTCATGAGTCAGGCTGGTCTCAAAGATGAATATGCATTCGACTTGAACATGGGCCAGTTCGCCGTCGAGATTCTAGGAACCATGTTAGTCTGGCCAATGATGAAATATTTCGGGCGACGAACTCTTTACTTCTGGGGTTTGTTTGTAATGGTACTCATCTCCTTCACAATGGGATTCCTAGGACTTGCTCCAAATAACGCAGGTGCCAATTGGGCTGTGGGGAGCTTGGTATTGGTCAATTATCTGTTTTACAGTGTTAGTGTTGGAAGCATTACCTATGCTCTTGTTCCTGAACTGCCATCTAACAGACTTCGAACCAAGACTGTTGTTCTCGCTCGAAGTTTCTATAATTGCATCGGCATTGTTAACGGTGTTTTGGTCCCCCACATGGTCAACAGGACCTCTTGGAATTGGGGTGCTAAGACGGCATTCTTTTATGGCGGACTTCAATTCTTTGGTCTTGTCTGGGTTTTCTTCCGACTTCCCGAAACAAAGGGCAGATCGTTCGCTGAAATCGACATTCTTTTCAGTAAAGGCGTCAAGGCCCGAGATTTCAAGACCTCCGACGTCGAACCATTCAGGGAAGAGATCAAAATCGCTGAACAGCTTGATTAAACTTGTCTATAAGCTGCTTCTAGTCAGATCAGTGATTGGTTTAAAGGTATGTACGGTGTTTTTGTTTTTTTTGTAGTGCCTTTTAAACCTCTATGTGTATTTAATGAATGCGTTTACAGTTCAATCTAATCTAATCAGAAATTTTCAAATCAAGCTGTGAGCGATGATCACCCCGCCCCGCTCTGCCTTTAAAGGTAGAATTCTATTCAGTGGGGTTTATGCGTAGGTACCAAATGGCAGGCGATGGCGGAACCAGGGGAAGAAAGAGGTAAAAAGTAGAACAAATGACGTAGACCTTCCACTGCTACTGAAGCTTTTACAGTTGACTCAATATGGCAGCATAATCCTGAAACCGGTGACGGCATACGGTAACAAGGCACCCGTGCTCACCGAGAGAGTTCCGATGGCAGGTCAACACCCATGTGGATGCAGCTGAGAACCCTGCCAGCCCTGCCCGGGGACAGGCGATGGGGCGGAACCAGAAAGGAAAGGAAATAAAAAGTAGAACAAATGACGTAGACATGCTGATAACCAATTTTCCCCAAAACTGGCTATACGATCCGACAACCACACCACCACGTATATAAAGGGGATGGGTTTCCTTCCATTTTCAGAATATTTTTTTCCTTCTCTCTAGTACCTTGAGTGTTCATCAAGAACCAGAATAAATAAAAAAAAAAATAATAAAGCATTTTCAACAATGACTACCAACCGTTTGGCACAAGGTGATGTTGACTCCTACGATTTCGTTATTGTAGGTGGTGGGACTGCTGGTTGTGTTATTGCTGCTCGACTCTCTCAATACTTGCCTCACAAGAAGGTTCTTTTGATTGAGGGTGGTCCAAGTGATTTGAATGATGATCGTGTCCTTCAACTACGAAACTGGCTGAACCTTTTGGGTGGTGAACTTGATTACGATTACGGCACCACTGAACAACCAAATGGTAACTCCTACATTCGACACTCTCGTGCCAAGGTCCTTGGTGGGTGCTCTTCGCACAATACCTTGATCTCCTTCCGAACTTTCGAATACGATTGTCGGCGATGGACTGCCCGAGGTTGCAAGGGATGGGATTTCAACACCTTTTCCCGACTTGGAGATAAGCTGAAGAACAATATTGTTCCGGTTGCTCCACAACACCGGAACCAATTGTGTAAGGATTGGGTGGAATCCTGCTCCACTGCTTTAGGTATCCCGGTTGTTGAAAACTTTAACCGAACTATTCGATCTACTGGTGGTCTTCCACCTTCTGTCGGGTTCTTCTCTATTTCGTACCATCCTGAAACTGGTAAGCGAAGCAGTGCTAGTGTTGCATACGTTCACCCGATCTTGGAAGGCAAGGAATCTCGGCCAAATTTGACCATTCTCACCAATGCTTGGGTTAAAAAGGTCAACGTCGCTAAAGATGGTTCCACCGTCTCTGGCGTTAATGTCACTCTTCAAAACGGTGAAGAGCGAGTTTTGCGAGCCAAGGCAGAAACCATTATTTGTGCTGGAGCAGTTGACACTCCTCGACTGTTGTTACACTCTGGTCTAGGTCCAGCCTCTGATCTCCGGAATCTTGGAATCAATGTCGTTGCTGATATTCCAGGTGTTGGTGAGAACTTAATTGATCACCCGGAATCCATCATCATCTGGGAATTGAACAAGCCAGTTCCTGAAAACCAAACCACTATGGACTCTGATGGTGGTGTTTTCTTGCGACGAGAACCATACAATGCCAACGGCGATGATGGCGGCAATGTCGATTTAATGATGCACTGTTATCAAATTCCGTTCACTTTGAACACCGAACGACTTGGTTACGATGTTCCGACCGATGCCTTCTGTATGACTCCAAACATCCCGCGACCACGATCTCGGGGTAAGTTGTACTTGACCTCTAATGATCCACAAGTAAAGCCAGCTTTGGACTTTAGATACTTCACTGATCCAGAAGGTTACGATGCTGCCACCTTGGTCGCTGGTATGCGAGCTGCTCGAGAAGTCGCCGAGAAGGCTCCATTCAAGGACTGGATCAAGCGTGAAGTCGCACCAGGTCCAAAGATCCAAAGTGAAGAAGACCTCTCTGAATACTCTCGACGGGTCGCTCACACTGTCTACCATCCAGCTGGCACTACCAAGATGGGTGATGTGAATAAGGATGCTTTCGCCGTCGTTGATCCAGAATTGCGAGTTCGAGGTATGAAGAACTTGCGAATTGCGGATGCTGGTGTTTTCCCAGAAATGCCAACTGCTAACCCAATGGTCACTGTTTTGTGTATTGCCGAACGAGCTGCTGAATTGATCGCTGCTACTCACGGCTGGAAGGACCGGCAATTTAAGTTGTAAGATACTTTTTATGTATATATTGTACTTTATGAATGATCTGGACGTGAAAATGACTCTTCTTCCCCTTTACTCTAACAATTGCACATGTATTTAAAATTCAATAACCCCATGAAATCACTAATGATCCTCAAATGCCTATCTAACGTGTAACAACGATCTTTCCTCCCGCATTGTGTGAATCCAACAGCTTATGAGCTGCCCGGATGTCCTTGGAATCAAATACGTGAGTGGGCCGTGCGTCGAACTCCCCGCTTTCGATCTGACTAACGATCTCCTGAAGCGGGAATTCAGAAATTGGGAAACTGGGGGTGCCTAGCACCTTGCTGTGGAAAAGACTAAAATGCACCCCAGATTCCATCTGAATCATGGGGTTGAAGTCTGTGATTGGGTCAAGACCACCTAACCATCCTGCCTGCAACATGCGGCCACCCGGACGAGTAAGGGCAATTGACTCTAGAAGCACGCTGTTCCCAATGAGATTCAGAGTTTTATCAAACTTGAGCGGCTCACCATCCACATCGGCGAACTGCTTGCCAAGATCACGTTGCTCCTGCTTCACATCGGCAGCACCCATTTCCCTTAGCATATCGAAGCGTTCCTCACGTCTTGTAGTTGCAGTAACTTTGGCTCCGCGATTCACTGCTAGCTTGAGGGCTGCTTGACCAATTGTAGACGTAGCACCCCGGATTAGGACCCTCTCGCCAGACTGAACGTCCAGAATAGTGGTAATGCAGCTCCATGCAGTGCCATAGACCTCAGGTAATGCAGCGAGTTGCTCCCATGGCAAAGCTGTCTCCAATGAGATAATGTTAGAGACTGGTACGTTGACATATTCACCATAGCCTCCCGGTATGTTTCTACCCATTCCGCCCATAACAGCAGCAACCTTCTTGCCAACAGGCAATTCACCCCCCGGACACGCATCGACCACTCCGACGCATTCAAGTCCAGTAATTGGATTCCACTCATCCCACTCGCCTTTACGCATGTGCATCTCGGCGTGATTAAGACCAAAGGCCTTTACTTTGACCAAGGCGAAACCCTCCTGAGGCTCAGGCTTGGGGACCTTTTGGCATTCGAGGACCTCGGGTCCACCGAATTTAGTAATAACGATAGCGTCCATAGATTGCGACATTTAAAAAGTACTGCTGAAAACTTATTGGAAAAGACTTTGAAAACTTGATTTGTTACCTGGGATGCTGAACGCTTATTTGAATAACAATTATCAAGGAACATAGTCACCATTATATAAGTTTCGAATATGGCCCTGTCACGGCACATCCGAATTATGGATCTATTGGGTTTTCATGGGCGCCGTTGCCGAGATTAGAAATCAGAGCATGTCAATTCGCCTTGTTTACCTTCACAACTCAACCACCAATTGGGCTTTGAGGGCTCGTGGGTGAGTATTGTCTGGTGTGCGCACCATGTCTCTTGACTAAGTGTCTCCGCCGTGCCAAAATTGGCCGCGCCACATTGCATCGCGTTAAATGAAATGATAAAAGCTTGTGCGACACAACAGGCGAGTTATAAGCTTACAAATAATTCCATGCACGGCAGGATGGTGAGCGAATTGGTAAGCGAATTTTCGATCGTTTTCGGCAATTCTCGGTATGGTTCAATCTCAATATTAGCCGGCACGGTATCGATCGGATGTCCCGACGCTGATCTGCATGCCGCAGTCCCGTTGTTTCTCACTTGAGTTCAGAGCATGTCCTCCACATTTTACCGTTTCTGCCGTTTTTGCCGGTGCTTATTCTAGACATCTAGTATTACTCCATATTATAGCGATTATAATTTGTCACCTACACTTTCCTTTCGTCTTCTCTTCAGTCAGACTGGCTTAAGCTGGTCTGGGTGCAGAGCTCGGCAACAAGGAAGGTATGAGACCTCGAGATCTACGAGAAGAAACGCCAAAAATTCAGCACGCTCGGCGTAAGTCTACGACTTGACGCGCACCAGCTTATTTGCACATCCATTGATCTTGTGTGATGGCCAGCAAGCTCAGAGTCACCCAGCGGTGGCGTTCAACCGGAACATCTCGTTCCCGTTCAGGAGCAACCATTGGCTGAATCCAGAATTCAACAGCGAATTATTCAGACAATACTAAGAAGGAACAGGTAGACAAAGGGCCAGCGATGTAGAGCGAGGCGATCGCGCCGACAGAGGTTTTAAATTAGGCTGGAAACTGCACGAAGGTAGACAATGGTGCGGCCGACTCTATGCGTTTGATGTGACGCACAGTATCTCATACTACGGGCCCTGGTCCAAGACAGCTTCGATGACTATGAGAGCCTTTCGCACATGGGGAGTAACCGCAGCCTGTGCAAGAAGTGGAAATCTTGTGATTCTTTTTTCTGTGCAATCAATATATGAATATATTAAACAACAAAAACTATAGAATATACTAATTACCGATGTTCATGGTGGGTAGGAAAAGCCGCTCAAAAACCTCCCCAATAGTAGCTCAGGATGAGAGGCTGTCTGCCGTCTGAAAAAGTTACGGTAAGTACTGTCGGCAAGCCGTGCCACGGTAGACTGCAATATTTAGGGCCACCACAGTCAACCCAGTACCCGATTGAGCGCTGCCGATGTAGCAGCAGGCGGTGAAATAATTGAGCCGCACGCCGCACGGAGTGCGGCTGAAATCAACGTTTATTGAATCTGCGCTTAACGTTCGACATCGAATTGAGGGCGTCTGGTGTAGTTGGTTATCACATTCGCTTAGCATGCGAAAGGTCCCCGGTTCAATTCCGGTGTCGTCCAATTCTCTTCGTTCGAAACTTCGGTTTCGATTCTTTTTTAGCAATATTTTTTGTGTATGCCATGTTTGTGCAGATCAAGCGGATCACGGAGCTGAATTTCCAGTCAAAATTCTCGAAACTGTTGCATTTCATAGACACACCCGATGCGGCTCGGCCCTAGATCGCACCAAACTACTATACAAACAGTCGATTAACAGTTTCTAAACACAAAATATATACATTTTCTTATTCTTTTCTCAACAAAAGATTACTTTAACAGAGTAGAGAACACTTTTGCAGTGGAGTAATTACAAAAATCAAGCGGCGGGTGGTTCGATTAGAAACCCATACCACCCATTCCGCCCATACCGCCCATGCCACCGCCCATGCCTGGAGCTGGGGCAGCAGCGCCGGCTTCCTGTGGAGCGTCAACAATGGCGCATTCGGTAGTAGCCAGCAAGGAGGCGACACTGGAAGCATCGACAAGACCAGTTCGGACAACCTTGAATGGATCAATGATACCGCTGGCAATCATATCAGTGTATTGGCCAGAGGCAGCATCGTAACCTCGGTTAAAGTCTTCACCGAATTCATCAGTCAACTTGCCAACAACAACTGAACCTTCACCACCGGCATTTTCCACAATGGTTCGAGCCGGCTTGCAGATAGCAGCCTTGATGGCTTGGACACCCAAGTGTTGATCGAAGTTCTGGGTCTTGACATTGTCCAAGATTCGAGAAGCCTTCAACAAAGCAGTACCACCACCTGGCAAGATACCTTCTTCAACAGCAGCTCGAGTAGCGTTCAATGCATCAACAAATCGGTCCTTCTTTTCACCAACTTCGACTTCAGAAGAACCACCAACCTTGATCACAGCAACACCACCAGACAACTTGGCCAATCGTTCTTGAAGCTTTTCTTTCTCGTATTCAGAAGTAGCGGCATCATTGATCAAGGCCCGGATTTGTTCACATCGTTGAGCAATGTTTTCCTTTTCACCTTCACCGTTCAAGATGATAGTGTCTTCCTTGGTGATGGTGATGGAACCGGAGGAACCCATCAATTCTGGAGTAGCGTTTTCTGGCTTAATATCCAATTCTTCAGTGAAAACGGTACCACCGGTCAAGATGGAGATATCGCCCAAGATGGACTTTCGGTTGTCACCAAAGCCTGGAGCCTTGACAGCGGCAACTTGAACTTGACCTCGCAACTTGTTCAAAATACAAGCAGCAAGAGCTTCACCGTCGATATCTTCGGCAATGATAACCAATGGTCGTCGCAACTTGTTGGAAGCTTCCAAAGCTGGCAATACATCTTGGATGCTTGAGATCTTCTTTTCAGACAACATCAACAACGGTTGTTCGAATTCAACCTTGCCGGCCTTGGTATCGGTGACGAAGTATGGGGAAATGTAACCTCGGTCGAATCGCATACCTTCAGTCACTTCCAATTCATCTTCGATAGTCTTACCTTCCTTGACGGTGATAACACCTTCCTTGCCAACCTTTTCCATGGCGTTGGCAATCAACTTACCGATGTGGCTGTCGCCGTTGGCAGAGATAGTGGCGACTTGAGCGATCTCTTCACTGGTTGTGATTTCTCGCTTGTGCTTTTGCAAAAACTCCACAACAGCTTCGACAGCAGCTTGGGAACCTCGTCGCAAATCCATTGGGTTGCAACCGGCAGCGACGTTCTTGACAGATTCAGTGAAAATGGATCGACCAAGAACGGTAGCAGAGGTGGTACCATCACCGGCAGATTCGTTAGTCTTTGATGCAACATCTTGCAACAATTTGGCACCCAAGTTTTCAAATGGGTCCTTCAAGGAAACACTCTTAGCAACAGTGACACCGTCCTTAGTGATCTTTGGGGATCCGAAAGACTGTTCGATCAAAACGTTTCGACCTTTTGGACCAAGAGTCACCGAGACAGCCTTGGCCAAAACGTCGACACCTCTCAAAAGAGCAGCTCGGCCTTCGACACCGAACTTGAGCTCTTTGTGAGAGTAGAATCGCACCTGTTGGCCGACTGATCGGGCAGTCTTAGCAGCGTTGATTGATTGTCGTGAGAGCATGTTGACAAAAAATACCGTGGAGTGTGATGTGTGGAGAAGGTTTGATTTTTTTTTCACCGGTAGAACTTCTAAGAATCTTCGCAGCGGGGCGGCACGCACTAAATCTCGCTGTTGGGAGCAGAGGCCATCGGCGTGCACTCGGCGGGAGGCGAGGCTGCGGTTAAGCGCGCTGGGCGTCTATTCTCTTGCGCTTTTGTGTATCATGATGTCGGCGGAAGTGAATGGTATGTCGACAAAAAGCTACTAGACTGACAATGAAACAGGCTTTTGCCCCATATTGAGCATATTTTATGCTGTTTTCCACCCCAAAGAAGGCTCAAAGGTGCTATGCCAGGTCCCTTCTGGGTCGATCATTCCGGCGCCTAACGACTCAAGCGCCCTGCCATCACCACTGTTCCAGTTCGACTGGGTCAAGAACTACGTGATTCCAAAGCCCCAACTATGTAATAGACTCGTTTCTGTCAATGTGGGAAACTACCGCATTGTGGGACATCCAGTCTATATCTACAACTCGGAAGACTACGAGCGTAATTCGTTTGTATTCAACTTTGTGTTTGTCTTCCAAGGAGATGCCGACTCGGTGGTATACGAGACACCAATTCGTCGGCTGGCAACAATGTTCATGGCACTCGAAGAACAGGGCAAGTATCTCTCAAAAGAACAAAGCCTGATGCATATTAACAACATCATCGACCAAATCTATCAAGATTTGAATAATTATTCGGAATGCATGATTCCAATCGACGACTCCAACCTGGTCAACATGAAGCTATTTCCATTGTTCCCACCACCACCAGAATTGAAGACATATCATGTGCCTATATCCGCAGTCCGATTGGAACGGCTCATAGATCCCAACTGGGACCCTACGATGGAAAAGATTGTCCCGTTTATCAACGGTATCAACTCCATCGCCCAAATCGCCGAAATGGCCGGCGCCAACTACAGTCTCACAAAACAATGCATCCAGCATTTGATTCATTACAAATGCCTTATAATTGTCGACCTGTTCCAGTTTTCCAACATCTATGCCGCAACTCCCGGATTATCGCAATTTATAACGGACCCCTTCATGTTCAAGGAATGCCAAGCATACGTGTTCAACCCAGACAAGACCAGGCACAACAGCTCTGCATTCATCGGTCCGTCTTCGTATTCCTCATCATCTTCATTCTCAACAGTGCGGTCTGCACACAAACCGCCGTCGCAAGCGGTACTCTTTTTTCTGTACAAATCGCTGTATCAGGGCCAGACCGTGCGCGAGTGGTACATGGAACACCGCCGCTTGCTCAATGGCGTCGACGTGCGGCGCTTCTTGTCATTTGGAGTCATTAAGGGACTGATCTACAGAATACAGACATTTGCTATCTGCGAGGCAAATACTCGAAAGAAGCTGCAGAAACAGCAGCAGCATATGGAAAATCCAAAAACTAAGATCGAGCAGCTGCTCTGCAAACTAATGGACGTGCCACGGCATCTCGATTCAATATGCACCGAGCTGGCCATGTCCAAGCAGCAGGTCGAAGAAATGCTTCAAAACAATGGCGATTGGACTCTTGTGAACAGCTAACAATGTCGATCGTGCTTGGCCTTTTGTCGCAAGTCCAGCAAAGCTTCGGTGAGTTTACCATCTTTGAAAGCTCGTTTGAGTTGGCGAACCTCTTTATCGTCCAGCCTCCGACCGACTTTATCCTCCAACTCACGGGTGGATATCCGCTCTTGCAGCTTTATTTCGGGTCCTTTTTTCTTCGCATATTTAGCCTGCACTCGTAACGTCAACGCTTGTGGTCGTGAAGACGATCTGACTGTGTACTCTTCGTCGTCGATGTCGTCACCTTTGCTGAACCGTAGATATTCATCGCATACTTTTAGGCGCCATCCATAGTCTTCTCGTGATAATTTGAATGATTCTGCAGCACCGATAGCTGGTGATTTTGCGTGGAACTTGCCTTCTTTCAACGACAGATAGGTTCCTGATGATGTTTTGAATGCGTATTTCTTGTCGGACCCGAAATCCAATGGCGTTACAACAAACACCTGTTGTACAGTAGTTGGTTCTGTGGAGTCGGCCTTATTATCTGCTTCACTGACCAGGTCTAGTTCTTGAGACGTGTAGATTTTGCCATCTAGATCGCTGCAGACGCATGCAGGGGTGTCGTTCAATATCATGATCGGTCCTTGAAGCTCCTCCGACAATTTGGCTGTGATCCAACCTTCAGGTTCTGTTTTAACAGCCTTCGCATCGGATTCAAGTGTTGATTCATTCTCACGCTTTCTCTTTTTGGGCTTTTCCCCTTTGAACTTCAGCTTTGAGGGCATTAGAACTGGTTATGGTGGTAGTGGTGGGAGTGCCAAGCTTGGGAAGATGCTAAAAACTTGTTTACTATGGAGTACAACGACAAAAAAAAAATATATATATGCTATGTCAAGTCGTAAAATCGGTCTGTTTGCTCCATATAAGATTCTTTTCTCAAATTGACAGATTGGCCCAAAATAGGAGTTGCAATGCCAGAATGGTGATACGGATCAGAAGTAAGACTCTCCTCCCGAATTCTATCGTATACACCAGTCGAGATGAGCTGTACCCCTGATTCTTCCGAACCTCTAGGCAAAATGACATCGGCATATTGCTTTGTAGGTGCAACATATTTGTTCATTTCCGGTCGTGCGTGGTTTAGATATTCTTCCAGAATAAAGCTCAATTGTGAATTGTCCGTGCCAACATCTCGCAAGATCCATCTGGATAGCCGGGTGTCGGCGTCACTATCGACAAACACCTTCATAATAGCCTGATCTCGGATCTCGGCGTCATATAATGCATAAAGCCCTTCCACAATAGTAACACGATGAGGACCTTCAACAGTTGCTTTAGCCTCCAGCACCTTTTTTAGCTTTTCAAAATCGAAGTTGCCGGGGCCACGTTCATTGGGGTTGATTGTGAAGTCGGTCATATCCAGAGTTTCCACCGTAATGGGCAAATCATCGCTAGCCAGGCTGGTCAATGCTTTTACTAGATCTTCGCACACGATTTTTTTACCGGCGGCGTGGCCACCAGCTACTGCAATGATCCAGTGCTTTGACATTGTTTGAGAGTTTAAAAAAATATGTACTGCACTTGCGGCCTGTTCCAAATAATCAATGGCCGCGCACCTCAAATTTCTTGTCTCTCTGATCGAGATATCTTTTTTCAACATTCAACTATGTCTTTTGATCGTGATGCTGACGGTATGGCACAAGTAAAGAATCAGTAACTAACGAAAATACAGAGGAACTGGAGTTTAGCTCTTCGGATGGAGTCAAGGTGTAAGTTATCGGCAGTTTATGTCAGTGCCCAAAAGCTAACAAAGCATAGGTTCGGTTCATGTATGAGGGAATGAAGAAAGAAAAAAAAATGCTAACGAATCCAGTCGAATCTATGAACCTGAATGGTATGAATCGATAGGTTGATATGTGCTAATACGAGACTACAGAAAATCTTCTACGAGGGATCTATGCGTACGGGTTTGAAGCACCGAGTGCTATTCAAAGTCGGGCCATTTCACAAATCATGAGTGGCAGAGATACCATTGCTCAGGCTCAATCTGGTACTGGTAAGACGGCTACGTTCAGTATTGCGATGCTCGATATTCTGAATGTAAAAAATCGGGAGCCGCAGGCCATTGTTCTAAGTCCGACTCGTGAATTGGCAGTTCAAATTCAAAACGTTATCATGGCTCTCGGTGATTATATGAATGTTCAATGCCATGCATGTGTTGGTGGTAAGAGTATTGGTGATGATATTAGGGCGTTGGATCGTGGTCAACATGTCGTGTCTGGTACCCCAGGGCGGGTTGCAGACATGATCCGACGAAGACATCTGAACACAAAGAATGTCAAGATGCTGATTCTTGATGAAGCAGACACTCTATTGGAACAAGGCTTTCAAGAGCAAATCCATGAAATTTATCGATATATGCCACCAGCTACACAGGTCGTGGTTGTGAGTGCTACGTTACCTAACGACGTTTTGTCGCTGACGTCCAAGTTCATGACAGATCCGGTTAGAATCTTGGTTAAGCGTGATGAATTGACTCTGGAAGGCTTGAAGCAGTATTTTATTGCTGTTGAGAAGGAAGATTGGAAGTTTGATACACTGTGTGATTTGTATGATACGTTGACGATCACCCAGGCAGTTATTTTCTGTAACACCAAGAGAAAGGTCGACTGGCTGACTGACAAGATGAAGGAGGCCAATTTCACAGTGGTATCAATGCATGGTGATATGAATCAAAAAGAACGGGATGAAGTCATGCAGGATTTCCGACAGGGCTCGTCCCGAGTGTTGATCTCTACTGACGTGTGGGCACGAGGTATCGATGTGCAACAAGTGTCGTTGGTGATCAACTATGATTTGCCAGGCAATCGTGAGAACTACATCCATCGAATCGGTCGGTCTGGCCGATTTGGCCGAAAGGGTGTTGCTATTAACTTTGTCACTGATGAGGAGGTGCGTATTCTACACGATATCGAACAGTACTACAGCACGCAGATTGACGAAATGCCGGTGAACATTAATGAAATGCTGTAGTTATATGACATGTATAGACAGGACCTAATCTATTCTTCTTTAATTTTATTATTTCAGGGACATGACGCATAAAACGGCTTTCTGTCAAGTGCTGAAGTACATGCGGCGGTTGCTGTGGTAACTTTCAGTAGTTGTTGTGGTAACTGGATTGGTTGCTATGGCAACGAGTCAAATTGTAAACACGGGGACCAATTTTCCCGCCATGATATGTCGCGATGCAGCCGTGATTTGTATTGTTCCTCCCACATCACCTGCAACAAGTGCGCGACGCTTTATTTATCAATGAAGACGACTAGACGTACAGAACGGCTTCCTTCGAGAATTGGCCACCGCGACGTGGATGTCGATGAGGGGTCGAATATACGCGTCGTCACGCGGTGTCGTGGACGTAATGACCGAGAAATCAGGGCCAAGAGCGCAGTGGTTGTAGATACGAGCTCAGAAACGCGAACTGAGGTGTCAGTACGAATGGGGCAAGACATGTCCAGCAACAGGACGTACACTCTGGATAGGGTTTTTGGTGCCGAGGCGGACCAGAGTATGATTTTCGATGAGGTGGTTTCCCCTATAGTTGACGATTTACTAAGGGGCATGAATTGTACAGTGTTTGCATATGGGCAGACCGGTACTGGTAAAACGTAAGTTTTCTGAAAACGCGAATGCTAATGAACAAACAAAAACAGATACACAATGTCAGGAGATGATTCAATATCGAACGACGACTCGTATGTACACGAGGCAGGGATAATACCTCGGGTACTCTATCGACTATTTAATTCGCTAGAAACGCTTGGAGACCATTCAGTAACGTGTTCATTTATTGAATTATACAATGAGGAGCTGAATGATTTGCTCAATCCCGGGGATGGGAAGAAAGTGCGAATCTTTGACTATGCGGCGAAAAAGACAGTCATGGTGCAAGGGTTGACGGATTGTCATATTACCACGGCTACGAGTGGGTTGAAGGTATTGCAAAGTGGGTTACGAAAACGACAAACTGCGGCGACAAAGATGAACGATTATTCGAGCCGGAGCCACACCATTTTCACACTGAATGTTGTTATTGACCAGAACGGCGACTGCAGACGAGCGAAGATCAATCTTGTGGATCTGGCGGGGTCGGAGAATATTGGCAAATCCGGGGCTGAGAACAAGCGGGCACGAGAAGCGGGTATGATCAATCAGAGTTTGCTTGCATTGGGGCGTGTTATCAATTCGTTGGTAGACAAAAGTCCTCATGTACCGTATCGGGAATCGAAGTTGACGCGGTTGTTGCAAGATTCGCTTGGAGGGCGGACCAAGACGTGCATTATTGCGACCGTAAGTCCGGCGATGGTGAATGTTGAAGAGACTCTCAGTACGCTCGAGTATGCAAGTCGAGCCAAGAATATCAAAAACAAGCCGCAGGTGAACTCGACGGTGTCGAAGAAGGTGCTCCTAAAAGAATACGCCGCAGAGATGGAGCGGCTGAGACAAGATTTGATGGCCACGCGCAAAAAGAACGGTATTTATCTTGACACTGACAACTACAACGAGCTGATTGCTGATACTGAGAGCCAAAAGATCTTGGTCAGCGATCAGCAGAGAAAGCTGGACACCATAGACTCGCAGCTTCGAGCTGCGAGAGAGCTTGTAGAGGATACCCGGCTGCAGCTAAAGCAAGTCAATAAGGAGCTCGAAGGCACGTCTCAAGACTTGACGAAGACTATGACTGATCTCAACCACACTGAGGCTCAGCTTCGATCAACTCGAAAGGTGCTCAAGACCGAGACGGTGCTGAGGAAGGCCCATGCTGGGACCGAGAACCAGCTTCACTCGATCGGCAGAGAGCTGGTTGAGACCCTTGACCAGACGATCAACGATGTCAATATGTTAGTTGAGAAGCTGCAGCAGAAGTATGCGATGGAGCGGGAGGCGAGAGACATTATTGTTGTAAACACAGAGACTTTGTCGAGTTCTGTTGACGACGTATCGAACCAACTGAGCCAATACTCTGGTCAGCATTCCGTGATATCAGAAGAACTCAGCGATCGGATCAATCGGTTGGTCGAGCAGGAAATGGCGAAAATTACTTCCATGTCCGAGCATGTCAACAGCAGCTTGTTGGATATGGGCAGCATGACTGAAGAGTTGAAAAAGAGCACTGGCGATTCCGAGACGAGCATGCGCGAGATGTTTGACAGTGTGGACCATGTAAGAAATGACATCAAAAACAAGGTCCGAGATGGATTCAGCTCGCTGCAAACCAGCGCGTCGAGCATCTGCGCCTCGGTCAACAATGAGCTTGAACAGTTTAGAGCTCAGATCCAAGATCCTGTCATAAAAATTGTGGAGCTGGTCAACAGGTCCATGTTTGCCCAACAGCAACACTACGAATCCAAGATTTCGAACCTGAACAAGCTCAACCAGCTGATCCAAGAGTCAGTGCAACGAGCCGATTCTGAATATACCCAGCAGATAGAGCAGTTGACAAGAGTGGTTGAAACAGAGCGACAGCATTCGTCGGCCAAGCGGCAAGATCTTGTTCAGCAAATGGCTGCACTAGTGGATGCGTATGCGGTGGACTCGGAGAGCCGCATGAAGACCGCAATGTCTCAAGTTGAGATGCCGACGACCTTGATCGATGGGATGGCTTCGAAACATCAGGAGATGATAACCAGTATTAGTATATCTGAGCGGGAGCACATGCAAGCTGAACAGCAGCGAACTCAGCAACTATCTGTTGAACTCAGTGGTGTTTCCGATGCGGTCCCGTCTCACTCTGCTGGAGTCAGCAATGCCATCGACAGGTTTCAGCAAGATGCGGCGGCAACGATCGATGTGCAAGTTGAGTCGGTTGAGAAGAACATCGAAGCTTTGGATTCTTTTCTGGGTCGTGTTGGCAGTCAGAACAAGCAGCATGGTGCTCTTGTCAATCGTCAAGTTTCGACGGTGTGCTCAAATTTTCAGCAGATTTTGGAGCATATGCAGGTTGGTTTAGAGGACATGAAGACGGGAATATCGCAACAAGGTGAGGATTCTGGGATTGGTGCTCTGACAGAGAGCTGGAGCCGGGTGGAAAACGTCACGTCTGAAAGCATGGGACAGATTCGCCAGTCGATTGAGTCTCTTATGAGCCTGAATCAGAGTAACATTGAGCCTACGGGAAACACTCCGAAGAAGCGGAAGCTTTCATTCAATCGGACATTACCGCGAACTTTGGATGAAGTTCCTGAGGAGGACAGTGATCGGTTACCATTGAACGAGATCTCCCATGCGGAGAATATACCTGTTGCGGCGACTGACAAGACCATCATCAAGCCGATGATCCCGGTTCCACGGGGTGTCAAACGACTTCGAGAGCGAAAATAATAAATAATATGATAAAAAAATGTACTTCTATTCAAGTGTCGCTTTCGTTTTGATGCTCAGATTCGTAAAGCAGTTGACGCAACTGCTGCGATCGGTCTCGAACCGCCTGCATCAAGTCGCGGGTGTCCTTGAGAGTACCGTGAGGGTGTTTTTTACGTAGTGTTGTTGTGGTGCTATTAGTACCATCAATAAATAGTTTAGTAGATGATTGGTCCTGATCCATCCAAGATGGAGCGGTCGATTGAGATGTGGACACATCAGTCACTTGCCACCCGGGTGATAATGATTTGTATGCAATCACCTTCTGGTCAGCATCAATGTCTACAATCAGAGACACATCTCCACGCTGTTGCTCTAATGCATCGACCGTAGGATTAAAGTCGTCGTCAGCAAACACATATTTGACTTCTGGGTAGATCATTCTTGTAGTAAATTCTCCAGTCGAGTCAGAGGTCCCTGTGTCGCTTGTGCTTTGGACTTGCGCTTCCTCGTCTATTTCTGAAGTAGTTGATGCAGCCGGTATCTGGTATGTTGACATGTCCCTCACGACCACCATGAACGGTAGAGAAGACTTTGTCCATTTCGGGGCTTCAGTCATTATCTATCAGAGCGATCGAGTCGGGGGGGGGGGGGTTGAATGTTGTCGCATATCATATGATCTGAAGATGTGTTACAGCTGCGCTGTAAATCTCCCAACGTGCATGAGACTTGTGCCGTTGGATGTGTGTCATGGCATTTCCTTTTTGGCACGCCCTTTTTTTTCACCTTTTTTTCCTACGACATCCCCACAGAAAAAAAAAAACCTAGAACCATGTTGGATATTCTGCAATTTATTGAAGAAAAGGGGGGGAACCCTGAGCAGATTCGAAAGTCTCAAAAGGCTCGAGGTGATCCTGTAGAGCTTGTTGATGAGATCATTGCTGAGTATGGCGCATGGGTCAAGAGTACGTGTCTCCAGGGGGAAAAGCTAACATATGACAATCAGTTCGATTCAGAGTTGACGAATTTAACCGAGCTATTAATGCCATCCAGAAACAACTGGGTGCCAAATACAAGGTATGGTGGTTGTGGTAAACGATATCGGCTAACTGATTGATGAACAGGCCAAGGAAGATGCAACTGAGCTGTTGGCTGAAAAGAACAAAAAGGCAGAAGAAAAGGCAGCTGCTGAAAAGGAAGAACAAGAAGCTGACAAGCAATTGCGAGCCAAGGTCGGTTTGATTGGTAACCTTGTACACGAATCTGTGCCAGTTTCTGATGACGAAGCCAACAATGAGCTGATCCGAGAATGGGCTCCACAGGGGACCACGGTTGATGCTAAGGAACGGGCTGCCTTGTCCCATCACGAAGTGTTGACTCGACTGGATGGTTTTGATCAAGAGAGAGGTACCAAGATTGCCGGTCACCGAGGATACTTTTTGCGAAAATGGGGTGTCTTCTTGAATCAAGCATTGATCAACTATGGTTTGGAATTCTTGCTTAATAAGGACTATACCCCATTGCAAGCTCCGGTCATGATGAACAAGGAAGTCATGGCCAAGACTGCTCAATTGTCTCAATTTGATGAAGAATTGTACAAGGTTATGGACGGCACCGATGAAAAGTACTTGATTGCCACCTCTGAACAGCCAATCTCCGCATACCATTCGGACGAATGGTTTGAACAACCAGATTCTCAATTGCCAAAGCGATATGCTGGTTTCTCCACCTGTTTCCGACGAGAGGCTGGTTCTCATGGTAAGGATGCATGGGGCATTTTCCGAGTGCATGCTTTTGAAAAGATTGAACAGTTCTGCATCACGCAACCAGACAAGTCCTGGGAAGAATTCGACCGAATGATCAACCATGCTGAAGAATTTTACAAATCTCTAGGCTTGCCATACCGAGTTGTGGCCATTGTTTCTGGTGAATTGAACAATGCTGCTGCTAAGAAATACGATTTGGAGGCCTGGTTCCCATACCAAGGTGAATACAAGGAATTGGTGTCCTGTTCCAACTGCACTGACTACCAGTCGCGAAACTTGGAAATCCGATGTGGTGTCAAGAAGATGAACGAAAAGGAAAAGAAGTATGTCCATTGTTTGAACTCTACTTTGACCGCTACCGAACGAGCCTTGTGCTGTGTTTTGGAAAACTATCAAACCGAAGACGGTCTGCGAGTTCCAGAAGTCTTGCGAAAGTATCTTCCAGGTTCTCCAGAATTCATTCCGTATGTCAAGGAATTGCCAAAGGATTCTACCTCAAATAAGAAGAAGTAAAACTTGATTATTATTATTTTTTTTTTAATCTTCTAATGCTTATTTATAAAACATGCTCTGCTCCTTCTGGTTGCTTTCGAAAGGCTCTATCCATCTGACAGGTAAGATCATCGTAACTAGGGCAATAATTCGGCCAAGCCCAAGCCTTTGGCACGTATAGAATTTCCCCACAGAAACCCAAAATAGTGCTCATTTAAACTTTCTTGTTTGCACTGCTCGCAGGAATTTCGCCCTCCTCTATGCGGCTTTGGGAAAGATCAGTGGCATAATTCCTCGAACAGGAACGCGTTGAGCAATGAATCGCATCGCCCATCGCACGTGGTAGGGCTGAGAGGCTAATCCCGAGCGGGCAAGATCGGTTCGAGTCAGTTCTTAAACAGGGTTACGCGGGCCGGCCACTCATCTTGCTCAGGAAGGCGTGGCACAGCAGCAACTCGCTTAGCGTTTAGATTTGAAAAAGCAATCAAGATAATTGACTGGAATGATCTTAAACTTTGGCTGCGGTGGAGAAAAAAAATACAGCCCTGGTATCAGTATGGCGTGGCGGAGGGCTGTCTCGCACTCTCCGCAAGGCGTGCATCTGTTGCTTGTTTGTTCCGTCGGGATCCTCCATCTGCTATCGCCACCATATAAATAAGATAACATTGCGACATCCAATTTTTCTTTCTCTTTGAACAATCCCCCATGTCCGGAAATAACGATGCGTTATCGTATCTGGATCTGACGTTTCTCACTTTTCAGGCAGTCTTTCAGACTGTGATTATCTGTGCATTTGGTTACCTAGCTGCCCGGTCGAAGATTCTGACGCCCTCGGTGCAGCGCCATGTTTCGACATTGAACGTTCAATTGTTTACACCGTGTTTGATTTTCTCGAAGTTGGCCAGCTCTTTGTCGCTTGAGGCTCTCGTGGATATCGCCATTATTCCGATATTTTTTGCCATCACCACCTTGGTGTCCCTGGGTGGCTCGAAGCTCATGTCACGTTTTTTCCGGCTCAACGTACGTGAGGGCAATTTCGTGACTGCCATGGCGGTATTTGGCAATTCCAATAGTCTTCCTGTTTCTTTGACAGTGTCTTTGGCCTATACTTTGCCTAATTTGATCTGGCCAGACATCCCCAACGATAATGCTGACGATGTGGCTTCTCGAGGCATTCTTTACCTGCTGGTGTTCCAGCAACTGGGGCAAGTCCTGCGGTGGTCGTGGGGCTACAACACGTTGCTGGCCAAACCCGAGCACGAAATCACCGATCAAGACGCAGCTGCAGCAGAGGGAACAGTTTCTGAACCGGCTTCGGGTTCAGCTCTAAATGATGCTGATTTAGAAAGACGGCCATTGATCAACATTCATGTCCAGCGTGGTGGTACCTATGATGCAGTGGAAGCACATCGACCAAAGCTAGGAGACGGAACCAGTGTGTCTTCACGACAACTGCTGTGTGGTCTCAGCAGCAGTGAAAACTCCTCTACGGAGTCCCTGACCAGATTGGTTCAACGAAGAACCAGTACATTTAACCAGAACGACCGAATTCAAAGCAAAACTTGGAGGGATAAGGCCAAGGCACTTTATTACAAGGTGATGGCATTTATGAATGTTCCACTTTGGTCAATGCTGGTTTCAATCATCGTTGCGTCGATCCCTGCTTTGCGGGAAGAAATGTTTGAAAGTGGAGGGTTTATTCAAAACACGGTCACTAAGGCAATTCAGCAGCTTGGTGGGGTGGCTATTCCGATGATTTTGGTGGTTCTGGGTGCCAATCTTGCTCCAAACAACGAATGCGAACCAAGTGGTCATTATAACCGAGTTGTATCAGCAGCACTACTATCACGCATGATTATCCCACCGATGATCATGCTCCCTATCATTGCACTGAGTGTCAAATACATCAACATTTCGATTCTTGACGATCCGGTGTTTCTGTTGGTTGCATTCATCTTGACCATTGCTCCACCGGCAATCCAGTTGTCACAGATATGCCAATTGAACCAGGTGTTTGAAAAGGAGATGGCCGGAGTATTGTTCTGGGGCTACGTAGTTCTGACCCTTCCTACTACTATATTTATTGTGGTCACCAGTCTGGAGGTGCTCGAATGGGCTGGAGTCACGCATTCATGATATCCATAGTCATATTGTCCAATTAACTTCTAGAATCAGTAGCAAGCCGCCCTTTGCGAATCATGTCAGCGAGTTGCTGATAATGCTTAGTATTCGATGCATAAGTTGCTCTGAGGCCGTGCATAAAGTCCGACCCCACAGTCGTAAACCACGGGTTCACTTTTCCACCGAGCGAATATCGGGTATGATAGTCTCTGAAGAAATCGCCCTCTGTGCCGGTAGGAAACACATAGGCTGGATAAATAGTATCGCCTACACCAATTGCCCCGTCTCGAATGACCCGTTCCAGGTCGTACGGTCTGAGGCATGTAACCAAAAAATCGTGGTTATGAGCCCGTCGAACGTCAAATGGACCATAGAATTCCCCCGTAATATCACGTACTTCTCCTTCCAGCTTCCCCGCAGTCAATGGAGGAAGATCTCGAAATACTGATCTGACTAAAAAGGCATTGCTTGGCATTTGGAAATCGTCACAGGCATCTACGGAGTAATTGCGGCATCCGGGGTTCGCACATGATTCGTCACATTCGTCATCGGAGGCATCTTCATCATCGCCGTTGTGGTGAATTACTTGACACCCGTTTTCGTCGTCATCGTCGTAGTCTTCATCATCGTATCCGCTGTCTTCTGTTTCATCGTCATCATGGTCATGGTCTTGGTCGTCTCCCCATAAAAGCCTTCTTCTCCGTTCTTTTTGCTTCTCTTTGAGTTGCTCAAGGTCTACAGACCGTTGTTCCTTCTGCTCATGCTTCTTTTCCTGTTTCTTTTGCGCCTGTTTCTTATTGGACACTTTGCGTCTGGGTCTGGCCATGTCGGTAGTTGTGTTTGCTGTATGTGTATTTTTTGCACTTCTGCTAGCAATACTCTCCGTCCCAACATTATCCCTTATCGCCGCGATCATGGAGGAAGAGCAAATTGTACAAGCTACCAACGAATGGACCCAAAGATTGAAAGGCAAAAAGATAATAAAAGATGCCAAAGATGTATGAGATTTTGCAGAAGCAACCTTTGACTAACGTACGTTGTTGATAGCACGTTGAAGGCACCACAGTGTTGGCTGACGACCTGCCCAAGCCAAGCCGAGTCCTGCCGCCTAATTCTTTGGCCACACGGGACTTTCAAGTGAACCGGATGAACGTTAATACCGATGAAAATGGAAATATTCTTTCAGTTTACTTTGGTTAACGGCTACCTGGTATGACTTTGTCGTGGTGGCGGCGATTGCTCATTAGACCCAGCAAACAGCCTCGTGAGGCGACCGTTGTGCAGATATTGGTCTGTGGCAAATCATTATATTATTTAAATTATAAGTTGTTGAGATTTCAACATTTTGAGATTAGTGGCAATAAATACTTGTTATTTGCATTAGCCAGTAGACAAGCATTCACCTTTTAGGTATCCTGCTATCGCAAGTGAAGTGAGACGTCAGCGACGCGAGGCCATGACCTTTGCAGACCATTTCGGAAAGAAAGGTTCAATCATCGAGCGAAGCGAGTAAATCAAAAGCCGAGTGCACCAGGCTATAAGGCGCACTGCGTGCAGCCTCTTTCTTTTGCTCGCTTCGCTCGAGCGTAGCTCGGAATCATTAGACTAGCCAAAGCGGCTCACGGGAGCGATACTCAACATCCCCAGCTACGCTCGAGCGAAGCGAGCAAAAGAAAGAAGCTGCACGCAGTGCGTCTGACAAGAGAAAGGATCCCCCTGATCTCCGCTTTGCGTCGGGATACGGGACTATATGAATGTTCTGGGGCTGTGGGCGCCATGGATGCTCTATTGCATGTAATCGAATATTTCCACACGGAAACAGGTGCGTCAAAATGTATGGCTCTGTATCCCTTTCTGCGACAGGCGATAAACTCAAACACGATGCTTCCAGGGGTTGCTTCCATTGTTCTTGGGATAACAAGTGTTCAATTTGCAATTCTACACTATAATAGTTTCACCCATTTGAAGAGGACTACTACGACTGGATTGAACTGGACTACGCGGCTGAACCATCGCCTTGGTATGTTTCTCCGAAGTTTATCCGGCAAGAGAGTTCTAAAACATGCTTTTTTGTGACTAAGCTTGACTATGTACATGTGATCATAAACGTATAAATAATAACGAGCCGATGCATCAATTGATCTAGTTTTGAATCACATCGTGTCCCCATTCGTGGTCGACCTTGCCCCACATGATATTGCCCAAGGTTTGCTTAGCGTAGGCTGAGAACTCACCGAACATGCCATCCACTGAGCCCAACGGCACCTGGATTACGCTTCCCTCTGGAGTTCGAATAGCGGACACTGGAGCGACGAAGTAAGCGGTACCGACGGAGAAAGCTTCAACCAATCGACCTTCCTTGGCAGCAATTTCGATGTCCTTGACGGTGAATTCTTGTTCCTTGACATCAACTTCAGAGCCAAACTTTTCTTGCAAAACTTGCAACACAGATCGTCGCGTGACACCCGGAAGAATCACGCCGGTGGACAATGGGCATGTCATCACTTCGGTCTTACCCTCAGCATTCTTCATGGCCACGAAGAAGTTGGAGGTACCAGCCTCTGTGACAACACCATTATCTCCGAGCAACCACAACACTTGCGAATATCCAGCGTTCAAGCAATCAGTGTTGGCCTTCAAAGTTGGAGCATAGTTAGCTCCAAGCTTGGCATAACCAAATCCACCTGGCCATGCTCGAATCGATGCCGGTGGAGAACAGTACAGACTCAATGGCTTGGAATTGAGAACTGGGTACAAAGTAGCCATGATCATGAATTTGGCTTCTTGAGCAGTCTTGAAACCAAGCGATGGTTCGGTACCCATCAACAACGGTCGCATGTAAATATAATGGCCCGGTGTGATGAATCGTTCTTCCAGTTCAAGGAACTTTTCGAGCAGAGTAATAGCAGCGTCAGCCTCGACAGTTGGCAAACAGATTCGTTCAGCAGAGTCGTTCAATCGGTTGATGTTGGCTCGTGGTCGGAACATTCGCACCTTTTTGCCGTCTTCAGACTTGTAAGCCTTCATCCCTTCGAAACAGGTGGTCGAATAATGCAACACTGAGGCAGTAGGGTCTAGCTGCAACGGAGCCCATGGCTTCAACATTGGAACACCCCAACCAGTCTGGGAGTTCCAGTCAACTTCGATCATGTGGTCGGTGTGGTCATTGACTCGCATGTTCTCGACATTGCTTGGGGTTGAAGTCACCTTGGTGACCAGCAGATCAGCACGCAACGGTTGAGCTTCAGAAATGGTCATTTTTGGTCTAGTCTTTGGAAGTTATCCATCTGCAGGACATTCAAGCTTATATATGTTCGGGCAAGATGCAAGACATTGCGAAAAAAATACCCTCTACTTACTATGAGGGGTGGAAATAAGCCTGTCGGCGAAAAATTTCCAACTGAGACACACTTGGGCGGCTATGGACGGCGGGCGGCGGACGGCTCGGCATCCATGAACTAGCACAATATTTGTTTACTATTGCGAGACCGCAGTTTTTGTTCGTGCTAAACAACTTTTGTTCCTACGGTCTCGTCGGCTGATTCTGTAGGGTAAATTTTATGAGTTTTGCTGTTATATTGTGTAGAAACTGCGCGGAGCGGCTCCTTCGGCTAATTTCCGGCCGGTGCCCGCCCGAGATAAGGTTTCGCAAAGCTACCCACTTTAAGTACGGACGTTAGACTCGGCAATAGCCCGGAGGGCGTATTCGCATTCCGGGAGTGCCGCACGTTATTTAAATGAAGACTGGAGCGGCTCATTCCTAGATGTTTCCACCGAGCATTACACGAGAAGCTTGCGCGTATTCTTTTTGCGCTGTGCTGTTTTTCATGTAAGGTGGGTGCGACAATGCAGGGTTACCCTGAACTCTTCCCCCCTGGCGAGATCCGCTAGATCTGGATTGTTGTAGAGCTGGCCAGAGTGAGAATTCGTTTATTCCATAGACCCAAATACTTGAAATTCAATGATCCAAGGACAGATCAGTGGCGAAGCTCCAACGGGATGAAAATGAGTGGTGCTTCTGGGGCACGGCGTCGTCGTACGCCGCCGCCGCCTCCACAGGGTCAACCCCCGCAAATCGTGCGTAACTTCTGCAGCAGACCGCCAATAGTTTCTCCGGTTCGCTCTCTCACACCTCCAGCACCATTTCTCTGCAAATTTGACCCTTCCGAAAGAATGGTGACGACGCCGAAAAGACAACGCGAAGAGGACTTTGATGACGAGTACACTTCGGAGGGTCCACTGTCCCAGCGTCCATCTGGATCGTATGCATTGGTTCTGGTAAAATTCACTGACTCATCGAATTCTAGATGCGAAACGTGCAAGACGAGGAAAGTCCGATGTGACCGTGCAAGACCAGCTTGCAACTGGTGCAAGAAGAACGGTATGTTCTGAAGTACAAATAAAACTAACTTTGAGCAGGTGCCGAATGTATATACAAGACGAAGAAAAAGCCTGGCCTGAAACCTGGGTTCGGCAAAGAGTTGACATCAAGAATCGGTATGCAAGTAAAGAGTCCGCCTACTAACATGGACAGCAACTGTGGAGGAACAGCTCGACAAACATACAACATTAATAGGCAACCTCACCCGTCAAGTGGACTATTGGAAGACTCAGAACCAGCAGCCACAGCTACAACTACAACCAATACAATTACAACATAGTCCAGCAGAAAGCATGCATAGTGGGACGGGTAGTCACGCATCGACGCATGTTAGTGCTGTTTCTCGACCGCCTGTACTGCCTGATGCAACATTGGTACGGGAGTTAATTCACCTTTATTTCGTAAGGCTCCATCCTCAGTTTCCGATATTGCATGCAGAGAATATCCAGAAATGGCTAGTGGGGCATGTCGACAGCGGGCTCGCTGAGCCCTGGCCAATGCTATTGTATGCTATTGTTACAGTCGCGTTACGATGCATACCTTCGACAAGACTCAGCAGCGTGACTCGCAATCAGTACTACGAGTATTGCAAAGAAAAAGTCATTCTTCAGTCGCTGAATATTACCACGATAGAGCGGTTGCAAGCGTTGGTGATCCTGGCTGTTGATATGGTTGGCATTTCGAACGGGCCGCAAACATGGGGTATTTTGGCCTTGATCTGTTCAGCTGCAGTTCACCTGCGGATATGTAAAGAGCCCATGAACATTTCTTCCAACGACTCTATCGCGACGAAAGAGGATGAAGTATTGCCTGCGGCGGACAACACTATTGAGCTGGAGTCGCGACGACGGCTTTTTTGGGGTATCTACACTCTTGATCGGTTTTCAGCTGTATCGACATCATTTTCATTCCGGATCAGCGATACAGAGATTGACCGCATGCTGCCAATCACTGAATCGCTATGGAGATCACAGAATACGTCAGATCTTCCTAAGACGCGATGGCTGCAGGTTCCAAATCGAACTGACTACAGCCTGAATAATGTTCAGTTTATTGATCCATTTGGGTACTTGATTGAGTTGCTGCAAGTCATAGGATCAATGCACGATTTTCTGCGAAGGCCTGTCAATATCCACTCTCTAAACGATGTTGTGCAGTGGCAAATGCGGTATCGTCAATTGGACCAGCAGCTGGAAGAATGGTTCAAATCACTGCCCGACGAATTCAAGGATAGCGGCCAACTAGAACGCGATTGGAACCCAATGAAAGTATTGATATATTCGACATATCTTACTGCGGTGATTCGGTTACATTCTTCTGCGGGTTATGCGTTTTTGAAGAGCGAATTTTTCACCGCCAGTGCCAGCGCCGCACAAAAATGCGTCCAAGCAGCCAAGAACATGACTGCACTTGCCAAGCAGGTGTGTCTGGTGAATGCATGGGAATATATGGGTGCTCAATATGCGTGGTGCATATGGGTGTGTGCACGGGTTTTGCTGGTTGACTGTGTTACTACTCACAAAAAGTTCCCCACCGAGCTGGAATTTTTGATCCAGCATCTGCGACAACTCGGCAAGCACTGGAAAGTAGCGGCACGGTACTGGGAGATTCTCAATCTGGTGATCGATGAAGAACTATCATTGCGTACGGCCAAGCCGATTAGCACTCAGTCGAGCGAGTCCAGTTACGGTCGGAAGGAAAGCAAGACGCAGATCTTCAGCGACATGCGGCGCAATGCATATGCTCTGGATTTCCTGCTTTCGTCGAATAATTCTAACGATGAGCCTGAAAATTTGTCACCAGTCATGCCCAACTCACCGCCTCCACCAGAAAACGCCGAACCGGAGACGTTGAATGGCATGTTCGACTGGTTCAATTGGCCGAAAGCTGTCGACGGCATTGAAACTCCCCAGATCCACTCGCTCAACGAATATAAGAATATTCTCTCTGAAGGTGGGGAACTATTGCTCGGGTCCCAGCCCGATTGGCTTGAGCAGTGATACCTAGCCTCCTGGCACAACAGCTCAACTTCAGACCCTCGACCACATGCTCCAGGTATATATTCTTTCTGGCCTCGAGATCTGAGTCAAAAAAAAACAAAAACTTGGGGCGCATTAAGTAAAGTAAAAATTCATTGTAGCCACCAAACAGATCTACTAGGCGGCCATGTTAACGCGCTCCACACATCTTCCCAAGCCGCACGCAGTATTTAGAGGTGAGTTTCCGTGCGGCTCACAGGCGCCGAGCCTCGTTCGTCCACTCCCAGCATTCCAGGCGCCCCACGCAAATAAGTTGCATGACCACCACTTCCACCATGTTCTGGGTATTATTGTTGGCATTGGCGTCACTAGTTTTCTCTCGACGGGCCGATTCGTGGCTGCCGCCCGGCAAGTTCGACGATGTCGAGCCAATTGTGGAGTCGTTGTGGAGCCTGATTCCGGACATAACCATGCCGGCGACTACGACCTCTGTTATCCCCACTGGGCTGCCCACCGCCGAGATGATTCCGCCACCAAACATGCCGGAGTTTGACTCGCCTCTTCGTCTACCGCCGGGCTTTGCATGGGGTATGGCCACTGCGGCATACCAAGTGGAAGGCGCGGTGAATCTTGAGGGCCGGGGGCCCAGTATCTGGGACGTGATTGCACACACACCAGGCTACGTGTCTAACGGTGACAACGCGGATGTCGCAATTAACCACTACTTCCTGTACATGGACGATATTGTGCGGATGAAGGCCATGGGGGTGAAGTATTACTCGTCTTCCATCTCGTGGTCGCGGATCCTGCCGCTTGGAACCGGCCGCATCAACCGCGCCGGGTTGGGCCACTACATGCGGCTCGTTGATTACGTGTTGCAGATGGGGCTCGAGCCTGTGGCGACGCTGTACCATTGGGATCTGCCGTGGGCATTACAGCATGAGTATGGCGGATGGACTGACGAGCAGGTGGTACCGCATTTTGCCAAGTTGGCCCAGGTCATGATGGATTTGCTGGCACCCAAGGTCAAATACTGGGTCACTTTGAACGAACCGGAAACGTATTGCGGATCGTACCAGGGGTATGCTGAGGACCCTCGGTTCAAGGATACCTTGTATTTTTCCGATGAAAAACGTAGCAATGCTCGTTTGCTGTGTGGCCATTACTCACTGCTCGCTCACGCCGCAGCCGTTGACTACTTCCGCAAGGAGATTCTTGTCAAGTATCCGCAGTGCAAGATCGGGCTCAAGCATTCATGGGCTATGTCCTATCCATATAATGACACCGATCCTGATGACAACGCTGCAGCTACCCGCAATGTCGACGTGGCGGCCGGATGGCTCAACTGGCCCATTCATTTTGGCGACTACCATCCGCTGTTCAAGCAAAAATTCGGTGCGTATGTGCCAGGGTTCACTCCCGAGCAGAAGCAACTGCTGAACCAGTCCGTTGATATGTACATTTGGGATGGGTCATTGGCAGCATCGCCGACCAAGACGCCTTGTGGCTACGCAACACCCCAGATGTGTTTGAACTTGGACTGAAGTACATTTGGCACGTCTACCAGCCCAAAGAGATCTGGATCGGCGAGTTCGGCATGGCGCCGCCCCACGAGCGGCTCCTGGGGCGCGACGACGCGCGGTACGACACGGAGCGGGTCGATTTCTACGCAGGATACTTGCACAAGATTCTAAACCTGGTAAACCACGACAAAATCAACATCACCGGAGCGTTTGCTTGGTCTATGACCGACAACTTCGAATGGTCCTTTGGGTACGGGGTGCGATTTGGGCTCCAATACGTTGATTACACGACTCTGCAGCGGTACTACAAGAGAAGCTTTTTCTACTTTTGCGACTTTTTCAAAAATTACATCAGTCATTAGATTATCGGAATAGCATAACAAAAAAAACGAAAATACACACTAGTTTTTGATAAATCCACCTTGCTTGCATAGGCCGTAGAACAAGGACTCCGGGTTCTGCAACAGGTTTTGCGGAGAGTCAAACTCAGCTACCTCGCCCCGATCCAGTACGACAATACGGTCGCTATCCAAGATTGTGTTGAGTCGATGGGCAATGGTGACGATGGTCTTGTGTCGGAACTCCTTGCGGATCGTCTCTTGCACAAGTTTGTCGGTCTGCACATCGACACTAGCGGTGGCCTCGTCGAGAACAAGAATACTGGAGTCGTGGAGCAGCGCTCGTCCAAGACACATCAACTGTCGCTGACCAGCACTGAGGTTTGAGCCTCCCTCGCTGATCACGGCATCAAGTCCGCCGAGTTGCTCAGCTACATGCTCGTCCAGATGGGATAACTTCAACACACGCCACACATCTGTATCAGTGTGGTTGTCGAAAGGATCGAGGTTCTGTCGAAGAGTACCTTCAAAGATTTGCGAGTCTTGGGGAATGATGCTTAGGTTGGATCGCAAGTCATACAGACCCATGCTGGTCACATCGACCCCGTCGACCTCAATGGTACCGCCGGTAGGTTCGATGATTCGGAACAGAGCCATCACTAGCGACGTCTTGCCGGCACCGGTACGCCCCACCACGCCAATCTTTTCTCGAGGATTGATTTTCAAGTCGACATTTCGCAAAATCGGATCCAAATCCTTACGATACTTGGTAGAGTAGTTCTTGAACTGGATCTGACCATCAAGTGGCCAATAAGCTGGTGGGCGATGGTCTTCAATCACCGCAGAAGCCTCACCTTGCAGGTCACAGTACTCAAGTACCCGTTCCACACCAACAATGGACGTTTCCAAATTCACCAATGACCGCACAATATGGCTCAAATAATCAGTCACCTCCAACGTATACGTCATCATGATACCAATCAGCCCAGGACTGAACGCCTGGTTCGACGAGCCAATTACAATTGTGCAGCTGGTTGCCAGCACAATGGCCGCACCAATCGTCTGCAACCGGATCGACAGCCACCGGTTGACACTTCGGAACAGGAACAATGCTCGGATGTTGGCGTCGATATTGGCTTCGTTCATCCACAGGAACCGGTTCATCTGACCAAACGCTCGAATTGTCGAAACGCCATTAAGTGATTCTTGGAAATGCGAGAAAATGGGGCTTCGAGACATGCTTAACAGCCGCTTGATTTCGCGCGACATGGCCTGGTAGTACCGTTGGTAGTACAAGTACAACACAGATAGCGGCACCACAAATGCCAAGATGGTTGGGGCAGAAACAAGAACCACCGCCATAGAGAAGACTAGCTTGATAATAGTCCGGACTGTATCGACAAACGCACTTGGTAACCCTTCATCAAGCTCATTCACATCAGCCGAGAATCGATTAATAATCCGCCCCACAGGAGTGGTTTCGAAAAATGACATTGGCGAATGCAACACTTTATCGGCCATGGTATCGTGTAGTTTGCGAGATGCTTTCAAACCACAAATGGTTCGAGTTACAATCTTTCGACACATGATCATTGCGGCCCCAAGCAACCCGAGCAAGAAAAATCCACCAATCCAGTATCCTGCATCAGCGTTGTATCCAGCCGCAGCATTGCTTTCCACCCAATCCTTGAGCCAGAAATTGGCTCCCAGTGCCACCAGTGACGATGCGGCAATAATCAAAAACGAAATCGCCAGCGCCACATCGCCGCACGCGGCGGCATAACGCAAGTACACATGCCACTTGACCTTGCCCTTCACAGCAACTTCCTTGCTCTTGGCTGTCCGTTGTGGCTTGGCGCCTGCCGGCTTTTTTCGAGTCTCGGCGAAACTCGCCATTGACGGCTTGGGCAGGGACAAAGTAGAAGCACTTCGCGTCAATTCCACACTACCAGCCAAAGTGTCAGAGTCACCCTCACTACCAGTGCCATTCTCCGTATCAGATCCAGACACCACCGGGTCATCGTTTGATACATCGTCTTCATGACGGTGTCGGCCAAATTCTCTAATCAGTTCAAACAAATGCCCCTGTGTACCCATCACCTCATTGTAAGTACCGGCTTCCACCACTGTCTTGTTTTCCAGTAGAGTAATCTGCTCCGATCGGCTCAACACCGAGATGGAATTGGTACTCAGCACCCGAGTCTTGGAAGCCAACAACCCAGTTCGAGAGCTCAAAACATTCTTGATAATATGTCGTCCGACATGCTCGTCAACAGCTGACAACGGGTCATCCATCAAGTAAACATCTGATCGGGCATAAACCGCACGGGCCAAACTGAGCCGGGCTTTCTGACCACCCGAAAGCGACACACCGCGTTCCCCAATCTCAGTATCGTCGGAATCTGGCAAAATCTCTAAATCCGGACCCAAAGCGCACGCTTCGATAGTTCGTTGATAAAACTCGGGTTCGAATCTGTTGCCAAAAATAATATTTTCCCGTACAGTAGCATTCATCAACCAGGGGTCTTGTGAGACATATGCAATCGACCCCATGACTTTGACACTACCAGAGCTCTTATACAAATCTCCAAGCATGCTTTTGAGCATGCTCGATTTGCCAGCACCAACCCGGCCAACAATGCATGACAATTGACCCTTTCGAGCATTGAAATTGATGTTCTCCAGAATCGGATCGGATTCTCTGTCCCAGTGGAAACAACCGTCCTTGATAGAAACGGCAACTTCTCCGTTGTTAACAACAGACGGAAGCCGTTCGACACAGTCTGGCTGGATCTCTTCACTAACCAAAAAGTCCCGAATTCGAACCACGGAAACCCCACAGTCAACGAACTGATTCAAGATTCGAGGGATTTCAGAAATAGGACCTGCCATCATGTTGAACAACGCCATTGCCGGAAACACAATCTCCGAAGTCAATGGAATGTCTTCAAGATAAACAAACAGTGCAAACGTACAGCATGAAAAGCAGAACGGAACAACCGACCAAATAAAGTCCAGTCCACTGCTAATGTAGATGAGATTTTTCAAGTTGCCCAATTGAAGCACATTTCGAACATGATCCAGTCGGCTTAACAATGCATCTTCCCATCCGTATAGTTTCAAACTTTTCACATTGGTGATGATTTCGGTAGTAAGCCGGGTTCGTTGATCCTTATACTCCATCTGTTTCTTTCGCATCCGCTTGATGAATTTTGTCAACGCATAATTCAACGGCAAAAACACACACAGCACTGCAAATACAGACCACATGCTAGACCCGATAAGTCGATTCAAACTAAACACACACAAGAAGAACTCAAACGGTGCTTCCCAAAGAATTGTATTCGAGAAACACATCACCGTCAGTGTTTGGACATCAACAGCCAAAATGTTGACCATGCCCCCAGTAGACCGTTGCTGCCGTTCTTTGCCTGACAAATCCAACGACTTTCTGTATACCGCATTGGTCAATGAAGACTTGACTCCGCAAGCAGTACGCAATCCAAACAATGAAGTGTTTGAACCTAGCACTGTTCGAGCCACTGCAGTAACAAACATTGCCAATGAAATGTAAAACCCAATAGAGATCGGGTCTTTATTAGCATCAGGATTCCAATACGAGTTTGCGAACATGATCAAGTACTGCAGCAAAAATGGATGGACATATCTGGTGCTATCGTACAAAAATTCGAAAGCCGCACATATCATAAGGGTGGCACCAAACGATTTACAAAGCACATACACAAACGAAGGAATCGAGTCAGATTTACGTGCTTGCCAGTTTCTCATGAATCGGTCGCTGTATGTCGCAGTATTGAATCCAGAGTCGATATCGGGCAGCATCTCTGTGGTTAGCGAGGTCTGAGTAGCTTGGTAAATCAAAGGGTTCATCCACGCGAGCGAGATTTGAGAATAGATATCAGCTTTCTCCAGAAGAGTCGAATCTTCCTTTGTATCTTGCATTGTATCTCGCATTGTAATTCGCTTCGGAATCACATATTCGCCTGTTAAAAGTTAGCTTTTGTATCGAATCACACACATACAAACAAAGATGCCCAGTTGAACGAAAACCGAACAAACTGCCATCAAAAACAGCCATTTATCTTGGTATCCCGAGTTGTAATACATGTTGAAAACCTTCATTCCAGTTGTAATAATACTCATCGGCCAGTATATCAACATCAGGCCGTTTGGTACTGAAGAACGCCCATACTCCAGTACGTGAATCGCTACCCCGGTAGTTAGCACCGTTGTGACAATAGCCGGGGTAACAGATCTAATTTCTATGCCATATAACCAAAAACATACCAACGCAGTTGCCAGCAGTATCGTGAACTGCAACCCTACCAATATCTATTACAAAAGTTAGCACGTTCACCAAAAAGTCAAAAGCATACCAAGTTACAGACCACAAACCATGGCGTACGGGTTTGTGTCGACTCTCTGTTGGCGAGTTTGTATGCAACGAACGGACCAAAAGCCGCCAAGATCAATGTTGGAAGTAGTTGAATCGGTCCTTCCACAAAGCAAGGGCTCAAGCTCCCGTCGGCAAGCAACCATTGAGATGGATGTGAACAGAATCCAGATGCGGCCTCGGTTGTGGAACCGGCCGCTGCTAGCACCAGTTGTGGAACATTTTGGCTCGTCATCCTTTGGAACAGTTACCGTGAGTTTGAGAACGGAAACGAACGAGCGAAAAGAAGGAATAAACGAAGGGACCAAAGCACAACTGAACGAGTGGCGTTTGTTTGTGTCGAGTGGAAAGCAATGAGAATATACGGGATTGAAACAAATCCCGGAGGCGAAGTCCCAAGACCGCCATAGATCGACACTGGCTGCCATGTTCATTTGTGCATTCGGACGCCGTCCGTCCCCTTTTTTTTTTCTTCTTTTCTTGAAAATTCTACGGCTGCATGATTCTCCGCTCCTGTTGACCAGTACGGAGGAGGGGTTGATCTTGATTATGTCGTTGTGAGTTGGAAATACTGCAGGCTCTATTGGTTGGGTGGATTTTGGACCGTATGGTCCCCCCAGGCTATTCTATATTCTACAAAAGGTAAACCAGCCATATAGTGCACTAAAATATCTTTGGCGACCTTTTTTTCATCAAATATCCTGTAATCTCGAGCCTTGTCTGGCGGGTTTCTTTTTGCGTCAGGGTGCGCACACACACATACGTACGAAGAATTGAGCGAGATTGTGCGATTATGCAGCATGCATGGATTGTACTGTCGGAATCCACCTCTGGGTGCCCGTCAAAGTGAGGATTCGCCGTTCATTTGCAGATTCGTTCTATGGGCCCGGAATTCTGTAACAGACCTCATCCCCCCGAATGAACCGTGGCATGCCAAGCCCATTGTGGCTCGATCACCTATTCTTGATGTCCCTGAAGAGCCTCATTTGTAGCAAGCAATAGTCTGGCTGAAACTAGCTGCAAAACTCTATTAGAACACACCGAATACGGTCCAGCCTAAGCCTGTTCAGGGTTAGTTTCATGCAGAAAATTAAATATTCCTGTTGAGATTGACAAGGAATAGCTCAGAAAAGCTAAATATCCTAAAATCGCAGTAGGCACACACGTAAGCTATGTCGAATGGCGTTAGAACGCAATCCGGACGAAGTAGGTCTGCGGCGTGCGATCGACAAAATGGTAGCCACAACAAGCCCACTTCACACTAGCTCAATGCAATCCAGGCGACTAAGCTGAATATGGGCAATTGCAGGTAGGCTACCGTCTTGGAATTTTTGCATTCGTCGAAGATTCCAAGCCACGTTCAATCTGGGTGCGGCTGACAAAGGTGCGGTCGCCGAGCGCAGTCCCAAAATTTTTTGGTGGGCCGAGGATTCTTCCAAGTCTCGACTTTGACGCAAAATCGCAACACTCGACCCCAAGCCAGGTAAAGCCATGCGGTTACAGGTGCATATTCTGTATAATACCAAGCCTGACCATTCACGGCGAGTCTCGAGCAACTTTTCACCGTCGCCAGTTGCTCCCGACAATTCAGTGTTGAAAAACCTGCCGGGACAATACGACTTGCAACACTCATTGACTCAAGTCGTCAGTGAGGACCAAACTCTTCAGCAGGTATGCGAAGATATTCGAAATCGATTCCAAAAGCTGTATCCTGAGGATGAGTATGTTTTTATTTGTGGTTCAACGATGCTAACAAAGTGAAAAGCACATTAGTTGTGGAGCAGTTCATGGACGAACATTATTGCGATTTGGACCCCGATTACGTTGTAAAAGACGTGTTTGAAAACAAAGATACCGTGTTTATTGTATCGCAAAGAGATCTGAGATTCTCGAGAAAGCGAAAGATAGGTACGCCATTGCATTCTGCCAAGCGCCGACGAAGAAGCTCCCTGTGGATGCCTCAGCATGATATGGATTATGAAGAACCCGAGGAGGAACAGCAAAACGGCCACACTCGAACGAGATCCATCGAGCTAAGCGATGCTCCAACAATGGCAGAATACGAAGTGCCAGAATCTGATTATGAACAAGAAACGCAAGGCGCACAAGAAGAAAGCATGGTTCTGCTACCACCCCAAACCAGTCCGATGAATGGCGGTGACCCTCACAAAGCTCCGTCTCCTAAACAACCGCCGTTGTCCAATGGATTGGAAAGCCGAGTCGAATTGAGACCTCCAAGTCCAAGTGGAGGTTTAGAGTCTTCATTGAAGGAGTCTGTTCAAAAGAAGCGAAAGCGGAAGAGCAGCAAGATTTCGGCTTCTCAGGAAATCGTCATGCCTCAACCAGAGACGCCATTTGCCTCCCGGTCAGAGCCACCAGCGCAATCATCTGCACCTTCATCATCGTCTATTGATTTCAATGCCATCATGTTGCGACGCGTCCAGTCGCAGCTGGACACGGAAGCGAACCCAAATTCGCCTTCGACAGAGTCGCAGCCCGAGCGCGAGTCGGAGTCCAACTCAAAGGGCAAGCGCCAGAAGAAGAAGAAGACCAGCGAAGTGCCAAGCTCTCAGTCGGCGATCAAGAAGGGTCGAGGTACTGGTCACGGTAAAGACTCTTCTGCGGCTCAAGTTGAGGCGCTAACACAGTTGGAGAAGGAGGAAGGAGAACGCCTGGCGCGAGCGGCTGAGAAAAAGCGAAGGGAAGAAGAGGCAGTGCGGCTTGCGGCTGAGGCTGAAGCTGAGAAAAAGAGACAAGAGGAGGAGCGGCTGCAGCGAGAGAAGGAAGAAGAGCGGAAGCGGAAGGAAGAAGAAGAGCAGCGGCGAAAGAAAGACGAAGAAGAACGACTCCGCACCCGACAAGAAAAGGAAGCTGAGCTGAAGCGACTAGAGGAAGAACGGCTCCGGCAGGAGAAAGAAGAGCAAGTTCTTAGAGAAAAAGAAGAAGAAACCAAGCGACAAATAGCTGCCAAGAAAGCCGAAACTGCTGCCAAGCGACGAGCTACTATCGAAAGAAAGAAGACCGAAGCAGCTGCTAGGAAGAAAGAAGAAGACGAGCAGGAGGCTGCCAAAAAGAAGGAAGAAGAAGAAAAGCTTGCTGCAGCCAAAAAGAAGGAAGAAGAAGAGGAAAAGCTTGCTGCAGCCAAAAAGAAGGAAGAAGAAGAGGAAAAGCTTGCTGCAGCCAAAAAGAAGGAAGAAGAAGAGCAGGCTGCAGCCAAGAAGCGTCAAGAAGAGGAAGATGCCCGGAAGCACAAAGAAAAAGAAGAAGCAGTCAAAAAAGCCGAATTAGCAAAGGCCGAAGCAGCAGCAGCTGCTGCTGTTTCAGCGACGGCTCCAGATCCTAGTCCGCAGTTGGAAGCACAGAGGAAGCTGGTGGATGAGAGCGTTGACTCGTCCGAAGATGACGAGTCGGATTCTGATTCTGATTCAGACTCTGATCGAGCCAGTCCAGAGCCTCAGAAAAAGCCACGAGCTGTTGCTGCGCCATCGGGGGGCAATTCTCGAGACCAGTCATCCGACTCTGAGCGAGATGCTGAGGCTAAAGTTGGTGAGGCTGAAACCAAGACATCAGCCGAAGCTGAAACCGTTGACAAGGCAGTTACCATCAATGGTCCAAACAACGTCCCTCCACCCCCTTCGCAGCCTCGAAACCAGAATAATTTGGAGCTTTTAAGCAATCTTGCGGTGGAGCAGTTTGATGTTCGAGATCAACGTAACAACAATGCCAAACCGGTTCCTAAACCAACGCCAAAGTTTGACGAGGAGTCCTCATCATCGTCCGAAGAAGACGACTCAGATGACGACGACGATGATGATGATGATGACAGTAGTTCCAGTGCAGATGAAAAAGAAGCCAAATCCGATGACGAGAGTAATGTACCAATTTCGAAACGGGCTGGCGCTGCCAAACCTGCTAAAACAACGCCGAAAAAGAGGACTAGACTCTTTGGGCTGTGGTAGTTCAAACTTTTTTGTATTTTCCCCCGCAATTGCTTATGTTTATACTAATGTGTCATTCTAATCTTTCTACAACTGCTACATTATGCTCCAATCACTGCGCCGCACTGGTAAGGCTACACGTTCGTTCCTGATCCGATTCGGACCGTAGGCCCGCACGATTTTGCTCTGGTGGGCCCACGGCCCGAGTCGGATCGAGATTGATTGATCAGCCCCATCGATAATAACGTTACATCAATGAAATAAAATGTGGGGAGGTGATGCGTGGGCTAAACCACTTAAATAGCGGGATTTCCCTTTGATCAGTAGGTTTAGAGTGATAAGAAACAGAATCAATACAATGACTCAGCAAGCTGGAATTACCACCGTCACTGCTACCAAGGAGGAGCTAGCAAAGGGTGAATGGAGTATCGAAAACTTGAGAGCAATTCTGGAAGCCATGCAGACAGATGGCATTGCAGTATTGGAGGATGTGATCGATGGTGCACATCTGGACAAGATGAATGAATTCATGGCTCCAGATGCACTTCGAATTCGCGATAACGGTCGTCTGAAATTTGGTACCGAAAATGTTCAGCAAGGGCCACCATTGCATCTCAAAGAACTCAACTTTGATGATGTGCTTGTCAACAAGCTTTTGTTCGAAGTCATTATCCATGTACTGGGCCCAGACTCAAAGTGGGATTTTATCAGTGGTAACACGGCACTTCCAAAGAGCACGCAACGACAGCCAGTCCACTCAGATGACAAGTGCCCATATTTGCAAAACACCTATTATGTGGTGGCCAACACTCCATTGATCGATTCCAGTCCCGAAACTGGGGTGACTGAATTTTGGCCGGGGACTCACCGCATGCGGTCTCTTGACATCTACAATCCTGACAACACAACCATCCGCGAGGAGGTGCTTGAGCAGCGGAGGAAAGTTCGGGCTCCAGTGCAGCCCACGGTGAAAAAAGGGTCCATTGTCATTCGGGACCTCATGCTATGGCACTGTGGCATGCCTAATCCATCCGACAAGATCAGATGTATGACAGCTCTAGGGTTCAGTGCCAAATGGTGGAAGAATGATGCCCAATTCAAAGTTCCAGATGTTGAGCTACAAAACCATCTGGCTGAGCATGCTACCAGAGCAGGTATCACCACTCGAAGCAAGATTGTTTCTGAGAACTTTAATGAGGCCAAAGATGCACATGATTTTAACCTCAACGAAGATCCAGGCACACGAGGATCTATAGAGTAGGTACAATTGTTGGACCCCAGTTGTTCACTAGATAGCATTTAAGATATTATCATTGGTCGTTTGTTGAAACTGGTTGATCGCCAAGTGGGGGGATGCAATGTTATCGTTCGGTTGCTATGCCAACGGTTGTGCCAATGCGGGGAAAGGTAGCGAAAGATCGCTTCCCTCACATCCCCCCGTGTGTACGCCCGCCCCCTTTTCCCCTCCATTGAATAGAAAAAACACTCAGGTGCAGATGCGCATGCGAGCCGTTGCCCGGCCGGTAACAACGAACAGTGAATCTCCTTATGGGCAGACCCTTGGCTTCCTCAGACATACACACCCGGTTTTTTTTCTATCGCAACAGCATTATGGATTCCCTAGAGCCTGCGATAGCGGGCCCTAATGTGAGTGAGTCAACCGAGCTGAAGAGAAAAGACTCAACCAGTGCGAAATTCCAAAGATCGTGTGATTATTGCCGATATCGCAAGGTCAAATGTACAAAAGTCGACGGATCAGAGGTATGCCTCCACTGTCAATCAGTTGGCGTGACATGCAACTTTTCATTGAAGCAAAAGAGCCAGAAACGAAAGCTTAAATCGGCGAGAATAGCAGCATCAATAAGAAGGCCGAGCCAGCCTGTAGGACTCCATTCGTTTCTGGCAGAGCCAATGCCGTCAGCTGCTGCGTTGACCCCAGCAGCTAGTCATAGCCCCAACTCTATATCCCCCGGAAGTGGTAGTGGAGGAGGTAGTGTACATGCATTTTCACCGAGAGATCGATCCGGTAGTACAGACGAAGTGTTTGGGTCGCCTGGTAGTACTAGTGCTGGTGCTGGTGGTGCTGGTTCTGGTAGTCGAAGTGGTAGCAGAAGTGGGGAAGTGTCCGGCATGACAAACCCGTCGTCGAATTTACAAACTGTCAAACGCACAGTTAAGGACATTTATGCTCAGTTTGTTCAGCCATTTACTCCGTTCTTACCGCAGGATGTAGTGTTTGAAGACGAAACTGAGATGTGTAGGCTGAGCAAATGCTGCGTGAGTTTGAGCGCGTTGACATCAGCAGATTATATGACACCCGACGCGATAACTGAGTTATTGCTTGAAGTGTGCCATAATTTGCTGACGCAAGAGAAAGAATGGAATCCCGCCACTATGGCATCGGTGTTCCTGCTTGCAGTGAGAAGTAAGCTTCCTAATGGAGTGTTGGACCGTTGCATGGAGGCATATCATGAGCGAGCTGCTCCAATATCTGGCCGGTTGGATTCTCGAATTATACTAGGGGCAATTGCTGCAGATGCATGGAACTCATTGGTTGACGGCAAATGTCCGTCGTTGGATTCGACAGTGTTGACCAATTTCGACCTGTATCTGCGAGAGATTGACGACAATACTTTTGGATATTACTTCCTGCTTCTGACCCAGATCTTGCTGAGAGTGTTGCTATCGTTCAGAGAAGCTACTGTATCATCTCCAGGTTCAGATAGCTATTATTCATTGCGCCAGCAGAGATATCGGTTCTTGCAGTTGGAATCGGATCTATTGATATGGCCCGTGAAGTTGCCTAAGCATTTAACAGTCGTCAAGGACGAACTCATTGCACCGAATGAGGCTGTTATTCTTCATGTTCTGCACAACACAGTCATGCTTGCCTTGTATGACCATGCATTGAAGAATCCCGAGACATACGGCCGTCAAATGTGTGTTTTGGCGGTGCCGGGTCTGCTCCAGTTTATGACCGGCATGGCCAAGTCAACGTTCAAATGTGGCGGACACATGTGGCATCGATGGCCTCTTCTTCGACAGATCCAGGCCCTGACTGCCCGGTTGACATTGGATTTGTATCAGAATACCAACTATGAGTTTTGCAAACGGGCGCTTGTATGGTGGGTTGACGAGGACATTGATCCGCCGTTGACGCAGCGAGTCCGCGAGTTACTTGGAGATAAGGACTGGACTGAGCATTCTGACGGAGCGATTGTGTTCTGGGTCTATAGGGATGTAAGAAGCATGTCGTTAGATATGTTGTTTGCTGACGCCAGAGATCGTGGCGACTTGTAACATGTAAATATAATGAATAATGGCAATTTGGATAGCAATGTGATGGGGAGGGGAGATCTCTCTTTTTATTGCATGGGTGGATTTATGGTTACCGGTAAAGGCAACCGACCCCAAATGCCGCTGGAAATGTCCACTGATTAGTGACACTCCGGAGATATAAGCGGCGTTTGTCCACGATGGGCCGCAATCCATTTTAGGCAACGAACATCCCTAACATTAATATTTGTCAAATGCCGATGAGCTTCTTTCATCAGGCTCGAGGGGGTTCGTAGCGAAATGCTATCAGTACTGGCAGTAGGACAACCGGCCTTCCTTCTCTGTCTGTCGCCAGGAAGCAGCGTCGCGTTCGGAGTTTTTCACGGTGGATCATTTGAAGCCCAACGGTACCACGTTACAGTTCGTGACCTACCATGCCCGTTTGATGGAACATAGCGCACCGCAATGCTGGTCTATGAAGACCAGGTGCCATTCGGGATCAATTGCAGCGATGGCCCCCACATGCTATCCAGACAACTGTGATGGTTGTGGACTGTGGGCCAATAGTCGGAGGGGTACTCGCCGTGTCGAATAGGGGATCCCGCAAGCGGCAGCTGCGGCGTGGCGGCGGGATACGAGGTGCGGGGAAAATGTCGGATTTTTATATTTTGCATATATTAATTGCATACTTGTGTCCGCGATATTTTCAGCGGACTGGATATAAATACAGCTTGGTCGTACCTGGTTTTTGTTTTACTGCAATAACAATACAATGAGCTCCGTTACTATCAAAGGCTGGAAATGGAGAGAAGCCGGCAAGGGCGATTGGACTGCTTGTGCCCATGACGAGCCTATCACAGAGATTTATACTGATTTGCTTGATAGCAAGCAGATTCCTGATCCATTTGTCGACAGAAACGAGCGACTAGTCCAATGGGTTCCTGAAAAGGATTGGGAATACAGTGCTGTGTTTGAAGTGGAAGACGTGTCCGCAACTAACCATGATTTGGTGTTTGAAGGTCTTGACACCCTTGCCACGGTATTCCTGAACGAGAAGGAAATCCTCAAGAGTGAAAACATGTTCCACATTCACCGAGTTCCTGTTAAGATCACTGAAAAGAAGAACACGGTACGAATTGTGTTTGCCAGTGTGTTGCGCAAGGGCGCCGAATTGGCCAAAGAGCGCGGCGAAATGCTAGTTTCCAACGGGAATCATACTCGTGCATACATCAGAAAGGCTCAATACCACTATGGTTGGGATTGGGGCCCAGTGTTGACCTCTTGCGGTCCATACAAGCCGGTGCGGTTGGAAAGTTATCATTCGACCATTACCGATGTGTATGTGGATTCTGATGTACATGAAGATCTGACTTGCGACGTTGCCGTGGAGGTTTCGATCAAAGGTTCGGCAGCTTCTGCCAAGATTGAACTTATTTCTCCGGCTGGTGAAGTTATTTCATCTCAGGTCGAAGTCAAAGATACTAGTCGGGCCAAATTCCATCTGGAAAAGCCACAATTATGGTATCCAATTGGATATGGCAAGGCTGAACGATACACGGTCAAGGTCACTTGCGGCTCGCAGGTAGTGGAGAAGCTTGTTGGTATTCGACGAGCTGAGGTTATTCAAGAGCCACTTGAGGGCCAGCCTGGTACCAGCTTCTTCTTCCGAATCAACAACATTCCGATCTTCAGCTATGGTTCTAACTGGATTCCAGCTCACAACTACCTGACAGCAATCACGGACGAGGACTACTGCACATGGTTGAAGCGGGCTGTTGAATCAAATCAGAACATGATCAGAGTGTGGGGTGGTGGTATCTACGAACCAGATGTCTTCTATGCTGAATGTGATCGACTCGGTTTGCTAGTCTGGCAGGATTTCATGTTTGCTTGTGGACAATATCCTTACTACAAGGAGTTCCGAGAAAGCGTGTGCCGAGAATTGGAAGATCAAGTGGTTCGATTGCGAAACTTCTGCTCTATTGTAATCTACGCTGGCAACAATGAAGATTACCAGATTGCGGAACAAGAACACTTGGAATGGGATAAAGATGATCATTCCGGTGATTGGACCAACACAAATTTCCCTGCTCGAACAGCATACGAAACCGATATGCCTCGAATTGTGGCCAAGCACTCCCGAGTGCCATATCATCCAGGCTCTCCATGGGGTGGTGCTACTAGCGGTGATCAGACCATTGGGGATAACCATCAATGGAATGTTTGGCACGGATCTCAACAAAAATACCAAGATTGGGCCAAACTTGCTAGTCGATTTGTTTCTGAGTTTGGGATGCTTGGCTTTCCACACAAGGAGACTGTAGAAAAGTGCGTCACAGACCCTGTCGAGCGATATCCTCAATCTATTGTCATGGAAAGTCATTGCAAGGCTGACGGGTTCGAACGAAGATTGGCACTGTATGTGATGGAAAACATCAAAGTGATCAGCATGGATCTTGAATCGTGGATCTATGCCACCCAGTTGATGCAGATGGAATGTCTCGCCTATGCGTACCGATGCTGGCGGCGCGAATGGCGTGGCAAGGGCAAGGAATACGTTGCCGGTGCTTTGGTGTGGCAAATCAATGACTGCTGGCCAGTTTCATCTTGGGCTATTGTGGACTATTATGGCCACAAGAAGCTGGCTTACTTTGCGGTGAAGCGGGAATGTGCGCCAATCAATGTCGGCATTTATCGGACCACCCCTGAGGAAAAGCATGCGGCGCTCGAGTCCTCTATCAGCGCCCCGGCTCACGATCTCAAGGAAAAGCACTACATTTTTGATGTTTGGGGTGTGAACTCGACTCTTGAGCCAGTCAACGCCGCATTGGAGGTGAAGTCTTATGATTCTGAGTCAGGCAAGTTGATCAAGGACTTTGGTACCAAGGATGTTGTTCTCAAGCCAAACCAAAGCACCGAGTTTGTGCTGGATGCTACTGTCGATAAGTTTGCCGTTATCCAAGCCAAGCTTATCGATTCGGCCGGAAAAGTACTTGCGCGTGCTGGTGACTGGCCACAGCCACTCAAGCACTTGAAACTGCCGAACCGGGAGTTGAACGTCAAGGTTAGCGACGGCAAGGTTGAGCTGACTGCAGCCAAGCCTGTCAAGGGTGTGCGACTGACGGTCGACGATGACTTGCATGCCGACTGGCAGGACAACGGTGTTGACGTTTTCCCAGGCGAAACTATTGTGGTGGAAGCTCCAGGATTGAAAAAGTCCGAAAAGGTCACTGTTGAATATTATCAAAAGTAGATTTCTTAATCTTTGTAGCTATTATATCATGATGAATTATAACGGTTGTCGCGGGTTAGGTGATCGCCGCACAGTTGAGATCCATCGGGCGCGGGTTTTCACAAGCACGAGGTTTGCATCTCGTATTGTAAGATGGCCAAACTGTTTATTAATACGGGTAGGCTTAGACAGATCTCGAACCTGGACAAGGTTCAGTATCCAATCGCATGGGGAAAACGGGCATCGGCTGTGATCGTCCACTCCGCGATCTCGCGATGCGACCGATCGGAACAGGGTTCTGGTGTGGGAAATCCCCTCGTTGCTTGCGACAAACTCTACAACCGAGCAGTCCATGGATGCCAGGCCCCGAATTGAGCTTCCGTTTATAGATACGGACAACATGCAGCTGCGGCCCCCTTGAATTACGACGTTAGTCGAGGTTATATAAAATCCACAAGGATTCCCTTGAATGTTCATCTCTCCAGTCATTCTTTTCTCATATTGGCCTCAGTCACTCGTTTTACAAACCTCTAAAATATCATCATGAAGCTCTCATTGCTTACTCTCGTGTCTATTGTCAGCGTTGCTCTTGCTAACCCAGCACCAGAGCCTTCGTCGATCGATATCACCATCATCAACGGCGACAACGGTGGAGCTGGTGGTTCTGGTGGTAGTGGAGGCTCTGGTGGTAGTGGCCTTATTGGCGGTTCCGGAGGCTCTGGTGGTGCTGGTGGTAATGCTGGTGGATGTAGCGGTGATAGCTGCAACGAACCAGCACCAGCTGCTTCATCTTCAGCTGTCGCATCGTCCACATCGACTGTAGCTCCATCTACCTCCGCTACTCCTACTCCTACACCCACACCTACTGTGGTGTCAACCACCAGCTCTTCAGCTGTGCCAACTCCTACTGCTTCAGGCGCCGCACCATCGTCATCTTCAGCATTGGAAACTTCGTCTGCTGCTGTTCCTACCTCGTCAGGCGCACCAAGCAGTTCTTCTACCTCTTCTGCGTCAGCCGCAACAAGCAGCACTGCTGCCTCCTCTTCTGCTGTTCCTACTTCGTCGGCCGTGCAAAGTAGCTCAGTGCCATCTTCTGTTCTTACTTCAGCAGTGCCAAGCAATTCAGCTGCCTCTTCCGATGTTGTTAGCTCTAGCGAACCTGTACCAACTGCTGTGGCAGCTTCCACTACACTAGCTACCGTGGTTCCCGTTGTCTCTGCTCCTGCTTCAGCCTCATCTCCACAGCCAAACAGCGGTGGTTCCGGAGTTTGCTACCGGAAGAAGAATTAGCTAGACCCACTAACTAGTGGCTACGTTGTCGGCAGTGTACGCATAATCCATAATTTATTAAACAATTGAGCAAAGATACAAATTCCCACCTAACGTAGAACAACTGGTACTATTTGACTCCATAGCTGACACTACGGGATACACAGACCACCAAGAATGCGCTGAGCATCATTTGGACGACATTTGCCGACCTGAGCCGCACCAGTCCTGTGCAGCATCCGATTCTTCGTGATTGTTTGAATAGGCTTGTCGTTTCTTTCATCAAAAATGACTGACTGGTCAAGTGCGGCTGCGCATGCGCGGCGTTCCTGATTACATAATGAATTTCCGAATAGAAAGGCTGCGAATCTTGCTTACCTCCTACAGACCTATTTCAAAAGCACAAAACACCGTATCCGGAAATCTGGCTTACCTCCTACAGACCTATTTCAAAAGTACAAAACACCGTATCCGGAAATCTGGCTTACCTCCTACAGACCTATTTCAAAAGTACAAAACACCGTATCCGGAAATGAACCCCAAAACAATAAATGAATGAGGCTCATTTTTCTGGCTCTCCGTTATGGCGTAGCGATGGGGCGATAGCCACCTACGTCATATATCCTGCAAACTTGGAATTACAGCGGTATCTTCTATGACTATAGATCACCTTTTCTTGTCGCTCAAGTCTTTGCAGCTATCTGAGGTCGCTGTCACAACTGGAACGTTTCTAAAGAAATCATTAGAATCGCGGCCGGGAATCTGATTTTTCTCGAAGACTTTACAGCCGATAACACTCTTTCACACTCTTTTGAATAAGCTATAAGAAATAGTAATACTATGAGCGACATAAATGTGCGGCCCTCCACCCATTTTCATTTTCATCCATCATCAGGGCCGCACAAGTTGAGCTAAATACATTAACTTCCAATCAGCATTGGCTTTGTCCGTCACTTACAATGGTATTCCTCTTTTTTCTATTTTTGAGTAATCTTTTTCAATGTCCAAAATCTTCCGTTTCAACTCAACCCCCCATTTATAGCCACCCATGGAGCCATCCTTGCGAATGACTCTATGACAGGGGATTATAATCGCAACGTTGTTAGCCCCCACTGCATTAGCCACGGCTCTTGCAATTGTAACTGGTTTTCCGATTCCTCGGGCTATATCTGAATATGTGATAGTGGAGCTTGGATTAGTGTGAGATAAGTATCGCCATACAGCTTGTTGAAGTGGTGTTCCAGACCCCAACTCACATTGCAAGTCGAGATCTTGAGCCAGTTGCGGGAACTCGATAGCTGCCTTTATTTGTTCCATAGTGATACGTAGTTTGCCATCTTCCACTTTTGAGATATCATTACACTGCTCCAATGGTTGTGAGCATTTAGGCAAGGTGGTGTCGGCTCCTGTTGAAGATAATGACAAATGGTGGATTTTGCGGGTCACACTGTCCACAACCACCGCGGCATCACAATAAGAAGCTTGGATTATAAAGTATTTCAAAGTCATTGCTAATGAGAGAATATTCCCACACGAAGGCAAATTCGATTCGTTTTTATATTCTGCAGGTGTTAGCCCCGCCGCAGCCCGCCTGGCCATTGCTCTCAATGTCCAACGCAAACAAAAAGACTCTCATAAACGTTGCTCCTTTATTCATCTACACCACGCCCCGCCGCAGCCCGCCTGGCCCTTGCTCTCAATGTCCAAAGCAAATAAAAGATACTGATAATCGCTGCTCCTTTATCCATTTACACCACCCCACGCTCTCAAAAAATGTTCGCCACAAGGCATGAAAAATTGGAAGCATTAAAACAACGCAACCCAGCAGCTGAGGGCCATTTTGTTTACGCGGTGAAATCCACCAAGATCGTGTGTCGCCCTACATGCTCATCGCGGCTGGCTCTTGATAAGAACATAAGCTTCTATCATTGCGTACTTACAGCGGTCGAAGATGGATACACCCCATGTAAACGGTGCAAGCCAGATATTGAACAAGGATGGAACGACCAGCGGGAAAAGGTGCAGCGTGCTTGCGTCGTACTGTCGAGCATGCAGTCCGAATCCGAGTTTAACATGCTCAAACTAGCCAAACAAACAGGCACCACAAAATGGCACTTGGGCCGCATATTTAAAAAGTATACCGGAATAACTCCAAAGACTTTTCTCCGGAAAGTGCTCAAAGATCGCTCGTTCACTGTGAGCTTGCCGGATATTGAAACCAAAAAGAACTATCTGCGCCTGAACCGAACTCCCGAGTCGGAAGTGATATGGCAAAGCGATGAAGCATGGTCGGAATTTTTGAATGAATTGATCGAATCATTACCAGACAATGCGTATGGGCCGTCTGTAGTATAACTCTGTAGTATATTTATTAAGCCGCACATCTGGGTAACTCAGGCCTAGTGCTGCTAAACACCACTAATTTTCTAATCTTTGATGAAAAGACCACCATCACAGAGGTGTTTGTAGAATTTCCTGCAACGGTATTAAAATATTTGCGATGAAACATTGGAAATCCCGCTTGTGATATTTAGATCTCATCTTCGCCGCCCAATTTACTCTATTTATATACATGAAAAATGAAAATAAAAGATAAAATAGGGTTATTGTTTATTGGCTCAAAACAGGTCAACAGATTCTATAATATGAGTCTATGGTACGGGCCTTTGCAACAACGCGGTAATCTTGTGGAGCAACTGCAGCAACAACTCTTCCTCTAGCCGCCGGCCAATTAACTGCATGGAGATTGGCGCATTCGTATAAGTTTCTGGGGTATAGTTCTCATGATATTCCCGTTCAATATTGCTTCGGTAATCAGTGATTTTCTCATCGGCCACGTCCAGCTCTTGATCTACAGCCGTTACCGGGAAAACGGCCGCCGAATAATCGAGTTGGTTCCAGTAGCTGGTATAACCCCAATGATGGCCAGCGTTATGAGGAGTAGCAGCACTAGGATGAACTGGACAGATAATGGCATCTGGAACCCGCCCAGTTACCTTTGAAATAGTGCTATTCCACCGTTCGTTATTCTTCTCCTGCACCTTGTTCCGGGATACATTCAACTTCCACGAATCAGCCAACGAGATTGGTCGACCGCAATAGGTATCAATCAGCCATTGCATAATTGGCACTGGGGGATCGACGTCCTTTGGCATCAAATCAGTATACTCCTTACCGCCATCTTGCAAATATTCAGTAAAGCAATCAGAGTACACTTGCTTGGCGTCTATCAGATCCCAGAAAATAACGTCATGGCCAGCTTGCTTCAATACATTTTCAACAATACCCAATGCCCGTAGAACTGGAGGTTGGGGTCGGACCAATCCATCATCCTTGACAATGGCAATGCAAAGTTTTTCCGGGGCCCGGATGTTGGATCGCCATGGGATTGGAAGAATTGCTTGTTCCTTTCGCCATGGCTCCCCATGCAATGCGGCTTGACAGAACAACTCCAAATCTGCCGGGTGTCTAGCTAATGGACCCACTACCCCAATGATATTTTCCATCCCAGAATGGTTACCAGCCAACCCCGAATGAGGTAACCGTCCTACCGAGGGTTTCAACCCGTAAATGCCGTTGAACCCTGAAGGTACTCGAATGCTACCGCCGATATCTGTCCCTACACCCAAGGTTGATCCGTTGCAACCCAACAGGGCACCTTCTCCACCAGAACTACCACCACTTGTCAAATCGCTATTGTGTGCATTAACAGTTCGTCCATAAACATTTGAATGGGTTTCCATTGCTAGCAAGCTTTGAGGGTTGGTGGTTTTGCAAATAATCACTGCCCCGGCATTACGCATCTGTTCCACAATCAAAGAATCGTGTTCATCTCGCTTCCCGTACCATAGCTTATATCCACAAGAAGAAATCGTGTCTTTCATGTTGATATGTTCTTTGACACTGATTGGCAATCCGTGCAGTATTCCGACCGGGGAGCCATGCTTAGCTAGATGCTCGTCAAGTTCTTTAGCTCTAGCAAGGGCTTCACGCTCAAATGCTTCGGTGATACAATTTGTCTTCTTTTGAGCATAGTCTGCTTGCTTTAAAAATGCATTAACCACTTCGACCGATGAAATCGACCCACTGGCCAGTTGCTTGGACAAATCAGTCGCAGAGGTGGTCAGCCATTCTCGCTCTTGTAGCGACAACTTGCCAGGATTCACATTTAGATTCAAAGAGCTGACAGTCATTCTAATCTTTTTTTTTCTTTATTCTGTTTCCATCTCTCCATCTGGTCCGTCTTTTATATATTCCGACCAGACTGCCGGTGCCTTTCGCCCAGTAGCCGCGCGGCATCTGATGGCGCATATTCGCGCACGTGTCCTGACTGAAGTCTCAGCTCTTCTTCCACTACTCTTAAGTAGCAGCCTCAATCCCTCTTCGGCTACTGTACCTTATGAGTTCTACTTTGCCGCGATAGCATATACGTACACTCGCTCTCGCTCTCAACAAAAGACCCCATCGTATCAGATAATTACAGAGAAATGTCACGCACGCAGGTGCGCAGTAAAACCGGGTGCTGGACTTGTAAAATGCGCAAGAAAAAATGCGACGAGTCAGGCCCTCCGTGTGCTCGATGCTCCAGTTGCAAAATCGAATGCCACGGCTACGGCGAAAAGCCCGCATGGTGGAATCGCAAGTCGAATCCGAAACGGCCTCGTTCATCGGCAGAGGCTAGAATAAGAAGAGGCAGCGGCGGCGGCGGCGACGACGAAGACAACAATAACAGCACCACAGCCGCTGCCGCTGCTAGAATATCACGGTCCCCCACGTCGGGTTTACCTAAGGAAAGACAAAAAGATCATGAGGCAGCGTTGTTGCTGCATTATCTGGAGAAGGTTTTTCCATTGCAGTGGCAATATTATCGCGGATCCAATTCATGGATTTTGCCCCTGTTATCTCAATCTAAGGCTATTTACCACGCAGTGTTATCAATCTCTGCGATTCACATGGCGGCGCAGGAGAACCAAAATGAAGAAGCGCACGATCTACAGCTGCATCATCAATTGGCGTTACAAGAACTTCGGAATTCTATCAGCACTGATAGGAACCAAACAAAGGCTACAGAGAGTTTGGCCGCAGTGGTGATGCTGACCTCGTTTGAATTGTTCCAAGGTGGAGATCAAAACTGGCAGCATCACGTACAAGCTGGAGTAACTTTAACGGGCATTATCACAGAATCCGGAACGGTGGGCCCGGATTCAGGAGCCAAGCGGTTTTTGATTGCATGTGCACTATGGATGGACTTGTTGATGTGTGCTACATGTTTTGCTCCCTGCAGCATTTGGAGCCTGTTTGAAAGAAGCGGGATAGCTGGGAGTATACTCCCGCTACATGAACTGATGGGGTGTAAACTAGAAGTGACGACTCAATTAAGCAAGGTTATGGAGTTGTACGCTTGGAAAACAAAACAGCATGAATTGTCTTGTCTTTCATTGACCGAATTGGCACATAGATCAAAAGAAATTGAACAGGAGCTCAATTCTGAATGTACCCGGATCAATCAAGACGAATCAGTCGACTCATCGATCCGTCACACCACTCATTTATTCACCGTGGCCATCTTGATCTGTCTTCACGGTGTTGTATCGGGCTTTTCTCCAAATATACCCGAGATTGAATCGGCAGTGGAACGCGGACTGCCGCTGTTCCGCAACCTGCCGAGGTCCCTGTACCGTGGATTGGTGTTCCCCATTTGTGTAATAGGTTCCATGTCACGGGAACGCCATCATCCGCGGTTCCTTGACTTGTTTGGGCAAGACCCGGCTCAGTTTACGTTTGGTAATTTTGCCCAGACTCGAAGGATCATGCAGCATACTTGGCAGCTTCGCGAGCAGCGCGGAACGCAGTTTGTTCACTGGGTCGATGCAATGGATGATTTGGACTTGCGTGCATTACTAGTTTAGGCCCTATAGTCTATTGCAATCTAATCTGAAGCTGCATTTGTTGCATATTCTTTCCATTGCTTGTTCTTTTCTTGGACCATCTGGGTGATGTGTGGTTGCACCGGGCGGTCTCCCGCCGCATGGTTCGCGGCGGACTGGATTGGTTCGCCAAACTGTCGATACAGCGGGACGACTCCACTCCACAAGTTGTCCTGTTTACCTTCATTGTCCAAGGTTCCGAATCCAGTTCGAACTTTGGCACTGGCTGAGGATATCTGCACTCGGAACACCTGGACCTTGTCCAATGCCGATTGCATCACGGGGTCGATGTTTTTTCGTCGGCCAGGAGCCATATGGTCGACCACTCTCTGCATGACATATTCGGTTTCTTGAGGAGATTTTACCAATCTTGCTGTTCCGTGGACCACTCCTGAGTGGTAGTTGAGCGAATGTCCATTAGGCGTATGGACCATCACAATCCCGTCGACGTGGGTCGCAGCCACACACACTTTGAGTCCTTCGTTGGAAGCTTTATAGATCATTGATTGACTGTTGCCATGTAGATACAAAGCAGGCTCTTCCTTGTCATCTTCGAACCACCCCCACACTCCAATCATGGGAATGTTTCGAATTTCTCCGTCCTCGTTCAAAAATGCAACGTGGACTACGTGCGAGTCGTTGAAAACACCTTGGATCGTGTCGTAGTCGTATCGCGCACGGTCTTTGTAAAGCCGAATTTGATTTTCTTTACTCTGTGGATAAGCTGACATTATCATTACTATTAGCCTCTCATGAGAGGAGGAAAACGCGTCCTCTTTATATATGTAACTGTTATCGATCGCCGTGAGGTCATCGCGGCTACTAAGCCAGGAATTTTTGCATCAATCAACTTTTTACCAAAAATCCTATAAATTCTACGATCGCAACGCTTGAGGAGCAAACTCCTGTTTTTCACTTGATTTGCGAATTATCAATGCGGCCATCTTTACCAGCATGTGCCCCGTTCTTTAATTGACTCTGAGCACAGTTGGCGTGGATGAAACTGTGAATTTTCATGCAACAAATCTGCGGCTAACCGGACTTGAGCGAATGCCATACGACCTCCCTTCACGTCGCGATTCTATAATGAATACGGTGACCCGATACCAACGTGCGAGTGATCTAGTAGCAGTCCCCAATTTATCTACTTACCCCATGCTTTCAAGTCTCGGTATTGTTATCAGATTAGTGAGACTTACCTATCGCGATGGTTCTTGAATTAAAGCCAGGTACCACGCGTCTCCTTCCCACTTAAGGACGGTGGCGGCTACTGAGACAGATCGGTGGCTACAGCCGCCGCTGCTGCTGTTCTGCCTTCCACCGCATGCCAGAAGTTTATTTACCTGTACGGGCAATCAGAGTGTGGCTATAAGCTAATGCATGCATGCTTACGGTAAGCTTGATGAGACTTTTGGACGAAACGGATTTGGGCAATTGATGGTGAAATCTCACCTTCCAAACATACTCTAGTAATTATAAGTGGTCCGTCTTTAAATTTCGGAAGCTGAACCCCCCCCCCCCCCCACTTGATTAGATCATCCGATCCTGTTCGGCCGCCGCCATCTTATCGATTAGTATGTGTTCAGATTGATATTTACTGTGACAACCTTCACACCTCATCCCCGGTTCCTCAATGGCTTTCTTTTCCGGAAAGCCGCTTATACAAAACCAGTCAATAACGGTCCAATAATCTGATCTGTTAGTTATTTCTCCATTTATCCGGGTCTTGGTGCTTGCCTTTATTAATCTTATCTCTGTTGTGTGTGTGTTTCAGATCGATTGATTACAGCCGATACAGTGTATCCATTTCTGAAATCTGGGGGTTACATATATTCTTTATCATAGCAAGGGAAAACAAGGGTATAAAACACAAGGGTGTTTTCAAACCATATTCCCTCCATGTCGATAATGGGACCAGAGATAAAAAGTCAAAAAATGGAAGAACCAATGGCGGATCACTAGGCTGATCACGAGGTTGACGACCTTGGAAAAGATCAAATTACAAGTTCCACTGTCTTTGAGATGAGTTGGCAGTTTATGCAACACTTTTATGAAGTACGGCAACCAGATATATATGGGCCACCCTTCGTGGATCAAATTTTGGCATATCCGTTGGGGAAACTAATGGAACGGCTTATCTCGACCGTCCAGGTGGAACATTTTGGGTTAAAATTGAACTTGGGCCGTTCAACAAGAGGGACACTATATGATTACAGTCGTGATTAATGTGTCATTCGCAGGTGCCACAATGACGCAGCAAGCCAAGCTGTTTCACAATGATTCGTCCGTGGCCAGTGATGAGTTCATGATCCTGCTGTTACTTCAAACGCAGCTGTTAGAGACGGATTGACCGGGAGAGATTTTTGGTCTGTCCCTGTAATGTTACATGGCCCACCGATCTAGCATCTATTACCATAGCCCAGATTCTGCACCAAGAAACGAATTGTGTGGTAAACAAATGAAGAATGAGCCAATGGCAGCCTTTCATATTCTGCTTGGAAATTCTCCACTCCCAGGTACTATCAATCTTGAACGCCCCATAAGTGACCCATGCTGCAATCAACGCTCTTAGTGGGAAAGACGGATCCGGCAACGAATTGACTGCAGCTCTCTGCGATGGATATGCTACCTCGGATAATAGCAATGGATTAGCTGGGCCAAATTCAATAATAAACCGTCCGCCAATAAACATCCCTGCTGTTTGAGCCTCTCTTTGCACAGCAGCACCAATGATGATGGCTATAGATCCACCAAGAATAGGCCACGACGACCAAACTTGTCGCCCGTTTTAGCCTTCTTGCCCCCACATGACCATCGCAGCAGGTCGCCAAAAAAAATCTGCGGCAGTCATTGTACGCGTACTCACCAACCAGATTGAGACATGCCAGGTTCACCGGTGCCGCACGAAATTGAGGGGAGGCCGGCGGAGCGGAGCCCGATCCCGACGGGGCCGGCATTTAAATCAGCTTAATATTTATATCCCCTTTACTGCACTAGATTGAACGAACAAAACTATAGACACCAACGACAATGGACGAACCAGAGTCTGATATAGAAACCAGACCGTTGCTATCCAGAGGCACCAGCGGAGTTGTGCCGCCGAAGGATGACGACGAATACTCCAAGCTGGAACAGCTGCCGTGGAAGATGCGTCCGTCAATCCACACGCTTCTACCTGTGTTTGCACTGGCTCAGATCGCAGCATATATGGTGAACACAGTGCGACTGAATTGGGCAATTACGCTGGTTTGCCGATCGCAGAACGGCAGGGAACTGTACGATGGCGACCCGCTGTGCCAGATTGACGCCGTTCAATCTGCCGTGTCTCAGTATACCGGTATCTGCTCACTGGTGAGTGGCATTTTGGGGTTGTATATGCTTCCTAGAATCGCAGAGCTGTCTGACCGTGTGGGACGTAAAGCGGCCATTGGAGTGTTTCTGGCTGGCGACGTGCTGGCCATTTTGTCCATGGTGGGCCTGTTGGCTAACTGGCGGACGTTCGGGTATGAGTTTATCGCTCTTACTTATACAATTACAGGCTTTTTTGGAACTGCCACGCTTATCACTGTGATGATGGCATCGTACACAGCGGATTGTGTTCGGCCACGGGACAGAGCAAAGGCAATGAGCTATGTACAGGCCTGTACTCTGATGGGCAAAGCCACGGGTCCGTTTTTCTCGTCCACTTTGGTGCAAGCAACTGGGTCCTTGCATGCGACGTTTGCTGTGGCCATGCTGCTGGACTGTGTGGCAGCTGTCATTCTCGCATTCATGCCAGAATCGCTTTCAGACGACGCAAAGGAAAAAGCCCAACGCGCTTTCGAGCAGCGTCCTCAGCGCCAAGTTTTGGCGAGATTGAACGTACTAGAACCTATCGCATCGATCTGGTCAATTGCAAATGCCCAGACTCATCTGGTGCGAACGAACATTCTCATATTGGTGAGTATCGACTTGATTTATGAACTGGTGATTGCCGGTCGGGCAGGCATTGCCGTGCTGTATCCACAGAAACGGTTCGGGTGGACCAGTATTGAGCTGGGCTATCTGCAGTCTGCCACGGCGAGTTTGCGCATTGTGCTGCTTGTCGTGGTGATCCCGCAGGTGCTGCGGCTGCTGCGGCGGGTGTTTCACGAGCAGCGATCCATTGGTGTATCGCGTACCGAGCTGTTTGTGGTGCGGTTTGGCAACGCACTGGAGGTGATGGGATACACCGGATACGGTCTCAGTCGTGTTGCCCTGGAGTATGTGGTGTCGTCGTTCGTCGCCACCTCCGGAGTCATTGCAAAACCCACCATCCAATCGGCATTGTTGAACCTGGTTCCAAAAGCTCAAATTGGTGAATTTCTGGGAGCAAAGGGTGTACTCGACGGACTTACTAGTATTGCATTTTCCAGCATTGGGCTGTCCTTCTATTCGTTCACCGTGACACGATGGCCCGAGCTCATTTTCTATCTCAGCGCATTGGGCTATTTTATTGTTATTTTACTTTCACTTGTTGTAAAACCTACATGATGTTTCGTACAAGAATAATGATGAGAATAAATTACTACTTTCAGGACGAAATGACCTTGGTCTGAACGGCCAAATCTTTTTCCAACTGCTCAACCTTGGCTTGGCTGGCCCGCATCTTCTTGGTCAGATAGACAATTCGCTCATACGCCGCATCGTTGCTCTTCCATGGTGCCAGCCGGATGAGCTCATCTTCGTACTTTTTCACCGACGCACTAGCATCAGCAATCTGACCGTTGATCAGGTTGGATTCCATGTACGCGTTTAGCTTCTTGTCGGCCACCAGCGCCTTGAAAGCCGCTTGGTACAGCGGCTTGCCAGCCTTTATCGATATGACCCTCCCGCCGACAGAATGCAGCGCAATCAGCTCGGCATGTTCCAATGCCGACAGCGCACCCAGCTGCTCGGTTGTGGAAAAATTGATATCACCGACCAGCCGGTCCATTAGCAGCTCGGCTGTCTTGGTGACACCGTCGGCGCGTTGCTCGCTGTCGTCCTTGTGCGGCTTACTGAACGAGTCAAACAAGCCGCGCTTGTGTTCATTGTGGTGCGGCTCGCTTGACGACGCCAGCTTCTTGATCAAACTCCATGCTTGTTCCTTGGTCCATTCGCCACTGGGCTTGCTCACATACATTTGTAAAACTTCGACTCTGGCCTGGTCGATCATGTCTTCCAGCGCTTCGGCTGGAGTCTCGCCAGACTTGAGTCGTCGAGCAAAAGCTTGCAAATCGGTCATTCGCCCGCCTAGCGGCCGTAATGCTTCATCCAGTCCTTCAAACGAAACTCGAGGCTCCTCTTGCAGATTCCCTTCAGCGCCGGATGTATCATATTCTTGCTCGACCTTTTCCTCAGGAGTCATCTCCTTCTTTTGGAACTGCTGCTTGACAAATGCCCGTGCGCTCTCAACACTGGCATCGCCAACCGCTAGGACCTTATATACTTGGTTCGGCAGTGCCTTATCGAGAGCCTTCCTGTACCCGACATCGTCGGTAACCACAATTACATGTGCAATATCGGCCTGGATCAACGTCCCGGCCCACTCCACAACTTGGTCGTACACAAACTTGTTGGCCTCATCGGACTTGGTCACCAGATTATTGATCACAATAACCGGTTTATTTTCAGGATGTAGTTGTAGGTAGTTGTCAGAGTTGGACGACGGCTCCTGGGCCGCTTTCTTTTCCAGAGCCGTCTGGCTGACGGCTGAAGCCGCAGTAGACAGCATGTTCTTGAACTGCGTCTCCATGCTCTCAGCAAATCCAGTCTTTTGACCAGTCAGACCTTGCACCGCCAGGTCCATAAAAGCAGTGATAGAATTCATCCATGGAAAAACCGGATAGTACCCCAACGCATGAGACGAGTTTCTGAGGAACGCAGACTCCGACCGCGACTTGACCAGTGCCTCACAGTCCAGAGTCAACACATCTTGGCGGCCAGCTAGTGCATGCTTGAACACCAAGTCCTGTTTGCCACTCCCTCGCGGGCCGTGTACAACAATAAACGTTCCCACACCTTCTTCAATCCATTGCGCCAGCGTAGTGATTGCAGTTTTTCGCTCTTCCCATAGGTTTTCAAATCCTTCTTCAGAATGCTTTCGAGAATAAAGACCCAAACTTAACATCGAGCCTGAAAACCTGCTCTTTATGGCAGAAAACCCTTCGTAAGCTTTACCTCTGAGCCAGTTCAACCGTGGATACTTTTCCAACGCGCAATACTTGCCGGTGATCTTATGGTGAACTGACCACACTCGAATCGGCTCAAAAATCGCTACTGCCAGAGTCGCCAACAGCGCTAGCAAGATGGGAATCACGATTCTTGGATGATCCACAGTCCATTCCTTGATAATGTTTTTCTTATCAAACGGCACATACGCCAGATGAAGCTTAGTTTTGCCACTGAACAACGATACCCCATTGGTGCAGTTCCGCGCCGTGGCCGCATCACACAGCCGTGAAAACGCAACAACCGCACTTCTGGGCTTGGAATCACCAGGCGCAGGCGGAGTAATGTCGATTATGGGCCCATATTTCCGCAGAACCGTGTACAGTTCTTCCTGAGATAAATCTTCTCCTTCATATGTGACCTTCAGCGTGGAGCTCGTGCTCCGACGCAGATCTTCAATCCATGGCGTACCACACACCGGGAAGACTCTGACCGGTCTCCAATTGAACCACGGCCGATACCTATGCGAGGCATAGGTATCAATCAGCAGCTCTTGCACCTGTCGTGAGCTCATATCAGTGCCATCGTGAAGCGCAAACCTGATAAACACTCCGCCATCCTTTTCTCGCGGAATCACTTTGGAAACAGTCGCAGGAATGCCTTCGGGAATTGAATGCTCACTGAGCCGTTTGCCGAGTCCCTCCGTATCCAAACCCAGTATCCGGTTGGTCAGCCAGTTGATCTGGGGGATTTGCGCAATCCGAGGGAAAACCCGGTCAAAGTACAGCAAACTCTCATTGGGGTTCTTGCCAATAACACCAGTGGTGATTTCTTGTACATCGTCATCTACTTTTTGGGTTTTCTTAGATCCATCTCCCTGCTTCGCTGCATCCATGTTCACTGACGACTGGTATCTCATAAACACCGACACCGGCCGCGTCAACAATCGGTTCCATGGCACCCCAGGTACTCGAATCATTTGGTCGTTACCGTGAGCGTGAAATGTGGAGTGGTGCAATAGGGACCCTGGAGACAATTGACGGTTGCTGCTTGTCTCGGTGATCGGGAACATTGCGCGCGCAACGCCACCGCCGCGCCGTGTACGCCCCCCGCCACCAGATAGTCAGGCACAAGACACGTGATCCATCTCACGTGCTATTCAATACTTATATTCTATTCTTTCCATTGTTAGTTACTTCCGTATCTTTATTAAAACTACCTTCCTATTTTCCAAGATTAATTGGCTATTAAGCTAATAACCGGGTACATTTTACCAATCTCTACCGGTCCGGTGCTGTGACACCTAGGAAAGGGTCACATCACCACAGTACGGATGAGGGAGCGGCTCATTACTCTTATATCAGTTCAACCATCAAAATCAGCATCGTTCAAACACCCTATATAGTCCTGGTAAACTTGCTATTTCTATGACACTGGAAACCATTGATTGAGTAGCGGTGAGCCGTTTCTTGGCAGCAGGAAACAGCACCATCTCGAGCTCACGGGCTAGTGACACCCGGTCCGGCTCGAACTCTGGATCGTTATCCGGTAATATCTCGGGGCAATTGAGCATGGCCAACTCCCGCAAGATCATCTCCAAACAGTCAGATTCATTTTCCCAGTCTGCTTTGGCAATGCCACTGAAAAACGCCGGCAATGAACTGGCAGGCGGGATGTGCCCCGACAACAGCAGAGGTACCTGTTTCACCACTAACCCATGTTCATGCTCGATCTCAAACTCAATAGAAAAGTACTCTCTCAGCATCGTTCGAGTATTCTCCAGCTTGAACAGCTCTATAACCACCTCGGGATCCTCCTCTTCCCCCAGCTCCAACAGATGTCTCACTGACGGGGCTGGCTCGAGCTCAACAGCCCCGAAATTGCCGAACTCTGATAACGCAATCTGATAAAACAGCTCTCTGGCCATGACGCCATAATCAACTAGATACAGCTTGACACCGTGTTGTAATGCAGCCAGCTGCCGGGCATAGTCGACAATCCCAATGTACGAATGCTCAGCAAAGATCTGGGTCAGGGTCTGATGAGCCTCACTAACTACGGCATCCCTGAAACGGCTCACAGATGTCAAAACAATAGGCTGGTACTGCTTCGAGGCCGACCCTTGAAGCGTTTGCATGCGTGAGGTCATCTGAGAACTTATCATTGCCGTGATTTTGGGCTGGTTGTGATCAGTTCGCACATGATGGTACGCATATGATGATTTCTGAGGAGTAGCCTTAGATGGTGTTGCCCCAGGAAGAACTGTTTGAGTTTGGAACGCTCTACTGGCATCGACCCTGCTCAGAGCGTCCTGTATTTTGCTGCACACATACTCAACAATCTCTTCTTCGTGCAAAAACCGGACTTCTCGTTTGGTCGGGTGGATATTGACATCGACATTTTCCGGATTGATTTCCAGAGACAAATATACAAAGGGATGGCCACCCTTGGGCAAGAATGTAGTGTACATTTGGCTGATAGCCCGTTGCAAAGGTGCACATGTCACGAGCCGGTGATTGATAAACATGACATAAGGCATTGTCTTTTTCGACGAATAATTGGCATTGGTAACATGGCACGTACCTGTGGCCACACCATATTGTTCACTCTTGCTAAGCTCAACCTCCAGAAGCTCATTGGCAATGCTGGATCCATAAAACGACCGGATTCGATCCACCACTCCCCAATCCTGTTGAACTGCCAATGCCGGATGGCTGTCGCCATGACGTTTGCAACTAATACTAATACCAGTCGAATGAATCGCATACTTACCAGCAACGTCCAGAATCTTTTGATATTCCTCGTTGCCGTTTTTAAACGCACGCAACCGAGCTTCGTAGTTGAAAAACAGATCCTCCACCGACAGCTGGCTTCCCCTATTTCCTGCCAATGCTTTGGGCTCGTCTACTAGTTTGCCATCGGTATACTTGGCCCTCCACGCACAGGACGAACCATCCGTTTTGGTGGTTATCGAAAGGTGTGCTATATGCGAGATACTTGCCAGAGCCTCGCCACGGAACCCGTAGGTGGCGATCGACTCTAGATCTTTGAAACTGGTCAGCTTTGAGGTTGTATGTCGTTCACACAGAATCGCCATATCCTCCTTGTTAATTCCAGATCCATTGTCTGTGATTTGCAGTAGCTTGAGCCCACCGTTCTTGCAAACAACATCGATGCGCGTACTACCGGCATCTATCGAGTTTTCGACCAACTCTTTCAACGCGTTTGACGGGCCAATAATGATCTCGCCAGCAGCGATTCTATTGACTACTTTCTGCTCCAGTTTCTGCCTTGTTAGCATGTCATTTTTATTGGAAGTACCTTTATACGAGCTGGCGTTGGGGCCATTGTCAATGTCGTGGTGGGAGGGATAGCGGATGTGGAAAGATCATTTATTTATTTATCGTCTCTTATATATGCACGGCTTTAACAGCCATTTCCCTTCAGGACCGGTATGCTTCTCTTTCTCAATAAACTTTTTGCCCCTGTTATTATTTTCCTGTTGCTTCATTCGACGTTCTCGGTCTTGAGCAACGTCTTTTGGAGGTTTGAAGAATTCAAATCGAACAAACATCTTGTTGGAGTCGTCAGTAGTCTTGTGTAGTAAGCCCATGTCTTTCAGAACGGACACAAACTCAGAAACATCGTTATCCACAAACCGACTTTTGATCTCGGCAATCCAGATTTCGCCTCGTGGTTTCAAGATTCGCAATCCCTCTTTGATAAAATCCAAGAAATTTGTGCCCATCAATGCCAAACAAAATACAACTACATGTGCACTCTCATCCTTCATTGGCACGTTCTTGATATCGGCTACAGTGATTCTGTCGTTGGCCCTCTTCAAATCAAAACTATGTACTTCAAAATGCGCCTTTTTGCTCTTTCCATGTCCCTTGACTTTACTCAGGTCCAATGCCAATTGTGCTTCACCACATCCCATATCAGCAATCACCACCTTGCCCTCCTTGTCACCTGGCAACCCACCTGGAGCAGCCACAGGCTTGTCGAGACGAGTCTTGATTTGCTTGATGAAAGCCGTCACTGGGTTCTCCGGCCATGACTGTACCTGATTTCTGAACCCTGTGTGGTATTCGTCAAACATCTCTGGATTATCTTCGATGAGCTTGACTGCTTCGGATGATTTGACGGTATATAACTGCTCATTGATCCATCTGAATCGAGATCCTGCCAGCTTTTCTTTCATCTTCATCTGAAGTGGAGTCAGCTTTTCCGCTGGTGCTGCTTTCTTTTCTGGTACTGTGACCTCAGGCTTTTCGACCTCGGTCTTGGTCTTTTTGGGCTCGTTGGTCTCATCCTTTTGATCCCGTTTTCGCTTATTGGACTTATCTTTTTTTGTGGGCTTTTGCTCTACAGGCTTCGAGTCGTTGTTCGGCTTTTCATCCTTATTCTTTTTCACCTTTTTCTTTGGTCCTTCAGCTGCTACCTTGGACGGTAGAGACCATCCTTTGACTTGGAACATTATCGAGTGTCGCTGGGGGTGGAAAGAAATTTTTTGTGCATAAATTTCGAGATATGCGATCGCGCGGCTGAACTTGGTTATGAGGAATCCTGGAATCAGCCCAGAGTTCAGATTTCATGTTATTGGAATTGCCATATTGGTTCTGGGATCAAACTTGCAAGAAATACACACTTGTTCTATGTGGATTTGTAGACTTGTTCGAGAAATTTGACGTTCATTATCCCCTATCGCTTCCAAGCCACGCGCCTCCGCGTCTTCACTGGGCGCGGGGGACTAGACCATCATCAAAACATCAATGCACCATGGAGACAGAGAGCGACGAGACGGAGAGTCGGAGATGGCTCAATGAAATACCGGCAGAAGTGCTGGAGCTCATTGCCGACCAGCTAGATTTGAATTCGCTTGTATTGCTGCAATGTACAGCGCAGTATTTTCGCAAGTCGCTGATGTACCGGTCATGGCATCATTTGCACCTGGATGTTATCGATATTGGCGACCCGCCGGAGCTATCAGCCTCATTGGACGATCTAGAGCACGACGACGTTTGTGATGATCGGTCGTTTCTGGCGCAGCGCCGAGAGCCATTACGACGGATGAAAGTGAATCAGAGTAACCTTTCAGAGTTTTGCGATGCTATTGTGAATGGGCATCTTGCGTTGGTGCTTCCGTTAGTCAAGATATTCACACTCGAGGGGAAATATTATCATCCAAAGGCATTAAAAATGCCAATGGACCAACAGATAGCGCATTCTAGCAACTTTGACATGGTGTACTGGCTCTTTGATCGGGTGCTTCCGAACCTTTTGTCTGGCGTTAACCTGTTGGAGCTGTTTGTGGAGCTAGACCAAATCGACGACATGCCGGTGATCAAGACATTTTTGGAGCGACTTCCTAACGCTCCATCGCATATCCGACTAGAAGGAAGCTGGCCCATGGGTGTGCCTGCGATGCTGCCCATGCATACAATCAAGATCTTCAAATGGGTGATGCGGCGGACGGCCAATGCTCTGGAGCTGGTCCGCGGGGTGTTTGGTGACAAGCTGCCTGATACAATAGAGCGGTTTGAAATTATCACGAGGATACCCGACGAGTTGGATGCGGGCCAGCTTCAGGCCATCATGCCGTCGAATCTGAAAACGCTGATACTGCGTCCGTTGGATGTGTGCAATCGCAATGGTAAAAACTGGATTCCCGATTCGGTGCACGACTTGGCCCTATTCGACCGAGATATTCCAGGGGATCCCATCATTGAAATGGCCCATGTCAAATATCTCATGTTGGACTCGTTGACAGGAGGCATGTTCAAACGAATACGGTTCCCAAATCTGGATAGACTACTGATCGGATCGTACACTGGCAAATATCCAATTGATCTGTCCTATTGTAGGATTCGTCAATTGAGGTGCGAGTATATGGAGCCGAGACGGGCCATGTCTCTCTACAGCCCGCACGTCGAGTCGTTCATCATAGACTGCCCTGGGGTGGAACTAGGATCACCTCAAGGATCGGACGATACCCAGGCACAGTTGTTGGAACTGGCCAAATCGGTGAAACGGCTCAAATTCATGCTGCTGGACATTACATCTTTGAGTGTGCGAGATGAACTGCTGAATTGCTTGTATGCTGTTACTGTCAACAGCCCCGATATTGCACTATACTTGCAAGACACCATGCGGCCGCGGCATGCCACTTGGATGGAACCGGTGAGTGGCTTTTTGTCGGACCATATTTCAATTGTTCGGCCAGTGGGGACCCATGTCTATAAAGCGGACACTTCTGTCCTCAAGCGGTGGGTGCCGACTGAGTAATTGCATTGTAGCTAGCATTTAGGTTTGAAACATGCCCTGCGGCGCGGGCACTGTGCCTCAAGAGAGACCTTCAGCCAATGCGCTGGGCAATGCGTCAATTTTAATCTACCGAATAGCTATTTATTTTGCTTGCCTCGATACGCTTCTTTTTTTTGCTCGCCTCGACCGATCGCACGATATTCTTGGTATTGTGAAGCGGCTCACTCGTCCAGCACACCGATGCAGTACCTGGATAGCATATCGAGCGAAGCGAGCAAAAAAAAAGCCGAGCGCAGCGGCATCCCTCCTATCGCAGTCTGATCACACACCGAGTATATCAAAATCAGCGAGCAAAACAAGATGCGAGCCTCACTGTTCGAAATGCGGTGCTGCGGCTGTCCCTGTTCAGCTGAAAACAAGCAAGACGTCTTACTACATCACGTACCTCAGCAACAAACCTTATTTCCGATGCGTCCACGCAACGGCTCGCGAAAATTGGCAAATTCTCCAATACAACCGTCTGCTCGGATCTGAAAACCTTTTTAAGTCCGATTGTCATACGGGATAGGCATTTACTAGATGATATTTTCATTGAACAACGCACTTCAGTTTCAATTCTTCAGCTGGAATCTCAGTACAGACAGACATCGGGACTAAACTCGCCCCGCCTCGCCTCTCCGAGACATTAGCCATTGGTTCTAGAACTTGGCTCAGCCGCGGGTAGGCTAAACTGGGTAAACCAAAGGTTAATTGGAAGCTTAAAAACACGGCGTGATCGTTCCCGTGTTTCTACGAGTTTGAAACCTGGTACTCAGTCTTTATTCGCTTTGGAAGAGAATACCAATGATGGACCTCGCCTTCCAGTGTTTGTGCGGAGAAGTGAGATCGGCATTAATTGGCGTTGTTATCAGAAGAGTAGGGTGTAGCTAAAGATACAAGGAGCACTATGATTGCGAATGATCATCAATCTGCCCGGTCACCCCTGTCTAAAGAACCCGTTCTTCACGGTGTATCAATGGGTCATGACCGTGGAAAGCCTACAACCAGAAAATCCACAACATTTGTCGAAATAGCATGTCCATATATGCGTAGAAGGATCCGATTGTGCGAATTTCAAATTTCCTGCCTACTTGAGTCCCTCAATCAAATGGTCGTCCAATCACATGCTACAACTCCAACAATAATTTCAACCCCCTGAGCAACACCTTTGTGGGTACCCGTAGACCAACTGTTTCGCTTGCCTGGTCTTGACCCGGGGGCCCTTTGTTCAACCTTTTCCGACAGATGTCTCACCCCCGTTAGAGCCAGTCCCGTTGCGGCAAATTAACTGATCGGACCCATCTCAAACTGATGTCTTAAATAGGCTAATTCCTCGCGGGAATTAGCTTCGCTTCGTTCAAGCATAGCCAATTGCGGTATTAGTGGCACAGGTCAGCAATTATCGGCTTTTGCAAGGCTCGTGTCATGCTGCATGGCGAACAGAGACAAAACATGATGCGATCACAGTGAAGATCGATATAGCCACTTTTTACGCGCAGATTTACATGCATGCAGGCCCTAACTGCAGGTCTATGGAGCACGCATGCTGGTCGGGACGTGCACTGGACCGACGGCGTGGTTGCGGTCAGTGATCTCGAACAGGGCCTCATTGGGGCTTGACCAGACCAATTGAAACCAGAAAAGGCTCAATAGTATTCTCAAGACGATCCTAGTTATGAGCCAACTCAATTCCTCTAAAAAAATAATAAAGTTTGCCTGGCCTTCTACTTGTTCTTCTGCGCGGGCGTAGGAGACCGAGCGAACCCGAAAGAGGCGGGCGGGTTGCCGGCCCCTCCCAAATGTTTTGCACTCGATTTCTTCCTCCCTCTTCTGACAACCCCCTTGAACAAACATACAACCGCTCGCTATCTGTTCTGTACTGTACGACATTCTGAGGTTACGACTGGTGTTTTTTTTCTTCTATAAAGGATCGGATAAATTCAATCCAACAGAATCATCGAGGGTACTTTTTCAACACTACAAGTCGACGCTTGTTCACGTACAACGACAGCGACACGACACTTTTGAGTCTCGACTGACTCTAATTTCATTAAAAAACTGCATCCTTGTTGTGTGTTATAGAATTCGACACACACAGCAAAGGCATCAACGAGAAAAACTTTGTGCACGGTCAAAGGAAACAAAGTAATGCTCGCCCATCCTAGTGTAGAGCTGCCTCTCAACTTTGATCCAATCGAGAGTCAAGATATTGTATATCGAAACAATAACAATTCATCTGACGAAGCAGCCGACGAATACGAACGAACATCGTCGGCGCGATCCATGTCTTCACTGGCCACGAGCGTCGACTCACAAGAGCCAGTGGAATGCGAAGGCAAGGTGTTGAAGCGATCGGTAGAACAACAGAAAGGTAATAGCGTCAAGGAAGACTATTTCATCAGCGTCAAGACCAAAACTGATAGCGACAGCAGGGCGACAACACCAACGGGATTGAAGCCATCTGGTAGTCCGTCGAAGCGGCACTATCCAACTGTGTTGATACCCAATGGGAATGTGCCGAATGCTACAACTGCAACTGCAACCACACCAACAGCTTCAAACAATAGCACCATTACTGCATCCACGGGAATCTCTCCTGTGATGAGCCCGACCACAAATTTTGCTCGTCCGTTGAGGCGATCTGGGGAAAGCTATAACGGCTCGGTATCTCAACAGCATTTGCCAATGGGCAGCTCGTCTCAAAATGCATCGTCGAGTTCTCTACCAATGCTAAGTACACGGTCGTCGTCTACATCAGGAATAAGTCGCCATTCCAGTCATCTGAATTCTGGTACTAGTGCGGTTTCGCGGGCCATGCTTCCCGTAAAGCAACAGGCTCAGCCCCAAACTCTACCACAGCAACAAGCCGTGGTACGACGGGTATCACAACAAAACAATAGAACGTCCATCTCGTCTCAACTTTCCAATGCATCTACCTCACCATCATTGCGACGTATCTCGACTGCAAGCCAATCCCATCATCGACCGTCTTTTTCGTTTTCACGTCGACGGAGCCTGGTGGGGCAAGGAGTCCCCAACACTTCTCAGCATATCGACGAAAGCAGTGTGTCAGCCCTGGATATTGAGCGATTAAGAGAGCTGATTGTGGCTCAGAGAGAATCCAAACGACGGCGACGGGAGTTCTTGGAAGATGAACGAGTGTTGGTCGGCACAAAAGTATCAGAAGGGCATGTCAATTTCGTCACTGCTTATAACATGCTGACCGGTATTCGGGTCTCGGTGTCACGATGTAATGCAAAGCTCAATCATGAATTGACTGATGCAGATTTCAAAGCTCGACATAAGCTTGCATTTGATGTCAGCGGTAATGAATTGACTCCGAGTGCGAAATACGATTTCAAGTTCAAGGATTACGCACCATATGTGTTTCGACATTTGCGGGAACTGTTTCGACTTGATCCCGCTGATTATCTGATTTCGCTCACATCCAAATACATTGTATCGGAACTAGGGTCTCCCGGAAAGTCAGGGTCGTTTTTCTATTTCTCACGGGATTATCGGTTCATTATCAAAACGATTCACCATTCTGAACATAAAATGCTACGCAAGATCCTGAAGGATTACTACAACCATGTCAAGGAGCATCCTAACACGCTTATTTCGCAGTTTTATGGATTGCATCGAGTCAAGCTTCCATTTGGACGAAAAATCCATTTCATCGTCATGAACAACTTATTTCCTCCTCATAGAGATGTGCATCGAACCTACGACCTCAAGGGTTCTACTCAAGGCCGGTTTCTTCCCGAATCTCCGGATAATCCACGGCGATCAGTGGTTTACAAGGATCTTAACTGGTTGAAGCATCAAGAACATATGAAACTGGGACCGAAGAAACAATCTGAGTTTATCAAGCAGTTGGAGATTGATGTTGAGCTATTGAAACGGTTGAATGTTATGGATTATTCCCTATTGATCGGCATTCATGATCTAAATAAGGGCAATTCGGAAAACATTCGTGATTCAACTTTGAGTGTGTTTGAACCCTCAAAGTCGGGAATGAGTAGAACCAAGGTGGATTCATTGCGAAAGGCATTGAACTCGACTTCTCCAACTGCATTGAATGCGGTGGATTTTGCATTTGATGAGTACATGCGTCGCGATTTCAAGTTTTATGCTGATTCTGGAGGTTACCGATCAACTGATGAGAACGACAACGAGTTGAATGAGATATACTATCTTGGGGTGATTGATTGTTTGACTCCGTATACGTTTTCCAAGCGGGTTGAAACGTTTTGGAAGTCAATGTCACATTCGAGACCGTCTATTAGTGCTATTCCTTCTAATGAGTATGGAGATCGGTTCTTCAACTTTATCAAGTCGGTCATTACTCAAAAGAAGAATAATGACAATAGCCAATCGGGAGGAGGGGCGATTGAGTATTCGACAGCTGGACCATCGCATTTACCAGCAGTGGAAGAAACGTCTTCCAATAATAATATTTAACTCTTTTTTTATTCACTTTCTATATACATATTGCATTTTTTTATCCTTATAATTTTGTACCTGATATGAATAAATCATGACAATTTTTGTCTCTTTGCAGCGAACGCCCCATTCCCCGGTGGAAGTGGCTGCTGCAGTCTCCCAATGGCGTATAAATACCCCCATAATTAACCATTCGATTCTCTCCTTCATTCTCAGATCCCAGATCACACCAATGCTACGAGGATTAGCTCACGAACTTGTAAAGGCTCGAAAGCCGATCACGCCAGCGCAATTTGCGCAATTGTTGAAGGATCCTTCTGGGCCGAAGATTGTTGCTATTGATGGCACATGGTTATTGGACCCTGCCAACCAAGGCAACGGCAAGACCGGGGCTCAGATTTACCAACAAGAGCGAATTCCAAATGCTCGGCACTTTGATATTGAAACGGTGAAAGATGACACTAGTTCATTGCCGCACATGCTGCCCGATAAGGCTACATTTGACCAAGCTATGAGCAAGCTTGGAATCAATCTGACTGATTTGCTGGTCATCTACGACACTGTGGGGAACTTTAGTGCGCCACGAGTTCACTACACACTGCGAGCATTCCAACATAACAATTCAGTTCTGCTTGATAATTATTTGAAATACAAAGCCGAAGGATATCCAATTGAGGAAGGTGCTCCTAAAGAGTTTGAACCGACTCAGTATTCATCTCCTGGACTTAATAAGGCTGTGGTTGTTGATTATGAGCAATTGGTGGATATCGTGACTGATTCTGAAAAGCTTTCCAAGTATAATATTTTGGATGCTCGACCAGCTGCTCGGTTCACTGCCGAAGTGCCTGAACCTCGTCCAGGGGTTTCTTCTGGCCATGTTCCTGGTGCCAAGTCTGTTCCATTTCCCACCCTGTTGAATGCGGACAGGACGTTCAAATCGCCACAAGAACTTGCCAAGTTGTTGGAGCCTAAGCTGGATCCATCCAAGGAAACAATTGTCATGTGCGGATCTGGTGTCACGGCTTGTATTGTTGAAACTGCTATTAACCAAGTGTATGCTGACAAGAAGATTGCTATTTACGACGGCAGTTGGTCCGAATGGGGGAAGCGGGCTGATCCAAAGACGTTGGTAGTGAAAGGTCCTGAATTCTAACTGCTGATTAATCTGATATATGTTAGTCTATAGTGAAAAGTGAAAAATCGGATCGGTCGTATGCGACTTGTTGAGCCCCACGGGAGCATCGAACAACCAGAGTCCATTTACTTTCTATCCACTGCAAGATGAATGCCGGTGCTCTTCTGTAGTGAAAAAGTTGAAAGTGAAAAGTGAAAAGTGAAAAGTGAAAAAAAAATTACATTAATTGTACAATCGAGTCGGTCGGTCGTATGCAGCTTGTTCAGCCTCATGGGAGTAGGCACATCTAACAGCAGCCAGAGGCCTTTTTCTTTCTATTCACAGCGAGATTGATGCCAGTGCTGTTCTGGTTCATCTTCACTCCGTGGTTCTTGTCGTTCAGATTGTACTTTCCAGCAATGATTTTGCGATGGATCTCCTGAGCCACCTGGGTATAGGCATGCACCACTTGGTCGCCTGTCTTTGCGGAAGTCTCGACAAAATGGTGGATATTGTTTTCTTCGGCCCACTGACGAGCTTCTTCTGTGGATACTTCTCTTCGGTCGATGAGATCAGATTTGTTGCCTACTAGGCATATGCTAATATCCGAGTCGTCGGCTTGCTCTCTTACGTCTTGAAGCCATTGCTTTGCATTGTCGAGTGTTTTCCTGCGGGTGACGTCGTATACCAGGATGCAACCAGCTGCGTTTCTGAAATATGAACGGGTTACTGCTCTGAAATGTTCCTGTCCAGCCTGTTTTGTTAGCTTAAAAAGCAGGGGGTCTCTATTCTTACAGTGTCCCAGATTTGCAGCTTGATGAATTGGTCTTCGTTTTCTCCTACCGGGATGATTTTCGATCCGATTTCGGCTGCGATTGTTACATCATGGACGTCTGAAAACCGGTCGTCTGTTAGTCGGATGGTGAGTGACGACTTTCCGCAAGCTCTGTCTTGTCAGCTTTCTTCAAAATTTGGGACCTACGAGTCTCCGATCATCACTAGTATTGTCAGCATGCACCATTCTGTATGTCCTTTCGATGAAACGTACCAATTTTTGCGATGAAATCCCATGTTCTGGTCATGATGACTGTCTCTCTGTTCTGTCGGTAGTGTGACAATCAAACTATGGCCGGTCCACACAATGTCCAAGGGCGACCCGGTCGGGGGGATTTTGGGAACTGCACCTGACCGCGCCAGCCCGCTTCTTTATCTGCGATAGCCTTGTGCTATCACGAATCCGAATAGACATCACCATAATCGTAATACGAACCAAATGTTCTCAGAATGTACGATCAAGACGCTCCACATATCGCTAACCCCATATGCAGACAGGTCCAAGTTTCTGAGCCAGAGTCAGAGCCAGAGCCAGGCCGCTGGAGACGAGGCGCCGCTGTTCCATAGCGCGACGGAGCACGAAGGCGACTCGCCTTCGTTGTATTCCAGTCGGCTCAAGAGGAACAGCACCGGAGCGAGTGGATGGGTTTCTTCATTTGCCACCCGGCCGGCGCGCATGGTCCAGAGCCGCCTGAGTGAAGACGAAGAGGAGCTAGACGACGATGATGTCGACGACGATTTAGAGCCAAAGTGGCAAACGATGGAATCGAGCCACTCTACAACTGGTATGGATAGCATAGGACTGAGCACAGAAGTACAGCAGCATGAAGACGACGAGCATGATGATCCACCTGCGGATCTTGCAGTCGAAGATGTGGATGACCGCGAAGCGCCGAAACCTGGAGTCGGGATGGGGATGCGGCCGTTTGTACCGCTTGATTTGCGACAGGATGTTGTCGGCGATGAGGAATCTGCATATGTGCCTCCTGAGGTAACTGACAGTGTTATGGGAGTACCGGCCCAGCAGCGATTCGACGCTGTGTGGGCCACCGCGTATGTAGGCAATGTGTCGGTGCTGCTAGCGACGTCCATGTTGATCTGGCTTCGGACCGATGTGCCTAAAACGCCGCTCGGCGACACAATGTACACCGTAATCAAGGGCTCTTCGGGCACGCTGACGACGGCGACAATAGTGTCTATAGCGGTGTCGGCGGCATGGATTGTTGCCATGAAGCGCTACGCGGTGGGGCTGGTGTATGTATCGATTGTGTCGGTGCCCGTGGGAATGGTAGTAATGACAATATATCCAGTGGTCATGTCGTACAAAACGCCGGACGGAGGATTCGGCTCTCAGGACCGGGCAATGCGATGGGTAAGTTTTGTTCCGCTGATTTTGGCCGGGCTGTGGAGTTATGTTGTGTACAAGGGTCGCCATGCCCTGAGCCGCAGCGTTGGTATCGTCCAGCTGGCATGCACCATGGTGTCGGACAACAAGCCGCTGATGCTACTGGGAACTGCGTCTGTTGGGCTGTTCCTGATGGTGACGGCAGTGTGGACGGGATTGTTCACGCGGGTGTTCCTACAGGGCCATGTCCTGAAATCTGGGTGGGTTCCGGACACCAAATCGTGGGTATTGGGCACCTGGTACGTGCTTGTCTATGTATGGACGTGGGGTGTGATTTCGGGCGTCCAGCGTGCCACCACGGCCGCTGCTATTTCGCAATGGTATTTCCACCGGCACGACATGCCACAGCCGGGGTCCCTGGCTATTGCTCGTGCGGCGCTGCAATATTCCACCTCGACGCAATTTGGCACTGTTTGCTTAAGCGCATTGCTTCGGCTGTTGATCCGACTACCGCTGGTGTTTCTACCAAGACGACTGGTATCGGCTCTCCAGATGGTCGTATATAACCTCATGTCGGCTAGTGCACTGAGCGTCACCAACCCGCTTGCGCTCACAAGCGCGGTGATCAATTCCCAGTCCTTGGTCGATTCTGCCAAATCGCTGGCTACGCTGCGACACCTCAACGCCGAATCCACCGTATCATCGCCGTCGCAGCACGGCCACTTCACTGCTTACCGGCTTGCCAAGCTGCTGCTGTCTGCGGCGCGCGGGCTCACCGCCATGGTCATGGGGTTTGCGGCTTGGGTGCATGCGGCTCGATACACCAATGGCGGTAGTCTGTACGGCTATGCGGTGGGGCTGCTAGCAGGGTTCATCGGGTACTTTGTTCTCGGTGCCACCGAGGGTGTGCTGGCCAACGTTGTCGATGCGGCATATGTATGCTATGCTCTCGACCATGCTGGTGCCCAAGCGGGCGGCCATTGTGCCGAGGCCGATCTCCAATTCGGCGGTCTTGCCTAATTTTATTTAAGTATACGAATCTAATACCCGTTTTTAGTAAGCCATTGTGCCAACGCGCCAATGTCCCTCTCGACCCAGGAAATGCGAGCCCGGATACGGTCCTGCACATTCAACAGCGTCTTCTCGATGTTGTCCAAACCGGGCTTGCCATCAAAGAACTCCATAATCTCGTCAAGCTGCTGCTGGGTGCTGAACCCGACGGTGGACTCGTCGCACGTCGACTTCGACACAATGCGAGCCAGCAGGTGGAGAGTGGCTGGCAGCAGTTCCACCACGGCGTCCCAGTTGCCAGAGAGCCAGCTCCACAAATCGAGCATGCCTTCGGGGGTCTGTCCCACGCCGTAGATGAGGTCCTGGGCGTCGGCCGACCGCACTGTGCCTGCCATAACGAGCTGCAATGCCTGCTGTCGGGTGCTCTCGTGTGCACCCATTGCCCGCAGCGCTTCCAGCGCCTCGACACTGGAGTCTGGGTGTTGGAAAATGTCCACCAGCTCCGAGAAGGTGGTGTGCGGGTGGTCTGAGTGACGCAGCGCCGCAGTGAAGACGGCGCCGCGGATGTTGGCATCGAGCGAGTTGCGGTCCTGATACAGCAGCTTGGCAATCTGCACAAACGACTCGTCGCCCGTTCCCACGGCAGCCGCAAACAGCTTGCTCTTGAGCTGCGTCTTGAGCAGGTCAGTGCGGTCGTGGGTGAAATCCCACCCGAGTTTGTGGGCTTGTGGCACCACCACGGAGTGTCTAAACTTCTTGAGCTGCTCCACGACATGGGGGTCTTGGAATGCAAACGACCGGGTCAAATCTGAGAGCGAGTCAAGCATCTGGCTCCACACCGCAGTGCTGGTTTCCGTGGATGCCCATGTTTGAATTAGATCCAACAGGGCCACCGAGGATTGGTATCCGGCCATGGCCAGAGAGCCGCAGTCAGCCACCAACCCGACTCTGTCTTCCACTGAAAGCGATTCAGCACTTTTGATAAGTTTGGAGAGACGAGACGGAAGGTACGCGACACGGTACGTTCCCGCTTGACCGGAATTGATCTTGTAATCGCCCGCTGGCAATTCCACAGTGACCTCCCGGCCGAAGAGTTGCAAATGGTTGACACCAGACGAGGTCTTAATGGCCAAATCCAACGGATACTTCAGATCCTCCTTGGAAGTCACATCGGCAGTCATCAAGAATCGGGTCTGCCTAATGTTCAGTCTGTCATGGCCAAGCTCTGTGACTACCGCAACCGGATACCCAACCTGCTTGGTCCACACGTCCATAATGTCGCCCACGTTCTTGCCGGAGACCTGGCTCAGCATATCCCACAGATCTTCGGTGTTGGTATTGCCGTATTTGTGCTTACGAAGATATTCTGAAACACCTTTCAAAAACACATCCTCGCCCAGAAACTGGGCAATCATCTTCAGCACCGACGAGCCCTTGGCATACGAAATGTCATCAAAAATCTGCTGCATATCTGCTGCACGGTTCACAATAGACTGCACAGGATGAGACGACCGCAGCGAATCCATAACCATGCATCGCTGCCAATTGGTCTGGACATTTTGCTCCCATAGCTTCCACTCAGGAAAGAACTTGTCGCAAGCATACCAGCTCATCCACGTAGCAAACCCTTCATTCAGCCAAATTCCATCCCACCACTCCATGGTGACCAGATTTCCAAACCATTGATGTGCCAGCTCGTGCTGAACCACCTCGGTGACTCGAAACTTGGTCGCAGCGTTGTCAGTCTTTGGATCCAGAAGAATAGCCGACGCTCGAAACGTAATCAACCCCCAATTCTCCATGGCCCCAACAACCGAATCTTGCAACGCAATCATATCACACTTGTCCAATGGGAACTCAATGCCGAATTGCTGCTCGAAAAACGCCAGAGTCTTGGCTCCGAGCTCAGCCGCATAGCCGCATCGCGACTGCATGCCCTTGCTGGCATACACTCGCACCGGCACTCGGAACTCATTGCTTTCGACATAGTCCAGTTCACCAACACATAGACACACCAAATACGTGCTCATTTTTGGAGTTTCTTTGAAAACAGTGGTCCGCTTGCCATCGGCCATCGGCCACCGCTTCCGATTCAACTCGAGTATTGAACAAAACCGTCTGGTCCGCATCACTGACAACCGTGAACTTGAATACCGCTTTCAAAGCTGGCTCGTCAAAACACGGGAACATCTTGCGACAAAAAGTAGGACACATGAACGTTGTCAACACATCATGTTTGGCCCCTTCATTGTCCATGTTGACAGATCGATATAGCCCACTGTAGTCGTCTTTGATCAGCCCATTGAAATCAATGCTCAGTAGAATCTCGCTACCCTCCTCAAACTCCACTGGAAAATCGTAACGAACTTCTTGTCGTGTCTTGTCAATTGCAGTAGAAACAGGCACATGAGTATCGCCATCTTCCAGATGTACACACACGGCACTGAGATCCAACTCGAGCGAATTGAGTCTAATGTCACTGCAGTTTTGCAAAACTTGCAACGTGACATCGACAGACCCTTTGAATTTCAATTCAGAAACACTCGGCTCCAGTTGCACAGCATAGTGCACCGGCTTGACATTCGCTGGCAATACTTCTCGTGTCATTGTCGGGTGTTTTGAATTTGTTCTATAGGAAGATACCAGTTGGCACTGGAAAATCCACCCACCCCGCTTCTTTTGCACCGCCGTACACACGGCACCTGTGAACAGAGCGACATACGGAAATAATCAATTAAATATTAAATATACATCTGTCGATCCAAACAACAAGGAACATATACAGAAATAATGAATTAAAAGCTTAATGCACGTCTATCGATCCAAATGGCCCGTGAAGTTGCCGGTTCGATAATCCAAATGCACAAATGCCCGCTCCACAAACGGCATGGTCTCCAGGGCATACTGCAGAGCCTCACCGATGTCATGCGAGTCCTTGAGATTCAGCGTCCCATCCAGAACCAGATCCACTTCAACCATGATACGGTCACCAGTGTTATAGGCGTTCAAGTTGGTGATTTGGCGAATGCTCTCTGCAAACCGGGCCGATGTGTATAGAAGCACTTGGCGATCCTCAGTGGACGCCGCAGTACCGGTCAGGTTGTTGATATGCTCCAATGCAGTAGCACCCCATGAATAGATAATATATCCAGACAAGAACAAAGCCCCCAGTGGATCGAACCACCAGATGTTGGTCAATGCACCTAGTACTGGGAAAATGATGGAAAAAATGTTAAATACCACATCTGTTATGGCATCCTGGGCCAGTGCTTGAACAGCACTGGAATTAATCGTACGACACCATACCCAACAGAACACCTTCACCACCACAGTCATCACCATGATCACAATTGACGGGGCCCCCAAGACGACAATTTTCCCTGTTCCTTTCCACAAAGCTTGAACAGCCTGGTTGGCAATTTGCAGGAACGACACTATAATAAGAATCGAAAATACCAACACCCCAATTGGTTCCAACCGACTACGTCCCACCGGGAACAGGTGTTTGGTGTCTGAATCTCGTTGACCAACCAATCTGGTCGATATCCAGATGATCAAAGTGCTCATGAAATCCAGAACCGAGTCCACCAACGACGCCATAATGGACAGCGAGTTAGTCAGCACCGCCACCACCAGTTTCCCGGCAAGAAGCAGCACGTTGACTACGAAGTTCACATAAATGGCAAACATGACCACCCCTGATTCTTCCTGTCGGCCCTGGGTGATCAACGGCGACGATTCAGTGTCGATATTGGCTGGGGCGCCTTGTCGCTGGTCGTTCGGCGCATGGATTTGTGGTAAATCCCGTCCATATACCCGCAACATACTCAACGAGATGCCTGAATCCAACAACGAATCAATCTCAATATACCGGTCGATCAGGCCGTTCTGGCGCTCATAATACTCTCGCACCGCCCTCTTCGGAATCAACGCAATTTCCTCGTCCGGCTTCCGTAACTCGGCCCAGTTGGCTAGCGGCTCACTCTTGCCAATCAGTCGATAGGGCCGCATCTCTTGAAGATTCTCATATCGAGTCGACAGCTGTTCCTCCAGGTCGCGCCCAGTTGTAGAAATCATTGGACTCCCGGTAGATATCTGGTGTGTGAAAAACTGCTTTGGCGAACTGTTGATGGCGCCGAAAGAGGCGCTCGGAGTGGGCGAAGTTGACTTGTCCGGTGTGTCGTCCTCGAGTAAAATAGAGTTCCAAGGAAATGATCCTCGATGTTGATTCGAATAGGATCCATTCCGGCTTTGGTTCTCTTTCCGATATGTGCTGTAGTGCTGCAATTTGCCGTCGGTGCTTTTGGATCGCTCTATCGGGTCGTCCAGAATGTGCGTGTGTGGCCAGTCCATCGGCACCTTGGTCGGCTTGGGATTTGACATTTCGCTTATGCTGCTCGTTCTAACAGAGAAGGTCGAATGAACATGGAGGCAGATCGATCGTTTTGGTTGTAGAGTCTAGGTCGGAGAGTCAACAATAAGATGGCTCATCGGTGAACAAGAGAAATATCATCGCCCCGGCGCGGCCCCTCCTGCGGTTTGGGAAGCCCGGATGCACGTTTAAACAAAAAAAACGGCTTGTCTTGGAACTTGCATTGATTGAGTAGTGCACAGTCAATCGTTCCTAAATCACTGAGTAATGGAACAGCATAACCACTGCTGTTGAATTCTGAGGAATCTTGGTGGTTTCCTTTAGTCAACAAGCGTCGATCATCGAGCAGAATACGCAAGGTTGCGCCTTGAGTCAGTGAGGAGCAGTCCAAGATGATATTACGTTCGCTTAGGAGAGAGAGAGAGATAAACTCGCAGCGTCATCATAGCAAGCTATTTGAGCGTAAACTCTATTCCAGCGCCGCACCCGCATGTCTTCCCCAATCTCAGCATTAGCGACGTTCATGAGCGGGGGATATTACTAGTTGTAGCTGCAGCAATTGAGCTGACTGGCTCATCCATTAACAGACTGTTTTCAGCGGTAGCACCATCATAGCAAGCTGGTTGTTTGTAAACTCTAATGCAGCGCCGCAGCTGTATGTCTCTCAGCTAGCGCCGGGCAATATGTGAGCCTCATTGTTCGAAATGGGAGCTGCGGCTCGGCCTTGGCTCGCCTGATCATACCGAGCTACGTTCGAGCGAAGCGAGCAAAAAAAAAAGGCTGCACGCAGTGCGTCCTGCCGGAGAAAGGATCCCACTGCTCTCGGCCTTTTTTCTGGCTCGCTTCGCTCGATATGCTCGAGAGAAGCGATCGCGTCAAGCGGCTCTGACCAGCTCAGCGGCCGATCGGCCGACTGGTTTGTTTTCGGCCCCCAGGCCCGGCCAGGGATCTCATCACCACAACAAACATGGCCAGCATTTCCAACCGACTTCGCAAAGACACTGCTCGACTCTTCGCAGACCCGCCACCCGACGTCCGAGTCGCTGATGACGGTCTCAGCGACTTGACCATGATCTCGGTGTTCTTGCAGGGCCCCGAATCTACGCCGTTTGCTGGGGCATACTTCAAGCTTACTCTCAAATGTCCAACAGACTATCCCCAATCTCCACCAAAGGTATTCTTCAATACCAAGATCTTTCATCCAAACGTCGAACCTCGTACTGGTGAAGTCTGTGTCGACACCCTCAAGCGAGACTGGTCGTCCGAGGTGGACCTAACTAGAATCCTGCTCACGATTCGCTGTCTGCTCATCCAGCCAAACCCAGATAGCTCACTCAATGAGGAAGCTGGAAAACTCATCCAGGAAGATTACTCGCAGTACGAGCGAACCGCTACACTCATGACCAAGGTTCACGGCCTGAAGCCCCCCGAGGTCGGCCAAGCCGCATCTACAATCGCCAGCGTCGGCACAGATTCTGCTGATCAGAAAGTGCTGCAGCCCCTCCAGCAACAAAAGATCGCGGCAAAAAAGAAGTCAGGGCTAAAGCGTCTGTAATTTCCAGTGCTGTCGCCAGGTATCTCGCTTTTCAGCATTGTCCAGCAGCCTCCAACCGGCGAGGCTCGAGCCTCGAGCCTCGCGGGACTTGAGCGGCTCAGTCAGAGGCATTCGCGGTTTGGCTGCGATACAAGCAATCTATTTGTAATTCTGAGTCCAGTGTATGTATTCACGTATGTATGTTGCCGACGGCATACTAATCTAATGAGTTCTGATAAGTAATCGTGTAGTGGCCGAAGCGGCTGCAGGAACCTTGAATTTTTCAACATCATCATCATCATCATCATCATCATCACCTCATCCAGGATAGCAATGGTAAGAATAGAGCTACAAGCAGCCACGAACTAACACCAGGATAGCACCACGCTGACCACACTAAATTCGATACATTGTCCAAGGCCGAAGCATATCAGCAGGCACTGGATGCCGCCGAGGCATTGTTTACCGACCAGCCCAACTGGATCTGCAACACTGCAAACATGTCTTCGCTTCTTTGGCACTTGTACAAAGCACAGCCGGGTCCCCAGCAGCACGTGAATTGGGCCGGGGTCTACGTGGCGTTAGATGACAACGAACTTATTCTTGGCCCGTTCCAAGGAAAAGTAGCTTGTCAAACAATCAGAATTGGCCGAGGGGTATGTGGAGCAGCTGCAGCATCCAAAAAGACCCAACTGGTACCAAACGTCGAGGAATTCCCGGGTCATATCGCATGCGATGGTGATACTCAGTCGGAAATTGTGGTTCCAATTGTTGATGGTGATATTGTTCGAGGTGTTATCGATATCGACTGCACCGAACTCAACGGCTTCGACACAACTGATCAGGAGTATCTTGAAAAGTTTGCATCTTTGCTAGTCAAACACTGCAAATGGTAAATATTAAAAAACAATATAAATGTATTAGTATGGAATAAAAGATCATCGCCACCAGACATAAAAAAATACAAGAAACACCAATGCAAATACCAGCAGCCACATTCTCCAGCTGATTCCAGCCCTATCCGCCATGACCATCATCCGTTTAAACGTCCCTTTCAACTTGTTTCCTGCATTTGAAAACGACTCCTCCTGTTCCCTGTTAGCTTTTTAAGTACGAAATCTTACCATGTCATTCAAAAGCTTGTTGTCCGTGTTGATATGATCTCCTATATTGGCCGTAACCTCCTTCAACTTTCTCACTTGGCCAAACAGCCCCTCCAGCTGCTGATCATTCTGGGATTCCAGGTCGTCATACACCTGTGCAGAATATTGGCCAAGGGCGTTGGGGGTGGCAGATCTGAATGGAGTCGAGTTTCCACTACCACCACTTGCACTAGCCGGAGTAGGGCTCTGTCCATATGGGGTACCAGAAGTGCCGAATAATGCCGTACGGTCCCTCTGATGGGCCTGTGATGTGTATCTCCCGCTCATGTTGATGATGGTGGCTGGTGATAGTTGGTGATGTGGAGTTTTTGAATGTTCCCTTCCCACAGTTGCTCTAAAGACGCGAGACATTTTTCATTCACGACACCAAATGCATTTCCCGGCTCAGCATAAGCACGCCACAGACGAGGATCTGGACGTGGTAATCGTCGGGTTTCAAGACAAGATCTCAGTAATGGTCAGCCGCAATGGCAAAACCGGTAAAATGTACTATATTCCCCTCAAAGCAGCCGTGGCGGGATCACATTCGATCGAGACGGAAGGAGAGGCTGATCTATTCCCTCTACCACACCTAACACCATCACCACTAATTGGAGGCGGATCCGACGATATCCAGGGGCGGCTGTTCGCCGCCCAAATAGCATCGGTCATATCGCGACAAGCACCAGAAGAAACACGTACAGTGGTGGTGGGGCTGGCCGCTGATATTGGCCCCAGGCCCGAAGAACCCATCACCATTACGCATAAACAGCAATTATTGAGAGTCATTAAACTAGTACAGGATTGTAAAGTATGGTAGATATACATTTAAAAGGTGGTATCACCTTCTTGGATCACTGCAGTTTCAAGCAATTCCACATTGGCCTTTCCCTTTCCTTCTTGACGTACCAACTCCTCCAATTGTCGATATGAACCGGGGTCAATAAACATCACCAATTCCCATTCGGTATCCCAATCCTCGTCGCCGACTTCTGTGGCCAGCTGCTTAACCTTGTCTGCATATTTCTTGGCCTCCTTTGAAGGGCCAACCACCCGGATCTTCATTCGTGCCCGAGCGATGGGAATAACCTGTCTGGAAACCAGCATTTTGATAGCATCCAACGCTTGCGTTTTTGCGGATTTATTGGCTAGAATGTTATAATTCAACTCGTTCAATGTCTTGTCGAGAATAGAGGTAGGATATGGTCGTCTGGTGCCGGGGTTGACACACTTGTCGGCGATAATCTGTAACACCTCAGCTCGAGCTTGATCGAGCTGAGCCGCCCGTTCTTTACCACCAACTTGCAATTCGCCCTTTTTCAATATCAGCAGAATAATCTCGTCATGATTGGTGCTACCAAACGCAGTTTTCAAATCGTCATGACTGGCAACTTGCCCCTTAGAAACATTGAGAAACACCTGAGGAATCTGTAGAACCTCGTCCAGATCTTTTTCAACCCCTTTACGCCAATCCTGTACTTTGTTCTGGTAACATGCAATCTCAAACCGCTTCTTGCCCTTTTTCATGCGTACCAGTGACACATTGGTCAACTTGATGCTTCCTGATGGCTGTTGAATGGGCATGCTTGTGTGTGTGTGTGTGGTGATGGATGAAGTGTTGGAAGTAGGAAAGTTTATTCTATCTGTGCCTAGTCACGATTAGCAACCGACTAGCATCGCATAAATGCCTGCTCCACATATCACTGACACTACTATTATTCTTATCACTTAAATATATCACCAATCGCAATGAAAACTACAGTTGCCCCCATAATGATATTTTCAAAGAACAAAGATCACCAGCGAGCGATCGGAATTTATACACCGCCGACCCACATCAGATGGCACCCACGCACGTAGTGCACATCATCTGCACCTGTAAACAACTACCGATCCTCGGCTGCACAATGCCAGCCCAATTGCAGCAACGCGCATGTACAAATCAGGGCCATGGGTGGCCCGCGTATGAATCCCTTCCGCTGCATCAGCGAATATTCACTTGCTGGACCGCAGTCATGGGCTCTGACACTTGTTCCGTGGGCCACACACACAATTTTAGCATCGCCATCACAACAGAAACTTTTCCTCCTTCAAGACTCTCACTTTCTGCTTCCGGTTCAACCTTCAAAAACAATCTCTGATACAATATAAACAGTCTAGTGATTGTTCGTGTTTTGTTAGTTTCGTGTTTTTTCTTGTTCTTTTGTGTTTGATTGGTTTTTTTTTTTTTTTTTTTTTTTTTTTTTTTTTTTTTTTTTTTTTTTTTTTTTTTTTTTTTTTTTTTTTTTTGTTTGTTGGTTAGCCGGTTCTTTTTTTTCTTACCATGTCATTCAACTACGATTCGGCAAATACTCCTCAAGCACCATCAACTGGCTCTGCATCTGCTCCAATTGCCAGTGCCGGCACTGGAAACGGATCAGGTGCTCCAGCTGAACCAGTGTTTGAAGAACAGACATCAGAATCTGCTGCTGGAACCACGTCGTCCACTCCTCCACCTGCATCATCAACATCAACAACAACATCATCATCCAACAATTCAGACAAAAGTACTTTGTGGATGGGAGAATTGGAACCGTGGTTAGATGAAAATGCTGTTCGAAAAATTTGGTCTGCGTTTGGTGAAAATGTCAACGTCAAGTTGATTCGTGACAAGTTTTCCGGTGTCAATGCTGGATATTGTTTTGTTGAATTTGGATCGGCTCCTGCTGCTGTCAAAGCATTGTCTTTGAATGGTCAACCGATTCCAAACTCTCAACGACATTTCAAGCTCAACTGGGCCAGTGGAAGCGGTGTCCATGAAAAACGCGAGGATCGAGGTCCCGAATATTCCATCTTTGTTGGCGATTTGGGTCCGGAGGTTACAGAATACAGTCTATTGCAGCTATTCCAAGCTCGATATCCTTCTTGTAAGTCTGCAAAGATCATGACTGATCCGGTTTCCAACTTGAGCCGTGGTTATGGGTTTGTCCGATTTAGTGAGGAACTGCATATGCAACGGGCATTGGCTGAAATGCAAGGATTCTACTGTGGAAACCGGCCAATGCGGATTTCTACTGCTACTCCAAAGAACAAATCTGCAGCAGCAGCGGCCGCTGCTGCCGCTATGATGAATGCGGCTGCTGCAACTGCTCCGGGAGGTTGGCAAATGAACAATAGTCCAGTCGGATTTTATGGAACCCCACAGGCTATTAACCAATTTACAGACCCAAACAATACCACAGTGTTTGTTGGGGGGTTGTCTGGCAATGTCACTGAAGACGAATTGCGACGATATTTTGCAGGATTTGGTGATATCACCTATGTCAAAATCCCACCAGGAAAGGGATGTGGCTTTGTTCAATATGTCCAACGACATGCTGCTGAGGCTGCCATTACGCAAATGCAAGGATATCCAATTGGTAATTCTCGAGTTCGATTGTCCTGGGGTCGATCTCAAAATGCTGCTGCCAACAATATGGCTGCTGCATATCGAGCCGCAGCTCCGCCCCCAAATGTGTATCCACAGATGGGCATTCCGGCACAACCGCACTACGGACCATATGGTCCATTGAATCCCCAAGCAGCCCATGTTCATGCTGCTCAGCATTTGAACCCAAATGCTCCATTGCCTCCTCCAAATGCTCCGCCTGCTCCGTTGCCTCAGAATGGTGTCCCAGTGCAGCCTGCTTCGGCTGCTCCGGTGGCTCCGGGCCAGGAACCTAGCGAACCGGTTCCGGTTGCGCGGTTGAACGAATTGTATTTGGCAGCTCGAGACGGTCGGTTGGATCGGATGGAAGCTGATGGTCGAGGATATCACGGTGTCTATGCTCAGTAGAGCCACCCCTTAGACTGTCAAAGAGAAAAGTGATTATTTATAACGATTGGTTTTGTTGTACCTTGTTTTTTGTGGGCTTTTGATTTTTTTTTATCTTTTTCTTGGAATTATTCGCTTCTGTTTTTTGGTTTATCTTTTGTTTAAGTATCTTATTAACTTTTGAGCATTTCATACATCTATATATATATATCTTTTTTAACAAAAAGTTCTGGAATTACGTCTTTCGTCAATTGAAAAGCCGCATCAATGAAAAAAGCCTGAGCAGGCAGGCCGGATCGGATAATAATATGCAGAATCAGTTCCGAGACAGGCATCGTTGCGTGACAGGGCCACGTTCATAACCTTCAATCGGCACACCGAGAGTTTCAAAGATCAACCACACTACCGAAACCTTTTTTTGCTACATATATGCTCGGCATGATCAGACTAGCTAATGCATCGATTCAGCCCTAAGCACATCGAGCGATCGAAGCGAGCAAAAAAAGAGGCGGAGCGCAGCGGTATCATTAGAGAAGAGGATCCTGCTGCGCTCGGCTTTTTTTTTTTTTTGGCTCGCTTCGCTCGGTATGCTATCCATATGCTTCTGGCAGTGGGCAATCGAGCTGCCTTGGTTAGCTTGATGGTATCGAGCAGTTATCGAGTGTAGCGAGCCAAAAGATTTCTGTGGGGAAATGTTAGCAGGGCCGAGCCGAGATTTTTAGTTCAATATGGTGGGCCCAGCAGGAAGGATCGAGTGAGTGAGCCAACATTCCCCAACACTTTTCTGCCGGTTTTGCTTGTGAAAAGGCCGCAGAAAAGAGGCAAATGTGGTATGACCGGATTTTTGGCTGGTCATGGTTTAGCAGCCGACAATATGCAGATGGACCAGTGCAAGCCACTGGTCGGTTCGTAAGTTTATTTTCGGTACCCCGCTTTTTGGGATGCGATAGAGATCAATTGTTGTCTCATCTGCGACGGGTACTTAAACAGAGCGAGCTGCAACATAAGCATGATAGCATACAGTGGGACGAAACTTTGTTTGAAATGCATACGAGTCCGTTGAGCAAATTGACGTATGCCAATTGGGATACCCTACTTGCGATTTGCGATGGGTTTGTGCCGGCAGTAGATACGCAAGTGATTGAGCCGTTCGTGTCGAAAAGTTTTGAGGGGAGTGTCCAGCAGTTGGCTGCGTTGAGTCCTAGTTCAATGCCTGGGTTCAAAGACAGCCTTGAGCTGGCGTTGGACGGTGCTCCGTGGGACAAAGTAGGCGAGTTAGTTCAAGTGGTCAAGCTTCTTGGTCACCGGTCAATTGCATGTTTACTGACTGGATCGACGAGTCTGTTTACTGAAATGACGCAAAAGCAGAAGGAAAAGGTGCTTTTATCGTGGAATACGTCTCGGCTTGCTGCGCTGAACAAGTTGTTTCGGTCATTACACGATGTAGCTGCGGTGACGTTTATCCGGTTGAACACTCTAGGGTATGCTGCATTAGGGCATCCCGAGTTTCAGCGGAATTTCGACGCTTTTGACGTTTCAAAGCATTTTCGGTATACAATGGTGAATCTGGGTGAGTTTTCCACTGAGGCTCGTTTGGAAACGGATGTGGTTATTGTCGGCAGCGGATCAGGGGCAGGGGTTGTAGCCAGTCGGCTTGCGCGTAGTGGCCATCGGGTGCTAGTTTTGGAGAAGGGCAAATACTATCACCAGAGTGAGATGAATTTCAACGAGGATCAAGGATATCGGAATTTGTATGAGAATAAAGGGTTGATGCAGGTTGACGACGGGTCGATGACTATTCTATCTGGGAGTACTCTTGGCGGCGGCAGCACTGTGAATTGGTCTGCTAGTCTGAAGACGCCGGACCCAGTTCGGGCCCAATGGGCCAAGACTGTGCCATGGTACACTGAGGAGGTGTATGATGAGGCAATGGACTATGTGATGGATCAGATGGGGTGTTCTACTGAACATATCAAGCATTCTTATTCCAACCAGACGATTCTTGATGGGTGCGGCAAGCTTGGGTACGCCGTTCAAGAAGTGGCGCAAAACACTGGCAATCAGCCGCACCCGTGCGGCCAATGTGGCACTGGCTGTCCTGCGGGCATTAAACAAGGCGGAGTTGTCAACTGGCTACGAGATGCTGTTGAGCATGGCGCCCAGGTTCTGGATCAGTGCAATGTTTTGCGGATTGACCACCGCAATGGCAAAGCCACGGGTGTTCAGGCGTTGGTCAAGGACAAGACGCGGTTGCAAGTGACTGCCAAGAGGGTCATTGTTGCTGGAGGCTCGCTTCAAACACCTCCGCTACTGCAGCGTTCTCAGTTCCGAAACAGGCATATTGGCAAAGGGCTGAAGTTGCATCCGGTGGTTGTTGTGTTTGGCGAGTACCCACATGAGCTGCAAGGCTGGAAAGACGCCATTTTGACGACGGCATGCACTCAATTCGACAATCTCGACGGCAAGCACCACGGGCCAAAGATCGAGGCAATGCTTCAAGAGCCGGTGCCGCAGGCGCATTTCGTGCCGTGGCACAACGGAGAACAATTGCGCCAAAACATGCTGCGACAAAAGAACCTGGCTGCCATGCTTGTGATTACCCGAGACCAAGGTTCAGGACGGGTGTACTACAACAAGTCCCAGCCCATGTTGCCACGAATCGACTACACGACCAACAAGTTCGATTGTGATGCGTTGTTGCAGGGCTCGGTTGGAGCGGCAAACATTTTGTACGTGCAAGGAGCGCAGCGAATCATCACCCCGTTGTCCAAGGTGCCTGTGTTTGAATCTTCCAAGCCAATTGGCGAGCGAAGCATCAACGACCAAGACTTTAAGAAATGGATCAAGATTCTCAAATCGCACCAGATCAAGCCAGTGGACACGCCTCTAGGCTGTGCCCATCAAATGGCGTCGTGTCGAATGGGCAGTACCGCCACCGCCAAGGGACGCCATTCACCGGTTAATGAACGTGGCCAGCTGAAAGAGTGCGCCAACGTCTACGTTGCCGACGCATCTGTGCTGCCTAGCGCTTCAGGCGTCAACCCCATGATCAGCACCATGGCCACCGCCCGGGTCATTAGTGGTTTCATTGACGAGGACCTCCGTACTGCAAAAATAAGCCCCCGATTGTAGATGAGTATTGAAATCCATTAGCATAATTTCACTGCCTAGCCACAGCTCCCCATTTCGATCGCAGCGGAATCCTCTTCCCTCGCAATACCGCTGCGCTCGGCTTTTTTGTTTTGCTCGCTACGCTCGATACCGGTGCGGCGATGTGGCGAAGTCTAGAGGAAGTCATCTACATAACACTCGACCGGTGTGTGAGCAAGCCGCATTGGTTAACATGATGACTCCGAGCTAAGCTCGAGCGAAGCCAGCTAAAAAAAAAAATGAAAAAAAAAAGCCGAGCGCAGCGGTATCATAGGAGAATGTTTTCAGCTCGCTTCGCTCGATACTATGGGCCGTCGGTCTCGGAATGATGGCGCCGCCGCTCGCGGCGGGCCAGAATCAGAATCCGTGAGGCGGCATCAGCGGCTGCGCAGCAGTGGATCCATACACAATGGGGAGGGTTGTTTGTAGAATATGAGCTAGGAGAGGTTCATTACAAAGCTGGTCGCAGTGTTCAAGCGGGTGGCTTTGGCGTTCATCCACGAGCCTATACACATGGCATTGTGCGTTTGCCACGGGTTCCTGCTGTCGACTATGTATCGCATTTACCATTGCATTTCCAATTGTCTACAGGGATGTTTGCAAGCTCGCTGACCTCCAAGTCAGGCAGTCATCGCTAAGGAGGCTGGGTGGTCTCATTCACGGGCTTCATCAAGGTCATACTGGCGTCTCTGCCATTTATTATTCTTTCTTTTTTTCTCTTTTTACAATATGGAGCTATATTAGGGTCCATAAGAGTATATTAGAATTCTCCTAGATATACACTAATGTTCCGGGTCTTGACGTGCTTGGAACACCTGCTTGTCTTCTTCAGTGGCACCCAATGCCTTGTACAACCCCTCGTGAGGATATTGTCGGGCGACAGCTGGTGATTCGTGTTCGGAAAACAAGTAGACAGATGCAGCAAATGCGGCGAACAACGCCATGGTGACTCCGGTGTATTTCAATGCAGTGTTATCGGACACAAGGTCGAATCGGTCCGGCGACCACACGTCCACCGAGTCGTAGTATTCGTACAATGGCTCGCCAAAGTTTCGCTTTTGCTGCTGGTCGTCGTACTTGAGATGTGGGTTTCGATGGTGATAATATTCCCGAGGCACTTGTGGATAGTCGCCAATCAATCGGTCGTCGTTGAGACCAAGTTCGTAGGCCCGGTCGGCAGTCATTGGTTCGACTGGAGCGGCGGCCGGAAGCGAGGATGCAAATCTTCTAGCCATGGATTGGCTCGGTCTTTGAAGACGCTGAGCGGATCGTACCAAGAGTCTATTCATGGTTGTGTATGAATGGTGGTGGTGATGAATTGTCAAAATTTGATGCGCTGCGATTGGTTCATGGTCCAAAGTCCCAACGTTGTGCGCTTGGTGCTAAGCACCACCTAAATTCAAGGAGACAAGAAAAAAAAATGGGGAAGGGAGGAGGAAAAAAAACAACAACCACACATCGATTTCTACGAGGTTTTGACCGACGGCGCGACATTTCCACGGATTTTCGCATTTTACTCACGACACAGACCTGTCACAGCATAACCGAGTACGGTATTGGATAGTTTGAAATACAAGCTATCGATTGATGTACAATTTGTGGGGCTAGGGGTTGTGATTTTGTCGCTTATCGGATTGGACGATGGCACGGTCAAGGAATTACAGCACTCCAGGTATGAACGGTGGCGATAAACACGTACTAACATTGATACAGATGCTAAACGGCGCAAGGTTGATAAGAATAAATCGCTAGACAAGCGGCGGGAAGAAGCGATTGAGCAGCACCAGCAAGAAATTACCGACATTTTGGATCTGCATGATGGGCATGTTCGGCAGCTGTTTCACTTGGAAAAGTTTGTATCATTAGTGAACTACGACCCTGAGGTTGCCAAACAAGATCGATCGCAAGTTTTTGAGGAGTATCAACAACAGTACGACCTGTGGTCCAAAATCACAGATGAAAGCAACAACAATCGGGCCGGCCGTCGAGCTACGCGTCGCCAGATACGTCAGCAGCAGGTCACCGCAGGGATTGAAGCTCCAGTGGTTGCTAGTCCTGCACCAGATCCGGTGAAAAAGGAACACAAAAAGCCAGCAACCAAAAGCCGGAAACGAAAACTTCATGAGGAAGAGGATGACTGGACCCCAGATGGAGTTCCGGTGGGGACTGAAGTCGAGATTGAATCTGGGCAAATTACGATAGCTCATCCATCGCATATGGCTCCTCAAAAGGAGTTTGGTTCGCTGGATGTGTTTCTGGATTCTTTTGTGGCTCTGGATGAGTTTGTCACAGAGGAGCAACGGGATGATTACGTTGCCGAAAGGGTCGAGCTGAACGAACGGATCCACGACGCCAAGCGACGTGGTGTTTTCAATGAAGAATCAGCTAGTACTCCCGGGCCAGAGCAGAAGTTTGTGGATCCGTTGAAGCATGATCAGACTTTCCAAGCGCATTTGGTGCGGCAGGCCCTGCACTTTGCCAAGCTCATGGCCGACGAACGCAAGGGCCATTTATCACAAGCCAGGAAAACAGCCCGAGAGGTGGATGGCTATTTCCGTCGGCTTGAAGGTGCTGAAGAGCGGCTGCGGAAAGAACAAGAACGACGGTTGAGGCAGCTGGCCAAAAAGACTAGTCAAGACGTGGCCAGAAAATGGAAGCTTGCGGAGCAAGTGGTCAAGCAACGGCGGGCCCGGATTTTGGAGGAAGAGCAACGGCAGCAGGGCAAGGAAAAGATGAACCAGATGCTGGAGAACTCGGTCAAGCTGTTGGAGTCGCGTATTCCGTTGGACGATGAGGATCTGGAGCGGGAGCTGGATGCATCATCGGAGTCGGAGTCTTCTGAAGGCGACAGCGACGATGAGAGCGAGCTTGGTTCGGATGAACTGTCGAGCGATGATGATGAAGAAGAGGATGTGGCTATGGATGATGCTGGATTGTCGGTTGAAGAATTGCGAGCCAAGTATGCGGCATTGGAGAATGTCACGTTGGACGAGCTCCATTCTGAGTCTCCCGTGAGCGAACAAAGCGAGCATAGCGACGTTGACGCCAGTGCTGCATCTGACGACAGCATTGAGATGGATAGCGAGCTTGACAGTGACGACGAAGAGTCTGAATCAGGATCTGAAGAAGAGGAAGAACATGATACGCTTGCTTCGTTGTTTGCCGGTGGTCCCAAGCCTACAGTTGAGCAGGGTCAGGAGCCGCAAGTCAACGGTGAGCCGCACGATTCCGCCGCATCGCCTCCAGAACCAGAAGCCAATGGCAGCGCCGTGAAGGAAGGAGAGGTTGTGGAGCAAGTTAATCGGGATGACACGACTCACACAAAGGGCAAATCAGAAGTCCCGTTCTTGTTGCGTGGCACGCTGCGAGAGTATCAACATTACGGTTTGGACTGGCTGTCGGGTTTGTACAACTCGGGCACGAACGGTATTCTTGCCGACGAAATGGGACTCGGCAAGACGATCCAGACGATTTCTCTGATTTCGTATCTTGCATGCGAGAAGCACATTTGGGGACCTCATCTGATCATTGTACCGACGTCGGTGATGCTGAACTGGGAGATGGAGTTCAAGCGGTTCGCGCCCGGGTTCAAGGTGATGACATACTATGGCAATCCACAGCAACGAAAGGAGAAGCGGCGTGGATGGAACAAGGAGGACATGTGGCATGTGTGTATCACCAGCTACCAGCTGGTGATTCAAGATCAGCCGGCGTTCCGACGCAAGAAATGGCATTATATGATTCTTGACGAAGCACACAATATCAAGAATTTCCGGTCGCAGCGATGGCAAGCATTGCTGAATTTCAACAGTGAGCGGCGATTGCTGCTTACTGGTACGCCGCTACAGAACAATCTGGTCGAGCTATGGTCGTTGCTATATTTCCTAATGCCATCGTCGCAGGGAACTGTGATGATGCCAGAGGGGTTTGCCAATCTGCAAGATTTCCAAGAATGGTTTGCCCGCCCTGTTGACAAGCTGGTTGAAGAAGGCGGTAGTGTTGAAAACGACCAAGAAACCCGCAAGACGGTGAACAAGTTGCACCAGATCTTGCGGCCCTATTTATTACGACGACTGAAAGCAGACGTCGAAAAACAAATGCCTGCTAAATATGAGCATGTGGTGTATTGTCGGCTGTCCAAACGGCAACGGTACTTGTATGACGACTTTATGAGTCGCGCCCAGACTCGGCAGACTCTTGCCAGTGGCAACTACTTGAGCATTATCAATTGTCTGATGCAGCTACGGAAAGTGTGCAATCACCCCGATCTGTTTGAAGTGCGGCCCATTGTCACGTCCATGGCCTGCCAGCGAAGTGTGGTCTCGGAATTCACCACCACCGATTTGCTTGTGCGGAAGCGGCTCATGATGCGGCGGGACGAAGACAAGTTCGCGGCTCTGGGGCTCAACATCACCAGCAACGAGTGGCTGAGTACTCACGAAGCACGAGCAGGGTTGCAACATACAGCGCATAACACGATGTTACAAGAGCTGAAGACACTGCGGTATTCCACGGTGCGGAAGCCTGTCGAAGTGGATCTGTTGACAATGGCTGGACATGCCAAGTACATGGAGCATCAGGCTGATATTGCTAAGGCCAGCAAGCTGGAGCATACACTGTACCTGAATCGGTTCCGGGCTACCCGGAAGCCGATCTACGGACGCAATGTGATTTCAATGTTGACTCTGAGCAAGCCCAAGGTGCATGACAATGCGATTGACTGGGAGACGACCCATGTGTTGGAGAACCAGTTAAAGCTGAACTACACGCAACGGGAGATGCAGCTTTCGCAAGTAATTGACAAGTATTCGTTTGTCACTCCGAATGTGGTGTGTCTGGACCGAGCCGAAATGCAGCTTGGGTCCGAGTTGATGCAGCAATTGGAGCCATATCGGGCAGATCCGCTTTTCCATCGGTCGCAAGTGAAACTGACCATTGCGTTTCCAGACAAGCGGCTGCTGCAATATGACTGTGGGAAACTGCAGCGATTGGCATTGCTGATGCGGCAGTTGATTGACGAAGGTCATCGCGCATTGATTTTCACGCAAATGACCAAGGTGCTGGATATTCTGGAGCAATTTCTAAATATCCATGGATGGCGGTATCTGCGGCTCGACGGAGCCACCAAGATCGAGGAGCGGCAGGTGCTTACTGAACGGTTCAACAATGACAGCAAGATCCCCGTTTTCATTTTGAGCACCCGATCAGGGGGATTGGGGATCAATTTGACTGGGGCGGACACGGTAATTTTCTATGACAATGATTGGAATCCTTCCATGGACAAGCAATGTCAGGATCGATGCCATCGAATCGGACAGACCCGAGATGTGCACATATACCGGTTTGTTTCAGAATACACCATCGAAAGCAACATTCTGCGCAAGGCGACCCAGAAGCAGCTGCTGGACAACGTGGTGATTCAGGAAGGTGATTTCACCACCGACTACCTGAACAAGCTCAGCGTACGGGATATGCTTGGCGACGATGCCCCCGAAACGCTGAAAAGCGAGTCTGACGATCGGGTCATCGACGAAAAGCTGCTTGCCCAGGCTGACGAAGACCAGGATGACGCAGTCGCGGCCAAGGAGGCCATGAAGGAGGTCAATCTGGATCAAGAGGAGTTTGCGCCCGGGTCCAATACCATGACGCGAGCCACCACCGCCGAGCCGCCCTCTGCTACTGAGCCTCCGGAGGAGGAAGAGCAAGACGAAGACGATGGAATTGGAAGCATTGATGATTACATGATACGGTTTATAGAACGAGGTGATTACTATTAGTGTAGTTCTAATAATTAATTCTGATCTGAAAATCTGAGTACTGCCATCATGGATGGATCCAGAACATTCCTTTGTGTGGCTCAGGCTCAGGCTCAGGCTCAGGCTCACGCTGACTGACATCCCCCCCCCCCCCCTCATGCTCGATGCAGCTTAAATTGCCTGCCCCCAGCCACGCCACAGCGTGAGGGACGTGCTATGACGATTGAAGTAGCAACTCTTTGTGCTTGGTGCCTCACTGTGGGGTGAGGTTGGCCCACTATAAATACCGGAGACCCTCCCATTTAGACTTGTTTCTTTATCCTCTCTACTATTTAACAAATATCAACTATGGGAGCCGAACCAATTGTACGGTTGATCAATGTTAGAAAAACGCTAACTCATGCAGGTCAAAGTATTCTACAAGGGAAAGAACGTCAGTGAAGACTTCATCGTGTGGGCACAATCGCAGGATGCAGTGAACAAGTATCGAGAGTCCAACAACACAGTTGCACTGGTGGATGTGGTTGGCCAATTCAAGGTCTACACCACCCATCAACAAGGCTCGCAGGGTGTCTATGACCAGGCTGCACACAATGTGCTTGAATCCGAATTTGGCACCAAGAAGAGCGACGAAGTGATCAAGTTCATTTTGCTCAATGGCGACATACAAGGCTCGTCCGGTGTGCTAAGCAAAGAGGACAAGTTTTCCAGTAAGAACGACTCCAACGGTGGCGGCCGGTAAGCGGACTTGTTCGTCTAGTGTTTGCATCTACATTTACATCTATATACTATAGTTCATGTATTTATTGAATAAAATGGTCCTTTGCCAGAATGCGGCTCGCGGCCCGATATCCGGAGTACGATGTGTGGAATACGCTCTGTAACCATCGTACCTCATTAATCTGGGGTATCGGCAGTCATGTGTGCCATAGGATGATTAATTGATCGATCTAACCATCAGTATGGCAGGCACAGACTAAAAGCAACAAGCTGGCGGGCGCATTTCCGTACCAGTGGCACGGACATGCATGGAAACAAGAGGCAAGAGACACTTCAGGCCCCAGAGCTGAGCTGTTCCTAGCTGGCACGCCGCTTTCTTTAGGGGCCCTGGTTGGCCGGCCTGCGCCCTCATCGATTCATATACCTTGGCAGTAGAACCTAAAACCCCAGGTAAAAATGCTAATTGAGTGACATGATTGAACAGATGCAGGATGTTGCAACAAGAATAATATCCAATAATTACGGTTACTGCATGGTGTACCGGCTTTTCTATTGTGGGCCGGCCCTACAAAGAGCCAATTATCAACGCCCCCGTTAGACGCACTAACCGGCCGCCGTTGAGTCTTGGGATGTGGCGCTTGTGGTTTTTTGGGGCGATGCGGCGATACCATGTCCTTTACGAAGGATATTCTTCAATATAGAAGATATCTCTGTCCAAGAACTTTAATCTATCAGTGCGGGGGACCCGTATTTCAAAGGTATTAATGATCATTTTGTTGATCATTGATCAAATTGATCGAGGTGGTGGCAGTACTTCCCACCGCTCCCTCCTCCCCCCTCCCCCTCCCCTCTTTTGTTTTCGCATTTTCTCCCTCTTCTTCTTCTCTTTTTTCTTTTCATTTCCTCCGTATTCAGCTTAGCGCTAGCGCCCTCTTTTCTACTCGCCCTCAACCATCGACATCCTCTCTAAACACGATCACTTGGTCAGTAAAAAGAGAGCGCTACAAACGACAATCTCTAATATTTATTCCGATCCATCACAGTCGGGTTATTACGAAGCAAGTTTTGGCGCTTGTCGACAACGTACCTGCTGTTGTGGTGCTTGTTTCCCAACCGGTGTTGTCCCAAAACTCAAACGGTTTTTTTTCTTTCTCATTTCGCTTGCTTGAGCACTAAAATAAAAAAAAATGTACAACGTCTTGTACTGGGACACGTCAGTCAAGACCGATAATGTCACATATACCAAGGAGGAATCAACGATATGCAAAATTGCAAACATTCAAACAATATTGGGCATGAGCATGAGTGGGAGAAGGAGCATAGGCACTAGCACAAGCAAAATATCAACGACCCAAGTCACGGTCACTGTATATTCAACCTTTGCGTCTCTAGCACAACGGCTTTTTCATTGCTCTTCGCATCACGATGGGGGTTCAAGTTCCGACAATTTTGAATGTTCGTGTCGACCGTTAGTGGTGTTTCTTAAGGATAATCACAACCATATCTTGTTGAGACAAGTGCTACAATACTTGAGTAGTCAGTTTGCTCATTCCCCTTCATGTACAGTTGTTTTGAGCGACCGCTCGAGAGATTTTGCATGTAACATTCAACATGGAGCAGTGGATGTGTGTAGTACCAATCTTTCCACATGGGAATTGGATCGCATTTTCACCAAAGCCGACAAACTGAACGCCATGTTGGCGTCGAGAAGTAGTGAATTACGGGCGGTTCTTGGAATGACAAGCCATGTTGAAGAAGAGAAAGAAGCCGACTGTGGGTTTAACTCAATGACCCGATTCATCTTCTTAAAAGATACCGGTACTGGGCCGAAAGAGCAGCAGCAGTACCAGCAGCGCAAACGATTATTACTCAAATTTGGTCATTATTCGTTGGATTCTTTATTCACAAGCGAGCAGCGTCGACGGGTTGCCAAGCAAATCGATCAATGGGACTTCTATGCCCACCATTTGAATTATGATGAATTGGTGTTGGCGGCGGTGTTGATATTTCAAAGGGCGTTTGCAATGAAACGAATGAACCATCAGTTAAAGGACCATTTGTTGAGCGAATCGGATCTCATTACATTTGTACTAGTGGTGAGAGAAGCATATCACGCTAACAACCCATATCACAATTTCCGCCATGCGATTGATGTGTTGCAGGCGACTTTTTATTTTTTATTGTCGATTGGGGCGCTGCATGTTGATGAACAAGAAGACGAATACGAAAATAATGATGATGATACTAACGACGCTAATGATAATGATACTACTAACAACAAAGAGAAAAAAAATATACACGGAGTGACTCCCGTTGAAGCGTTGACGACGCTTGTAGTGGCAATTGGTCACGATGTTGGCCATCCAGGGGTGACCAATGCGTTTTTGGTGAGCTGCAATGCGCCGATTGCAAGAGTTTATAACGATCGGAGCGTATTGGAGAGTTTCCATTCTGCAGCTTTTATTCAATTGCTAAAGCAGCATTGGCCAAGCTTAGTTGAAACCAAGCAGTCGTGCAATTTGATTATTGATTCGGTATTGGCCACGGACATGGCACTGCATTTTGACTACATGCATCGAATTGGCGATATGAAGATAGGAGGTGACGATCGAACGTTGGTTTGTTGTATATTGATCAAATGCGCGGATATTTCAAATGTTGCCAGAAAGCTTGATATTTCGACCAGCTGGGGCAAGGTTCTAGCTCGTGAGTTTGCACAAGTCGCTACCTTGGAGGTTGAGTTTGGGTTGAAGCGAAACCAACAAGCGACGACTTCATCGAGCAGCGAGAAGCCTTCTCCATCTGCAACCACGGAAGATGATGCGAAGAAGAAGGAGGTGGAAACGTTAGCTAAGGGGCAGTTGTTTTTCATCAACACGTATGCTCGGCCTCTGTTTGAGCAGGTTGGACGAGTATTTCCACAGCTAAAGTTTGCTACTGAAATGATTGATTCGAATGCCGACAATTGGAAACGGGTAATATCGTGAAATGTAATATAATGATGAGTGTGTGTATAACTAAATATTGTATGTTTGCTTCCCGTCACGTTGAGCCCGGGGCTTCCGCCGCGCTACCTTTTTCTTCTTTTGCTCGCTTCGATCGCTCGACGACCACCTGTCTGATCTATCTCATGTCGATGGGCATATCGAGCGTACGTAGCGAGCAAAAGAAAAAAAGAAAAAAAGCCGAGCGCAGCGAGAGCCTGGCTGAGTAACTAATGGATGCATTGCCCTGTATCGTGGAACGGCGATGCCGCACTGAGCCGCACATCGCCGTTTTTTTCATGCAGCGATTGCCGACAACCTCTTCTCTCAAAGACCCGCTGCGCTCGGCTTCTTTTTTTGCTCGCTTCGCTCGATATGCTATCCATGCCACCGAGCGAAGCGAGCAAAAAAAGAAGCCGAGCGCCGCGGGTCTTTGAGAGAAAAGGATCACGTTGCTTGGTAATATAATGATGAGTTTGAATAGCTAAATATTGTATGTTTCCTTGATCTGTTCGAACACCTTGAGCATTTTGCGCCGCGCTCCTAGTGCATTTACGCCGCGTTGTTCTAGGTCGTCATCGGTCAATTGGACGAGCTGTTTCCAATTGAGATCGCTGAGGTTGTCTGTGTATTTGTGGAGACGCAATGTTCGTAACCAAGCTGAGACGTCTTCCAGCAATTCAGGGTCCATGTAATTGGTCCGCACCTGTTGAGGAGAATCGATTTTGATTGGGGTGTTATTTTTGGATGTCTTTGCGATGGATCCACTTGGACTATGGCTTGGGCTGGAAGATCGTGAGTTGCTTGAATGATGATAAGAAGGATGTGGAGGGGTCACTCCTAGTTCTTGCAGATGCATGTTGTAGAGTTCACGGTCGACAAAAGACGAATCTTCGTCTGTGACGACCGAGCCTTTTCGACGGTATTTCTTAACGTCCGAGTCCAGAATAACTCTTCCATTGACGGTGTTGAGAGCTGCCATTTTCATCGCGGTGGTACTAGCGATCTCGTTGTTGAGTTTGGATCCGGTGCTGATAGGCGGGAATTGAGCTGCAGAAGTCGACGCGGTTGGGGAGTGCATAGTTGATACGGGGGTGTTGACAATGCTTGCCCAGGATGAATGTCCGTCTGGAAGATAGGACGATGCGGTCTTTTGGAATCGTTTTTCAGCGGCCGATGCACTTCCTGCGCCTGTTGCACCGACGGGAGTTGCGCTTTTTGGTCGGCTGATAGTTTCTCCATGTTGGCCCCAGGGGGATCTTGGAGCCGTCTGTTGTTGTTGCGAAGATGGCTCAGTACCTGATTTTGGTAAAAATGCGTTGTAATAGGGTTCCTTTGGAGGAGGAGTCATGAATCCCTGTTGTTGTTGCTGCTGGTACTGCTTGAGCAGGGTGGATGGAAGTTCACTTGTGGGGACCTGCTGTTCTGGCATACGCAAAGTTGGAGATTGAGGATGTTCAGCATTGGTTGGTGATAGCACTGAAGCAATTGGGTCTCGATTAGCGAACTGTTGCAAGACGGTGATGAAAAACCGGTTTTGCACTGGGCTTGTCTGTTGCAACAAGGCGTATAAAGCGGCAGTTCGTTCGCCAACACTGAGCACCTGGAACCATTGTTCGATGGCAGAGAGTTCCTCTTTGAAGTTTTTGTCTAGGGACACCGAAGCCATTTGTTCCAGAGTTTGCTGATACAGCTGCAAATCGGCCAGCCATGATTCGGCAGCTTGATCAATCTCTGGGTTCTGACTATGACGGTAGTACTGCTGATGATATTGTGCTCCTCCTTGCACATTTCCAGTTCCACCAGAAGCAGTATAACCAGAGTTGTAGGCGTTAGCCGGGCTTTGGCTGTTCATCCCGAGCCCGTAATCCTGGTGAGCCCTGTGCGGAGTGAGGAAGATTTCACTACTGGGACGCACCTTGTTCAACAATGGCGAGTCGAATGTCGAAAAATCTATCGAATTGTGACTTGGTCTCTGTGTGGATTGGGTGGAAGCTGCTGAAGCAGATGCTGGGGCTTGGGGCTGAGGTTGAGGCTGGGGCTGGGGCTGCGACTGAGCAGACCCAGGGCCAGAGATGGCCGAAATGGGCGGCCGTCGCCGTCCTGGGATGACTGGAGTGGATTTGTCGCTCATGATGGATGGATGTATGTATGGATGTCGCTGAGCTGTGCTGGCGTGGTACAAAGATGAAGATGAAGATGATGATGCAAGGAGGCCTGGGAAGAAAATGCGCTGCACCGCTGAAACGGGCCAGCAACCCGCGACGTGCGTCAGGAGCTCCTAGAGCGAGCGTATTCTCTGATAGTGGTAACACATGGTGTGCTGCGTACAATGAGGCTAGTCTACGCGTTGTTAGATACTACTAAAACAAAATTCTGGTTGCTTTCAACCATCCCCAACAACCTAACACCTAGTGCTATCTACGGCATGGTATGACTTGGTACGGGTATGACCACGCGTGTTTCAGCGAATCTGGAAGGAGGGTCCAATTGGCAGTGTCCTGACAGCGCGAATCCACGGCATCTATCGTATTCCCATCTTACCCTACCCTATCCCAACCATTCACAAGCGCCCTTTAAGCGCCCATTCAGCATTGCTGTTCGCGACTAGTGGAGAGAATACATTAACGCATATAAGAATAACAATAAATAATAATCAGATCTCAACGAAGCGCCGCCATCCAAGGTTAAGCGCCGGCAAATTTTTCGCGGAACCGCTCGGCGGGCCCCTGCGCTAAGAAGTCGAGTGAATGAGCTGGCCGGTCCCAGCCACCATCCCGAAGCAACGCATGCAACTCCTCTTTTTTTTCCTTTCCTTCCTTCTTCCCTCCCTCCTCCTCATCCTCTTCGTTACGATACCGACAGTGTACAACAAAACAAACACCACCCTTTTATTCTGTTTGTTCTATCGTCCAGTCGCAGCGCCCATCCGCTCATATTCGGCCCGAGAGAGACAGTTCTATAAAAGCATACACCCGGCGTCTTTGTTGAAAAGAAGAGTCACTACTTACTAATACACAACCCAACAACACAAACAACACACACATGTCAGACCAACAAGAAGCAGATTTGGACTCGATTGTCGACAGACTGCTCGAGGTGCGAGGTTCGCGTCCAGGCAAACAAGTCCAGTTGCTGGAACACGAAATCCGGTTCTTGTGCACCAAGGCAAGAGAGATTTTTATTCAGCAGCCCATCTTGCTGGAGCTGGAAGCGCCTATCAAGGTATGGACATTCTTGAATTCGAAGTGGTGTCGCGTATAAATTTTTTTTTTGTATTTTTCTTGTTGGGTGAGATGGTGGAAGAATATTCTCCGCGTTCTGGTAATAAGGGGCGGTAATTGGCTTTATGGCGCCACCATTCACCGGACAAGAATAGACAATCGGCGATGCTCTAAAGAATGAAGAGGGAAAAAATGCTAACAGTTTGGTGTAGATTTGTGGTGATATCCATGGCCAATACTACGATTTGTTGCGACTTTTTGAATATGGCGGGTTTCCTCCCGAAGCAAACTACTTGTTTTTGGGCGACTATGTGGATAGAGGCAAACAATCTCTAGAAACGATTTGCCTATTGTTGGCGTACAAGATCAAGTATCCAGAAAACTTTTTTATTCTTCGCGGAAACCATGAATGTGCGTCGATCAATCGAATATACGGGTTTTATGACGAGTGTATGTTTATTTTTTTAAAGAACCGAACCAAACTAACAAAATCCCCCAGGCAAACGACGATACAACATCAAACTGTGGAAAACATTTACTGACTGTTTCAACTGTCTACCAATAGCAGCGATTGTGGACGAAAAGATCTTTACTATGCATGGCGGGCTGTCGCCAGATTTGAACACGATGGAGCAAATCCGACGGGTGATGCGGCCGACTGATATCCCAGACATTGGATTGTTGTGCGATCTGTTGTGGTCGGATCCTGATAAGGATATCACTGGATGGAGTGAGAATGATCGTGGTGTTTCGTTTACGTTTGGTCCCGATGTGGTATCGCGATTTCTGCAAAAGCATGACATGGATTTGATTTGTAGAGCGCACCAGGTTGTTGAGGATGGGTATGAGTTTTTCTCCAAGCGGCAGCTGGTGACGTTGTTTTCGGCTCCGAACTATTGTGGCGAGTTTGACAATGCCGGGGCCATGATGTCTGTGGACGAGTCGTTGTTGTGTTCGTTCCAGATTTTGAAACCGGCTGAGAAGAAGCAGAAGTATAGTTATGGCATGAATCAAGCGGGTGCAGGTCGTCCAGTGACTCCTCCGCGGAAAAAGAAGGGATCCAAGTAATTGAGGGAGTAAAGTTATTAAGATTAAACGGGCATGGTCCACACTAAAATTCAAACGACAACCAAACCTTAAATAATATATATTACAAGTGATTTCATTCTAGTTATTTAAGGATTGCTTTGTTACCAAAAATAAATTGTTTTTGTACTACTGGGATTTGGGGTCAGTATGTTTTCGTAACCGACTAACTACTTCGTCCATTCGATGCTTGTGCCACAGGAACCAATCGGAGAACCACTGCGGCGTCCAATTCATGAGCACTAGGACCCGCCGCGCCATTTCGCCAGCGACCACGACCGAGTTTCCATTAGGTTGTATTAGTTGTGGCACGACTGTGTGAGCGAAGCTGTCACTGGAAGTCCGAGTCCCACAACCTGTGTATGTGATTTGAGCCTGTTCAATTGCTACTGCGAAGTCGTGGAACAGGGAATCGGATTTGAGCCGCTGGGGCGGCTGCGCCGCCGCACCGGATGCAATCTCCGATTCGACACGGCCGGCCTGCACATCGACCACCTCCACGCCCAGTGGCTCCAATTCGCGGCACAGTGTTCGAGTGTATGAGCGGAGAGAGGCCTTGGAAGAGCAGTAGATTGCGCCGAACGGGGCGTTGAGGTCGCAAGATACCGAGCCGATATTGACAATCTTTCCGCGTGCTGCTAACACCATTCGCACAAACTGGTTCACCATGCGCATGGCCCCAAAAACATTGACGTCGTAAATGGTCTGCGATTGCTCGATCGTGGTTTCCACTGCAGGATATACAAGTCCGACCCCGGCGTTGTTGATGAGAACGTCGAGCTGGCCGCCGCACTCCTGGGCTACGAGGGAGTACAATTGGTGGATTGACTTTTCCGAGGTCACGTCAAGTTCCACTGCTGTGATGCCAAGATCCACGAGGTCGTCCATCTTGGCGAGTCGCCACGCCCCGGCGTAGACTCTGTATCCCCTCTGGCTGAACTCCTTGGCGAGCGCCTTGCCAATTCCTGCCGAGCATCCGGTGATCACTGCGGTTTTAGTCATGGTTTGGGTGGATTTAGGGGATGACTATTTGTCTGCTATTTATGTACTATCTGGGGCGAAATGAACCTGACAGGGGCGGAAGGTGCAATGACGGTAATTTGCCAGCCGCCCCACTGATACAGAGCATACCAAGCTAAGCTCTAGCAAAGAGGGCAAAAGAAAAAGCCGAGCGCAGCGTGATCCTCTTCCCTCGCATGATCCTGTTGCGCTCTCGATACACTATCCATCATGAGACTAGCCACCGGGATTCTTTCGCTGGTAAGACGGGCTGCGCACTGCTTTTTTTATTTGCTCGCTTTAAATTGCTCTATGCCTGTCTCTCGTTACCTTGGATATGCTTAACGACAAAAGACAGAATAGGCGGGTGGGGTGGAGACATTGAACGAAGCGAGCTAATAAATTAAAAAAGCCGCACGGAGAGCGTCTTTCGAGAGAAGTATCCCACTGCGCTCGGTAAACGACCGCTTCACTTTCACCAAATCGCCCTGGATGAGATCTGCACTTTCAGAGGTTCGTTGGTATAAGTGTCATCCTGAGTTGTAGCGTTTTTGCATTCGTATTACTCAATACTATGTACTAGTTTTCATGCCATGCCCGCGCAGCCACGACTCCAACCTTTATTCGGCGAATCTTTTGCTGCGCCTGGGATGCGGCGGGGGCAACACGACGACTGCCCTATCCAACAAGCTTCTGCAACGAAGCGAGCACAAACTCAGCGCCCGGCACTTGTGCCAGCTCCGACTTGACCTTTGCGAGGGTCTCAGCAACGCCGGCTGCACCCAAGTCGATTCGCTTCAAAAACTCGTTGATCCAGTTGAGGATCTTGGCGTGGGTTGGCTGACGCACCGTGGCGCCACCGCGGAACACCAACGCCAGCACCACCACTGTAGACAGCATGGCTTGTTGGTTGGCCACCACATCGGCCGGGTCGAATTGTCGGTCCATCTGCGGGAAGAGCGCTATGACGTTGTCTCGCTGCGGATTGCCGATGATCCCCATCAGGAACTTTTCAAACTCGGATTGCGTTGGTTCGGGCGCGACGGGGGGTTCTTTTTCGGCCACGGCAGATGGCTGACCGCTGCGGTTGGTGGTGGAGCTTCCAAGCTCGTCATCTTCATCATCAGCATCAGATTCCTCTTCGTCATCGGCATCCGATTGGTCGCTTCCATTGGCTTCTGACGATGCCGGCTCCCAGCTATCGCCGCTCTTGCCATTGTTTACAATTCCCGATGGCAAAAGGCTTTCTTCGTTGCCGCTTTGCACAGCAGAATGGTCAGCACTGCCACCGTCATGGGTAACCATGTGCGAGTGGCCCGTGTGGATGGAGCCCCATGACGCATCCAGCGACGCCGTGGTATCTGCGGCGGTCGGGGGCGGCGGTGCGGCGGCGGTGACCGATTCGTCACGCAACGACGACGCAGGAGATCCTAGAGGCGCCCAGATACTGCCTGAAGACCGTAGCCATGGCTGTGGCGTGGTACCCTTGGGGGTGATAGCGGTGGCAAACTCCTTCTGGCTGCCGCCGTCTACAGCTGCTTCCAGCTGCTCAATCTTGGACTTGTAGTCGGCCTGCATCTGGTCAAACTGCTTCCGAGTGACAAACTTGCCAGACTTGATCAACTTGTCGGTCACCAATGCCACAATCTTGTCAATGTCTTCATTTGTGGACTCGGATTTACGCTTTTGGTTCTGGTTCTTCTTGGAATTCTGTTTTCGAGGGGTATCGCGGTCACGGTCCCGAGGACCGGATGGCTTTTTGGCAGAGAGCACCGTCGCACCATCAGCTATTAATGCCGCGTTGTCCACCTGGAAAATGGCCAGCCCCTTGGAATGAAACATGTACACGTCAAACACGATATCGCCCTGCTCTTCCAGATTCTTGGTGATGTCAAGATTGCACATCGACACAGATTTGGGCAGCCGCATAGCCGCAATAGATCGAAACAACGGCTCAGCAGAGGTACTCTTGCGGATGAAGATCAACTGATTTCCACTAATATCTGCAACAACCACATACCGACCATCAAACTCAAGCAACTTGAAGTCAGACGGCTTGGCCAATGATCCGGCCAGATCGACCATACACCGGAAGCCCTTGACCATGCTGCTGCCACCAGCAGTCATGGCGGCATCGCTGGTATCAATATTCAATAAGGCAATCTTGTTATCAAATGCAACCACCCCGCCATCGGTCAATGCTTGCGGCGTGGGCAAATCCATCCCCAGATCGAGTCGCTTCAAATATGGCCCTGGCCCATCATATTTCCAGGTAAACAAGGCCCCGTCTTCGGAAACAATTAACTTGTGGCCGTTTCCAAGATATGCCATGTCAACAATATTACTGAAAACAGCTTGATGGCCCAGATGCACCCCCGTGGAGGTGTCCAGCTCGTTTACAAACGGCGTGGCACTGCCCATACCTCGTACCAGCAACTTTGTGGTTCCTGCGATATACTTGATGGCAACCACCACATCTGTAGCTACGCTGGATGCTGCAAAGCTCTTGCCGTTGGTATTTTCATCGTTCAGATCCCCGGCACTTTTGCTGTTGGGCAAGGTCCATACCCATAGCAGCTGCAACTTCTCATACTCCACCAATGCACAAATATACGTCACGTCCCCAACCAATGACATGCTCAGATCCTTGACACTCTTGCCATTGGACGTCAATGCCACATGCGAAGCGTCATCTTGAGAAATGACCCTAACCTGGCCGGCCTTGGACGATGGATATGCAATAAAGTACTCATTCGCAGAAACCAATGCCGTGTCATATCTTGAGATCTTGGACACTGGTACCAATCGATCGTCAAGCGGATCCGACGGTTTCAATCCACCAGCCTCGATGATCAGCCCATTGGTGTAATCAAGGCTCGCCATTGTGGTTTCTCTGTGTGTTCTAGTCTTTTACTGGGGGGAATGTGTCTTTTTTTTCCACCGGGGGAGGAGGCGCGCGCATGTGTGGATTTACAACACCCCGACAAAAACAATCGGACATTCCTTGTGACAGTATCTGCTTGCAATGGAGTTTGCAAAAGATTTACCTGCAAATCTGCAGGATCGAATTAGAGCTATTATTGGTAAGTTTGTTTTTCGATCGAGATGCTGGCATATTCTACTTCATCCTTCGTGGAAATAACCGAGATTCAACGACAACGTGAGGCTAACCAAACACACTTAGTCAAACTACCCGAATCACAACACGTCTTTTATGATTTGTACCAGTTCATGAGCAGTACTCAAGAAGAAGGTCCCGATGCAAAAAAGCGCAAACTGGGCGAAATTTCAAATGGTGGCTCCGAGCCGTACACCGAAATGTCGCCAGCATCTACCACCACCACCAGCACCCAGCTCGACCTGGATACCAGCACAGTAATCAAAAACTTGTCGGTAGCAGCACCTGAACGCCGTCGATTCAACGTGATTTTCCATGACAAACACATTTCCATCGCCAAGGAATTGGATCCACTCAAAATTGACCATACTTTCGCAGTGGCCGACATTACGGCCTGCTTGTGCTTGTTTGTGCCTGAAAAGGCTAAGCCGCAGTACAGCTGGATTGTGTTTACTAACAACAGCTCGGAACCTGCACTACAGATTACACTGCCAGAGGAAAAGACTCACGGATTGCTACGCACTCCGTCGCCGTTGGAGAACATCAAGGAGTACAATCTTAACGACTTTGTCACCCAGGCGCTCAAGGGGATGGGGGTGGAGGTGGAGCAATGCTACGAAGACACCTCGAGTAGGGCATATCGAGGAAATAAGGAAGGCCATTTATTCTTATTGGAGCACTGCGTATTTTTCGGATTCAAAAAACCAGTGCTACTGTTTCCACATGAATTGATCGACAATGTGTCGTATTCTAATATCACTCGAACCACCTTCAACTTGACCATCAAGCTGTCAGCACCTTTGCCTGGAAATCCAGCTCTGGACTACGAGTTCAGTCTCATTGATCAAGCCGATTACGACGATATCAGCGATTATATGCAAAGCAAACAATTTGGCAATGCCAGTCTCGACGAATCACGGCGGGCAAAGACATCGACTAATGAGTATTCTAACGAATTGCAAAAAGCCACAGGCGACGAACCAGATCACGATGATGCTGAAGCAAACGGCAGTGGGCTTAGCGCGGTGGCTGCAGCTCTTGCTGCAGCTGGTGGCGAAGAGGACGAAGAAGATGATGACGATTATAATGGAGAATCAGCTTCTGAGTCCGGTGGATCCGGTTCCAGTGGTGAAGATGACGATGATGATGACGACGACGACGATGACGACGATGACGACGACGTTGAAGAGTAGATCTAGACTGGGTGCTGTAATTGCTGTAATTTTGGTAATAGTTCAACTGCGGTTTGAGCCAAACGTTTGACCGTATTCAAGTCGACATTGACCATATCCATCCGTTCATGCGACGAGTCGCGTAGGACACTCAACGGTTGGGTATGATCGGTACGGGCCATGTACTGTTTGCCAATGGCCGTATCGAAAAATCTGTCAGAATTGTCCTGTTTGGCCATTGCCACCAGATCCAGGGCCTTGATCACGGTGCTCTGATGTAACATAAAGTCAATGTTGTTGGGCGGTATTGATATCAGAACTTGCTCGATAGAACTCACCGTGGACGCAAACGTTTTGACCACTTCCAGTTGGTCGCGCAGCATTCCGGAAGTTTGCTGCTGGACTTGCTGTGGAATGACCATCGGCTGGTCGTCGTCAAAGTCGTCATCCCAGCATTCAGGTTCGTTCTCGTGGTGTATCGCTAACGCGCCAGTCATTGCTTGTCGTGTGGTTTGTGGTTTGTGTACGTGAGGATGTGGACGTGTTTCCGACTAAATGGGACGAGCCGTTTCGCGGGCAACAATACACACACAACAAGCCAGTAAATCGATGCGTAACAAAAATACAAATAAATACATAATTAAATAAATAAGAATAGACTAGAGCAGTTGCTGATAGTATCGATGCTGGGAGATACTAGCCAAAGAGGGAAGCTGCTGGTGTTGAGGCTGGGGCTGCTGCGCATCAGCAGCAGAAGCAAGAGCACCGCCAGCATAACGCTGGTACGGATCAAATGGCATGATGAGCTCCAAGTCGATTCGCGGAGAATTATTGAATACTTCCGCAATTTCGGAATCCGTTTCCAAGATGCGGCTTTGTACATTGAGACATTTGATCTGGATCAGTTTTTCGCCAACGATATGGAACGCTGTTTTGCCGTTGTCAATGAGCTCTTGCATGGTTGGCGGGGTGTTCGCAATTGGCGAATAGGTGAAATCGAACTTTTTGGATTGGAATGAGAGAGTCACTGGTCGGATCATTGGCAATGGTTGATAAGTGGTGCTGTTGATATTGACCAGCCCATTTGGGAACAGGCCCATCAATTGGACTGGGTCGGTGATGTCCACAGATGGCGGTGCACTGCACATAAGTTCGTAGAACACATTTGACACTGAGCTAATAGTGACATCGAAACCGTAGTTTCTGCTGCAAGCTGCCAGAACTACCTTGAGCTCCACAACACTATGCAGAGTCATGGTCAACATCAATGCTTGCAAGGTCGAGTTGGACATAAACGACGCCCGGATCTCCTCGACCTTGTCGCGGCTCATTGGGGCCGGAATGCGCTTTTGGATGGCATATCCAAGAGCAGTTCGGATCAATGAGTCTCCAAGAAACTCCAGATTCTGAGACGATGCACTGTAAGCGGGCGGCATTGGACAGTCCTGTTTGCTCATCAACGTGTGTAGTCGTTGACAGGCCAACAAGAACTCGGTGCTGCTATGATTTGCATTAATGGTCAAGTTTGACATCGGAGGTAGCGGGGTGGTACCCCCGCTACTGCTCGTGCTGGCATTGGTCTGCATTACAACTATCTGTTGTTGTGCTTGAGGCGGAGGTGGAGATGGTGTGATAATAATCGAGCTATTCACTTGCCCAGCGGCTTCATCTTCTTGAGATACGGATCCCGACGCTGATCTTATTCGTTTGAACGAGTGCATGCTGTTGATGAATCCACGTTCCAATGGTGGCGACCGGCTAGAGCTAGCATTTGTGGACTTGATCTTTGGTTGTCGTTTTCGATTTCGCCGTACAGACTGTATACCTGCTCGAACGAGTTTGTCAAAATCCGCCAAAGTATCTGAAGGAAATGCATATTCTTCCCGAAGCTTGTTGGCGACTTCGCTGATTTGTTCGTCTTGTTCCGACGCCTTCTTCGAACTCAGCGACAGCCCATCGATCAATTCCAGCCTTCGTGCGCTGAATTTTTTCCATTTCGATTCATCGGTGAATTGCAGTTTGCTTCGAATCGTCTGGGTGACTCCAGCATTATGATTCCTGTTGCTGGAAGTGTCACTATGGTGGTCGTCGGTGGCGGTGATCGTGGAGGTGGACATGGGCGAATAGCTATGCTGATCGCTGCTGTATTCGTCATTCATAATCCCTTTTTTAAATACAAGAAGAACAAGAGATTCACAAAAGTGGTTCTAGGAGAGCCCTGCAAGTTAATTGTGAATGAATGTGGCTTGTCCAGTAGTAGGCTAGAGATGAAAGAGTGATGCCGAGAATACGAGGGGAGGAGAACAAGCTGTTTTTTTTATATACACGACTCTTAATCATCATTTGATGGGCGAAGCTAAAAGCAAATCACGAGTCGGGGAGCATGGCCACTATGAGTAACCGGATGCGCGGTCCGCCGGCTCCCAAAAGTCTCCGATCGCCGTGTCTCTGGGTGCCGAGCCGCGTGTGATGGCGTGGCGTGGCGGGTGACGGGAGATGGAGTTGAGCCGCCTGCTTGTTCATTCATGCGTAATGAATCAATCGATGAATGTTCGAGTATCGCCACTATTGCATCCGCCCTGATTGGTGCATCAGCGGCTACTGCTGCCGCCAGGGCAATCATTCCAGAGTGGCGTTACTGCGGTCCCAGCAATGCATGCCCCTTTTCCAATACACGAGGATTCCCCGGAATTCATCCATATAGCATAATTAGGTTGGGTTGGGTACTGTCCTACACAGTAACCGTCCAGGGTTCGTATTGGGTGCTGTCGGGTGGGTTTGGGCCCCGGAACATAAGGTTCAGCATCTCGTACTTGGCATTTAGTGTCTGTAGGTTGGTGGTATAGCTCATTGTCTGTCGACTGCACTGGGCTGTGTTTGTATCAATCGTTAGTCATGTTGATTGTAGATTCGATGCCGCATGGTACTGCCGCGTGTATGAGTGCCTGTCGTGCCCTTCTCGCCGCAATATCCATGATACCGTCGTCTGATGACGATGGTGGTGATGACAACGGTGTTGCTCATCCGCGAAATAGGCTTTTCAGCTGTAGAGATGGGAAATGCCTAATTATGCCCCTCCTAAAAGTCTTGGTTGGGCTACTGACTCTTCTCCCTCGGCTTATTCTGAGTGTTCTCTGTGCCAGGCGTGTAGAGTCTGAGCCTCAGATGTCGTGCGGCGGGGCCTATTGTCGGCGTCTACAACAGACGACACCACACAGAACACCCAAACACGCAGCACATCCAGGGGCGGTGGAGAAAAGTATAATGGACTCTGGCTACCCCGGAATCCGGATGTTTTTTTCTTGGTTGAAACTTGATTTCTTCCGCGATTCAAACGTCACGCCACTTGTTTTGAAACCTTTTCCCTTCTCGGGCTGTCTACGGCCCATCTCCGGGGACTTGAGCGGTTGTCCCCGGCTGCCAAGATGCACTACGGGCCTCACTGAAATATTGGATTGGGGATGCGGGTCGTTACGGCACAGCACTCCTGCGAATTCCGTCTTGACTCGAGCTCCAAGCTCCAAGCTCCAAACCCCAGGCTGATAGATGCGGCGGTGGGGTAACGTGACCTTACCGCGGTGAGCTATGCGCAAGGATTGCTTGGCGAGTATGCGTAGCGTTACCCCTTCTGCGATATAAACACGAGTCTACGGAGCTTGGGCCAGTGGGGAATATGGTTGTTGGCATTGACAATGAAGCCAATGCGTAGGATGCACGCGGGTGGATGACCCCTTTTTTGCACATTGTGGTTGCGCCAGATGTGGATCTGAAGGCTCCCCCTGACTCTCAACCACTTTTTTCTCCTCCCAGAAAAACCCTCTTCACGCACCTGAGGATACACGTCGCCCATAGCGTTGAAACTGGAGGTTATTTCTGGCCAACTCACACATCTTGGACATTGTACACCCTCAAAGACGGTGCAGACGGGCTTTATTTAAATTTTTTCCTCTTGTTTTGGTTCATTTTGCTAACCAATTCTCGATTCTCAATCCCGGAGGTATCTATATTTGGCGTTGACGTCAGACTTTTTTTTTTCTCTCTTTGGTACCTTTTCTTCTCGACTTTTTTTTTTTATTCCAAGAAACAATGACAGAACAGTCAGGGAAAGCATTCACACAGGATATGAGTCCCTTGGACTTGCTGGAGAAGAATAGTCGTCGATTGGCCGACAAATTGCACGGTGCTCCGCACCCAGCAGACGGCACAACGCCTCCAGCCAGCCCGAATCTACAACTGGCTTCAAGAAGAACCGCTTCAAACAGTAGCAACAGCGCTTACAACCCAAACAATGCAAGAATACCGCACCACCACCAACTTGGATACCCACGAGCGGTCGACCGTGACGGTGATGCTGCTTCAATCAACTCGAGCAGAACGCTGCAGCAGTTTCAACAACCCACTGCGATAGCAGTGGAGGAAGACGAGGACGGGGAATGGCGCCCAGATGCTCGTGCATCAATGGTATCAAGAGCAAGTTCTATATCATCATCGATAGGTGGGGGTATTTTGGACTCATTTCGGTTGTCGTCGTTACCAGGGGTTCGCCAAAGCCAATTGCCAGATCAAGATACAGCCTCAATCATGTCTTATAATACGGGTATGGAAGTTGGTGACAGCGACGACGATGGTTCAGACACTGCCACAATCCAGGAACCGTCTCCAATCGAACCGTCAGATTCAGCCAGCATTCGAACCGTCAGTAACAACAATGAACAGCGACAACGCCATTCTGTAGCAGTTGACGGGGAATCTCTCCACTCTTTATCACCAGTATCCACTGCCAGCGATGCGTCATCTGTATATACAGCCCAATCGCGATTCAGCTACAGCAGCCAATTGCAGGCTCCTGCTCGACCGTCTGTGTCCCAGAGTCAATCGTTTACATTTCGAAACAGCACCAATTCGCCTCGGTCGCCGACTACAAACCAACCATACTTCTTCCCGGACGCAACCAAACAGCCCCAGCCAAGCCCAAGAAGCGGGTCTGGTGGACTGATGAAACCGCCGACCCTGCGATCAGGATCACATGCGGCGCTGTCGCCCCCCACAAGTTCAAATAAAGGATTCGACGACAACAATAGTGCCATCGTCAACAAGCTGTTCAAAGACATGACTTTGGACGAACATGTATCGACAGGGATTGGGCTGCATGAGGGTGGAAACCTCAGAGAGGCTTCGTATCATTGGCAATATGCTGCATTCAAGGGTGATAACACTGCCATGTTGCTGTATGGGCTTGCTCTGAGACATGGGTGGGGCGTTCGAAAAAACCCCACAGAGGCCGTCAAATGGCTACGAAACGCCATGGAGTCGTCGCTCGGAGGCGATGCATTGACCAAAGCTGCAGGATCCAGAGCCAACTCTATTTTGGTACCCGAGGGCGAAGGGTCGTCGTTGAAAAAGGCCCACATCGGACTTGCGCTGTACGAACTGGGCATGTCGTATTTGCATTCATGGGGAACTGAAAAGGATGAAGAAATGGCACTCAAAGCATTTGAAATGGCTGGAGCTTTGGGTGATGCCGATGCATTGTGTGAGGCTGCAGCAATGTACATGAAGAGTGGACCAAAGGGCCGCAAAAAGGACTTGCAAAAAGCCGCTCGGCTGTATCGAGAGGCGGGCGAGCGGGGGGCCAACATGGTCGGCCAGTCGTGGGTGTACAAGGACAAATACATGACGTCTGAAGAAAAAGCCAAGAAAAAGGACAAAAAAAAGAAGCAGTAACCATATAAATCCCTCTTGTTTTGTATTATTAGTTTTGTGTATTGATTATCTTTGAGCCGCCGCTGAGCCGCAGCCAAAAAAAAGTTCCTTATTGATGCATTGGTTAAAGAAAGGCAAATTATTTACATTTTCGAGGAGGCGGTTTTTCACCGTCCACCCCAGTGATTGTGTTACGTTTACCGGAAGCGTTTTTGATGGTTTCATTGTCGCCTAGCTCGGTTTCCTTATGAATGTTCAACACTGTTATAAGTTAGTACTGTGCCACCACAAAAATAAATCATACCGTATCTGTCTTTGGAAGAGTCTTTGGCACCCTGAACGACGTTTGTGCGTAGCACAACCGCAACGTCCTTCGCATGTTGGAGTTTTTCATTGAGTTGGTCCTGTGTCAACTGGAGCGATCGATCCTGGTTGTACTGCTGTCTTATTTTCCCCCGGGCAGACGAGAGCATTTTAATATCATTTTGAAACGCTGTCTGGGATGCTCTCAGCAAGCTTCGATATGAAGCTTTCACTATCGACATTTCGGATGTCGCAATAAAAAAAATTTGGTGCTGTTGCAATCAAGATCGACCAGCTCCCAGTGCGCGCGCAGAGCTGGTCGCGCGTTGGACCGCGACTTGGGGATTTTCTTCCTGTAAACAAACAACATAGCAGAGCAGAATGCCTCCACGAAAGAAGAAGCAGAACGACGAACAAGGAGAAGCAGACGCATCAATGATCGATACGCCTGCCCGGAAGACGCGTACTCGAAGAAGGAAGGCCGAAGAGGATGAAGAACAACCAGAAAGTCCTGTCAAAGTTGACAGTGCCGCAGCATCACCAGACAAACCGAAACGAGGGCGAGCCAAGAAGAAGAAGAGCGAGGTTGAACCTGTAGTCGTGGAGACTGAAACGGTCGAAGCTGAAGTTGCAGAAGAACCCGAGGTAAAGCCAAAGAGAAAATCCAAGCCATGGGGTAAACAAATGAGCGAATCGCCCGCCAAGCAACCGAACCAGACAGCGTCTCCAGTAATGAAGAAACCTCAAATCGAGCCAGAAACGCCGTTGATTTCAGCCAACAAAAAAAGATCTGTGTCCATGATCGATGATGACCTTGATACCCCTCATAAACGGCAGAAGCCAAATCCGGTTGATCAGAGACCGAAGACTTCACCTCGGAAACCAAGCAGACTTGCTGGTGCCAATAGCCGGCCAGCGCCGTCTGTACCAACTGGACCGTTCACATTCAAGATGCAGCTGGCCACCGATGCGAAGGACATTGAAGCAAAGTTCAAAAAGCTCAAGGAACTGCGGGAAACACGTGCTGAAAAAGAGCTGGCTGAATACAAGGTGGCTGCGGAAAAGCGGTTCGAGGCAGCCGATGCATTGCTGGAGAAGTTGACCGAACAAACCACCGCCGATCCCGACATGGAGCAAGATCTCGAAGATTTGAGAGATCAAGTGGATCAGTATACGAATGACCTGGATGCAGCTCAGCAGGAAATTGCGCTACTAAAGGCGAAGCTTCAGGCACAGGAAGGTGCTACTGGTGATATGAGTACCAAAAAGCTATCTATTGTGACCGGATTGAGTGGACTAGTGGTCACAAATACTGTCGAGGATGTCCAGACGGGGGTCATTTCGTATGATTGTGTGCAGAGTGGTCGAAATGGAATGTTGAAATACAGCCTGGCTGTTACGGCCGAAGGACACACCAAACAGATTGCATTCACTCCGGTTCTTGACACAGACCAAGATAAAGAGCTCTTTTCACTACTGCCAGACTACTTTTCTGAGCCGCTTTCGTTCAACGAGGATGCGGCGCCACAGTTTTTCTGGAAAATGTCTCAAGCATTGCACAAGCGAGCAAGCCACAGGTAAATATTATTATTGCTAGAACTAATTTTACATATCAAGAACAAGCTCGCCGTTGGCGTTCATGGAAACGGTTATTTTTTTGGTCATGTCCTTTTTGTCAGTATTCAGGTCTTTGGAAACAGTCTTCATCCAAGTAGCAAGATCGATCTTTTCACCAGGCTTGACAGAGTCTTTGATAGATTTCTTGCCAACTTTAGATGACGAACCGTTAGAGATCTTCTCCTTTTTATCTTTCTTTTCCTTCTTGGCTTGCTTCTTCTTTTCAGCCTTTTCAGCAGTAGCCTTCAAAGCATCTTCGTCCTTGGTCTTGGTTTCAGCAGGCTTTGGTGGTTGAGCTTTGGCTTGGGGCTGCTGGTTCTTCTTGGGTCCCTTATAGACAGATCCTTCGTACTTTTCAGCTTCAGTAATGCAAGATGTATGCTTCTGGAACTCGTTACCTTCGAACGTGGTACTACAATCGATGCAAGTAAAGTATGCATTACGGCATCTGTAAAAATGGCCCATCAGCTTTTTCTTGACCAAAGTGTCATTGCAAACCTGCTCCGTTAGTTCTCGTATCACTCTCCAAGACACATACCTCACACGAAAAGCTAACCATCTCTATAGGTTGTATAGGTTGTATAGGTTGTATAACGATAAACGTTAAGATAAAAATTTCGTATCAACCGATGAGGCGCGCACCCAAAAATTTCAGCCGCCCCACCGCGCCCACATTTCGCATTCGCGTCCATCATTTTTCCTGTTCAAATTTACACACAAACACTCGACGGTCCCAACCATTGAAGTATCCGACACGACCATCTCGAGAATGGAGAACTCTAGACGGGCTCTGCATCAGCAACAACAACAGTCACGGGCCGGAAAGGTGCCCAGAAGCAGCTTTCTCCGGTCTCATGGCATTGGCGGATCGGCGTCGCGAGTAGGTGCGGACGGAAAGTTGAGAGTCTCGAACAATTCCGGCAGCAATAGCCATCACAACAACGCACCGTACTACAAGCCGTCCAAAGAGGATCGCCAGAGGCAGCGGCGCGAGCGTATTATGGATGAGGACAATGAGGAGGATATTGGGGTGAAGATTTGGAATGCAGCGTCGAGTTTGACCAAAAAAGTCGGTAGTTGGTTGAGAAATCGATCTAGACTGCAGCATCAGAACTCGCCGCCGCCGGTTAAGACCAATGATCCTGAAAGAGACACTGAAAAGATCCATAATAATGAACCTCACTTTGTTGGAGAGTCTCCGTATGTGTTTTGGAATGGAGATGGCACTAACAAAGATAGCAAAAAGCCGGTTAAAGAAGTTGCCTGGAAAGACGGTGTTGCGCCGGTGGAGTTGGAGCTAGACAGATGGGCAGCGCATTCGCCATTCAAGAGCTTCCCTCCGCCCATTAATTATATCAAAGGCGACAACTGGACGATCGTGGATGCATATCAGGAGGCGTTGAAGCGAAAAGAAGAGAACCTGCCTATTTATACCTATGGATCGGAGCTGCACAAGCAGGTAATGCAGAAGCAAAAAGAAGAGCGGATCCAAGAAATTCTGAGCAAGCGAAAACGGAAATTGTCCAACTCGTCGGCAGATGGACAAGAACGCAATGCTAAGCGAGAGAAGGTTCTGTCGCATCCTTCTGGCGGAGAAGAAGACGATGTGGTGGAGATTGACGAAATGACGTTCAACAATCAACAGTCCCCGACAGCTGATCGTGCTCGGTCGACGAGGCACCAGGTACAGCAGCGGTCAATATTACGGAAGGGCCACGTGCCGGCTCCTATTCCAGTGATTGAGTGGACGGCCAAGCCGATTCTTGATCTCAAAGATCTACCTGCGGATCGTGCGTCGAAGCCTGGTTTTTTCTCAGCGGCATTTGATGAATTTTCGGATGATGAAGATATGGAAGAAGAGGAAGCGAAGTACGAGTATCAGGCGCCGGTGCGAGTGGGTGGGTTTAACCGCCGCCCTGTGGAAGAAGACGAGGATGTGGTGAGGAGAAGGAAAGAGTTGGCCGATGAAGTGGAACGGAAAAAACAACAAGAGGCGCAGGCTGAGACGGATAGATTGGCTGAGAAGAAGAGGGAATTGGATAGGCAAAATCAGAAGCAGACACAGACGCAGCAGGATAAGCCCAACCAGCCTTTGATATCGTTTTTGGATAGTGAAGATGCTGATAGCTCAAAGGCGCCTGGGTTATTGTTTGGTGCAAAGCCAGGCGTCCAGCCGGTAGTTGACAAGAAGGAAAATGCCGCTCCGTTCAGCTTTTCGTCGCCCGCCCCTGCGGCTGCTGCGGCGCCCAAGCCGGCCGGTTTTTCGTTTGGCGATGCCAAGAAGGAAGAGCCGTCCAAGCCGTTGCTTTCATTCGGGGGCAGCAATGAAAAGTCGGACAAGCCTGCTGGGTCACTTTTCGGATCTGGTGACAAGCTCGTTGGGAAGTCGCTCTTTGGTGATGCGAAGAAAGACAGCAAGCCCGCTGGGTTCTCGTTTGGCGAGTCCAAGCCGGCTGGGAGCACTCCGGCTTCAGCCGCCACCGCTGCGGCTTCACTTGCCGGGTCATTTTCGTTTGGTGCTGCTCGACAGAATGGTGGTGCCAAGCCTGCTGGATCTCTTTTTGGCAAAAAAGTTGACGACGGGGCCCAACCGACGTCGTCTGGGCTGTTTGGTTCAAGTGAGAAGAACGGCCCAATATCATTGTTTGGCAGTAACGACGCAAACAAAGATGGCAAGCCCAGTTTTTCATTTGGTTCCGGGGCTACTTCCGAAAAGAAGGATGACAAGCCTGCATTGAATGGTGGCTTGTTCGGGTCTTCCACCAACGACAAGCCTTCTTCTGCCGGGTTCTCATTTGGCGGCAGAGTGGAAAAGAAGGATGACAAGCCTTCTGTGGCTGGGTTCTCGTTTGGAAGCACTGCAGAAAAAAAGGACGAAAAAGCTATGAGCCCGTTTGCTTTTGGCAGCACCGAGAGCAAGAACGAAAAGTCTACTTCGCCGTTCTCCTTTGGTTCCACTGGTACTGAAAAGAAAGATGAAAAGGCTGTGACCCCGCTGACTCTCGATAGTAGTGAAAATAAGGAGGAAAAGTCCGCTTCGCCGTTTTCCTTTGGATCATCCAAACCAGAGCAAACGGCCGCCACACCTGCGTTTTCATTTGGCAGTGGTTCAACGACGGCGGACACAGACAAGAAGGACCAGACAAAGCCGTTCTCGTTTGGGTCCGCACCGACAGCCGATACAGAGAAAAAAGCTAAGCCAGCGTTTTCCTTTGATTCTGTTACACCTGCCAGCAGTTCCTCGAATGCGGCGCCAAAACGCATGTTTGGATCTGGTGGCGATGCGTTTGGTGGTCAGTCTACAGATAGTGCCGCTTCTAAGCCTGCTTTTTCTTTTGGTGGCAGTAGTCCGTCCAAGCCTGCGTCATCCGGTTTCTCGTTTGGAAGTGGTGGAGAAACAAAGCCCGCGGCGGCAGGGTTCTCATTTGGTGCGGCGTCTACTCCAAGCGTTGGGTTAGGCAATGCTACGACAGCCCCTGCGTTTGGGTCCGCGGCTCCTTCTCAGCCTGCGTTTGGAGCTTCCAGCTCCCAGTCGACTCCGTTCGGCCAACCAGCCGCTCCAGCAACGCCGCAGCTCAATCTCAATTCTAACCCCACCTCGTTCAGCTTTGGCGGAGCCGGGGCTGGTGGCGGGGTGAACTTTGGCGCGTCGGCTGCCACTCCAAGTTTTGGTGCTGGTAGTAGTGGTGCACCAATGTTCGGTACCGGTAACCAGCAGCAGCAGCATCCTCAGCCTGGTGGAACTGGTGGTAGCGGGGGAATGTTCTCCACAGGAGTGGCTCAACAAGCATCACCGTTCCCACAACGGAAGATGGCTCAGATGCGACGCCGGGGTGGACCGCGTAAGTAGACAGATAAAGAATAATGTGAACATGAGCCCGGTTTTTTGTGCATATAGCAAATACGCTAATCTTAATACGGAACTTTAGACATTTGTTGTCTCTCTAACAGCAACTGCCTGGCATCTCACTTTGGAGAAGCGGTGCCGGCGTTGTTTTGAGCCCAGACGGGTGAGGCAGCCACATCACAATCTGCAAGCTAGTTCCCGGAAAGAACCAGTCAATCTTGGGTAGTATTTGTTTCTGATCTACTATTTACGTCCAATAGTTAATCCGTGTCATCGCAAGCCGTGAGATATTCCTTAGCAAGCTGCTCGCTCAGCTCGGTCCCCAGTTGCTGTTCCAGATCAGGCAGCAGCTCATCTTCATCGTACGAAGCAATGTTTCGAAGCCCTTCACAGATGTCCATCAACACCTGAGCCAAAGCGTGTTGTTGGACGGCCGTATTTTCAGAATTCGAATGCATCGTGACAAATTTGCGAAGCAGATCCCGAAGCTGGTCGTTGGCATGTCGGCTTTTGGAAACCGCATTTTCCGGACTAGTGATCGCCTTTTCCATCGCGGGGTACACTACCTGCGCTTTACCCTTGATGTATCGAGCAATGTCGCGAGCAAGTTTTGCTTGGTATTGCGATACGCTTTTGAGATTCATTGCGTCATCCAGCATTGCTTGTATGGTGCTTGAAATCTCTTGGTGATCGCACCGAACAGCGTCGGAGATTCTGCAATTCGGAATGGAGCTATTGATATCTATTGAGATTCCAGACTCGGTAGACGACGTGCTGACTTCCGTATCGGCTTTAGAAGGGTGCGGCCGACTCTCTGAATGGGGAGCGGCGCGATGATCAGTGTTATCTGAAGGCTTTTGCATTACAACCAAGGAAGGAGAGAAATTGACAAGTAGGAAGAAGAGAATCGAAAACTTGGCTGTTTTTATATCTCAAAACTCCTAAGGCTTCCTTCTCTCGGCTATTCCAGAGGTTTCCAGCTTGCAGCTTGTCAAAGCATGCGACGGTGAGACATTGCTGCCCTGAGCGAGCGGCGAGCTTGCGATCACTTTTGAGCCATCTTGTTCCAGTAGCCTGGCCGGCTTCATCACTTCCAAGAAAAACTTTCTCAGCTTGTACGGCATGCAGGTTAAAAATATATCCAGCTAGTAGGAAAGCGAATATTTTCGAAAAAATAGCTCTTTACAGGGTAGACATGATTGTGATAACCTGCCTGTTTACTGATTCAAATCCAGGCTACTTATTTGGAGGGCCGAAGCATCAGAGGGATATTTTCACGGTTGATGATATCATTACATGCTCTATACACCAATGTCGTCATGGTATTTGCCAGCTTTTAGGTTTGCCAAGAGGGCGAAATGGCCACCACACACCGGCCTGTTTATAAAATGGGGCCCATCAGCTGGGAAATCACCAGTAATGGTGTCATAAAGGTCAATAAACGGATGCCCATTTGGAGTGTTGTCCAAGAAATACGCTAGTGTAGTGACCAGATGCCGCCGCACGTCGGCTCCGGACGACGCCGCAGTCCATATCTCCCAGTCCGATTTGGTGTACGAATGGCGTGAATCGAGCGGGATCCCAAACTCTTGCGATCGTCCAAGCAGGCTCTTAGAAAGCCGCTGCGTTTCAGAAAGTAACACTCCGTGAATATCCAGATCCAACAGATACGCCGGGTACGTGTTGTACAGCTGGCCCCACGAGCTCCACCACTTGTAACTCAACACTGTGTACGAGCTGGTAGGGTCTACAGCGTATCGATACCACTGACCAAAGAATCGCGACGAAGTGTCTGAATAGTACTTGGCGTCTTCTTGCGCGCCAACCAGGTCTGCGATCTTGGCCATGGCCCGCAACCCTACAATTCCTTTCATAGCCAAATTGGTCTGGTTCACCAACGGACCTGCAAAATCGTCCGTGGAGATTTGCGAATCAGGGAAGAGCGAGAAGTCGATGAGGTATTGTGCATACTGTTTCATCAACGGGTAATGTTTGTTGAGATAGCGGTAGTCTTCGGAAAACTGTGCATACACCAACGAAGAAATAATATGGTTCCCTGACTCCTCCACTGGCATGTATTCATCACGGCCATCCACATGTCCAGTGGCATTGGGGTACGCTGCACCGATATCATGGATGCAGTAGGCGTTAGGGTAGAATCCGTCTTCAACCATGTCAGTGACAGGATCAAGCACCAGCTTTAGCAACTCTGGATTGGCATATACGAAAAACGGCCATGCCGGGAACATGACATCTTCGGTATTCACATTGCCATCGGAACTGGTTTCTTTCTGCCATAAGTATGGTGTCGACCGTTCTGAATGCCAAGTCGGTCGTTCAGTCAGGCTGTAGGATCCGAACAGTTGCCGCGTGGATAGCGCCAAGATGGCATAGTACGCCGCATCTTCGGCCACATGGCCATGGGCGTTGAAAATATATTTGCTACCATATGGCTTGTCCACATTTCCGGTGTGACCATAGAATGAGGCAATGTCGGACTGCAGCTGAGCCTCCCATCGCTGAGCCGCATCTGCGGCGGTGCGGAAGTCTTGGAAGTGGAACTGGATAACGTCCATGATGTCTTCACTGTAGCAGTGTTTCCACCATGGCTGTAACTTGGATATACCTCCTTTACTCAGGTATGCCACAGCTGGCTCCTGCACCGTGCCTACAGTGTACAAGACGGATGAGCCGGCGGCTCCAATGTTACCAAGATCATGGGCAAACGCAAACACTGGCGAGTTATCGCCATATCCTCGGTAGGCTGTATCGATCGTGTTTTCAAGTTGAGTTTTGGTGGCAAAGGTATTCTGAACCTCGTCTGCGCTGCCAGCCTGATAGGAGTAGGCGTGCCGAGAAGTGGTGAATGTCAAATTACCAAATAGCGACTGGTCTTCACCTTCTCCGAACACAACCGGGTTCTGCAACTCCACAAAATAAGACGTGAGATCTTGCTCGGCTTGTTCAACAGCGCGCCACTTGAGCGGCGCCGAAGGGTCGTTGGTGACCCATGCTCCGTCCACGGCGTTGTACACTTGAACGTTGTGATCTGAGCCGTCCACGGCTGCAACTGCGACGGTCAAATAGGACAATGGAATGGACATTCTGCACAGATCCTTAGGAAGAACTGGCGAGAAAAACGATGCAGTGAGCTCAACCCCGCCGCAACCAAACGTGAAATTAGAGAATTGTGAGTCAAACGCGACTTTCGTCGCTGTCGCGGTGAGCACCGTATCCTCATCATCCCCAGCACCCATCCATCGGTACACGTTACCGTCAACCGCTATCAACCCTGTCCAGCCCAGTGGGTGTCCATTCCAGTACATGGCACCGTTGGTATTTAGCGTGCCATCGTTCTCCGTACTGCTCCAAGCATTTGTGTATGGCCCCCGAACCGCCAAAGGGATGGCAGGCGGACGCAATGGCGTGTATTCGACCTTGGTGTCTACATTTGGCATCTTGAGAACCTGTTCACCCATGCCTGTTCCCGCTGCTAACATCGTAGCAGCGATAAACAATGTTGATCTCATGGCTGGAGAGTGTAGTCAGTATAGGTCCTTGGTCCGAACCTGCACCATTAAGTATCAAGATGGGGACTATCCAAAAGGGCAATATATTGCATACATCTAGTTAGCCAGTACCAATCGATCGGCTGATACCTTTTGACCGCCGGGGTAACAATAAACGACTCGCTCAATTTCTCATGTGCGGTACAAATATGCCCCGGATCAATATACAGTGCTGCAGGCAGGCATCCGGCCCTCCGGTCTCAGTTACAGTCATCGCTTGTGTAGGCATGTCTATACCCCTCCCCCAATTTGGTAAAACATTGTGGCGAGCCTTGCATTCCAATGCCCGCTTGTTTGGTCGGTATCGATTTTTTTTGGGTTATCCTCTGAAGGTATTCAAGAACCGCTGCAACGTAACTGTGCTGTAATCCTTAATCAATGTTAAGTGGAGAACATACCCTTTTTACACCAGCTTAAGCTTAAGTCTATTCAGAGACACTGGACCTGGTAGCGGCACCGAGCGGCACATCTTCCACCCCGCAAAAAGATCGTCATCATTCAGGTCCCGCTTGCGGCTGCATATACTGGTGTTTACTAGACTAGGAAATCTCCGACTTCGCCAGGAACGAGCCTCGTGGTACTATAATGCTGTTGTTGTTTCTGAATATTACCAACGGAATAAGAATGACGCAGGATGGCCTTGTAGATGAGGGGATTGGGTTCTTCGACGCCGTGGATGTACATTGAAGAAAAACCCGCACATATACACTGCAGTGCCAAGAAAAGTATATAAATCCATGTATTTTCCTCTAGATTGGTATTTTTAGACAGTTCAAAAGATACAAATGAAGTTTTCGCCACTGTTGTGTGTTTCCGCTCTAGCCGCCTCAGTGCTCGCGGCAGACAACCCACTGGAAAAACACACCATCAAGGCCGATGGCATTGAGGCGTCCTATATTGGCTACGGCGCACGATTGACCAACCTGATTGTGAAAGACAAAAACGGCACAGACCGTGATGTGGTGCTAGGCTATGACGATGGCGAGCAGTACGTCAAGGATACTGAAGGGCCCCACACCTACTTTGGAGCCGTTGTTGGTCGTTACGCCAACCGAATTAAGAACGGTACTTTCACTATTGATGGTCACACCAGTCATATCCCTACCAACGAACACAATGGGGCCGATACCTTGCACGGGGGCACTGTTGGATATGACCAACGGAATTGGACAATCACCTCTCAAAATGATTCGTCTATTACTTTCACCTTCGTTGACAAGGCATACGAAGGGTTTCCGGGTACTGTCGTCACCCACGCCACTTATACTGTGCAGGGCGAGACTTGCGACTCGTATCCAAAGCTCACATCGCGATTGGTGTCGGTGCCATTGGATGAAGCCACCCCCATCATGCTTGCTAACCACATCTACTGGAATCTAAACTCATTTGTTGGCGAAAACAAGACTGTTCTTGATGAAACCTTGCACATGCCATATGCAGACAGACATATTGTTACTGACAATATTTTGGTTCCCACAGGGGAGCTAGCCATGACCTACGGCACATTCCGTGACTTTACAATGGGTAAAGAGATTGGCAGAGATATCGCCAATGCTACAAATGGCTGTGGATTCGGCTGTGTCGGGTATGATACTGCCTTTATCAATGACCGACCACGACACTCTGGTCTCGAAGGCACTGCCTTGCCATTGATGGTCATGTCAAGCCCGGAAACCGGGATCAAGATGGAAGTACGAACCAACCAGGCTGGGTTCCAAATCTACACCTGCGACGGCTTGAACAACACCATCACCCTGAAAAAGTCCCAGCAACATGGCAGTGGTCCCCAAACCGTGCCAAAGTATGGATGTGTTGTCGTGGAGACTCAGGATTGGATCGACGGCATCAATCAACCAGAATGGGGCCGACAGGAATACCAAATCTATTCCCCGGAAACTGAGCCATTTGTCAACTTTGCAACTTATACTTTCTCTACTTTGTAGCTTTCTTTTCTTAGTAATCAAATCTCAGCAGTCAGCTCTACAGCGCATGGAAGAATATCCGGATAAACGCAAATCTACGGTTCCAGGTGGGCGGCTGGGACCTGCGCCGCACTTCCCCTCATCAACGGCCAGCCTTGCTTCTGCAGCAGAAATCCAATTTACCGACATCTTGGTCATGCATTGATCTAGCAACCATTGAAATTGTCCTGGCGCACCACGTATAGCTGCAGAACACCGATTTTCCCCAGGGACTCTCCATTGGACTTTGGTAGACGAGCCTAAATGAGCATTGCGATAAGACAATCCTTTTGACCCAGGAACTTTTGACAATACCGCGAAGAACGGAGGCTCGGGAGCCGGGATATTGGTCCGCTACGCGCTGAGATGCATCATATGCACAATGATATCATCGTCTGGAGCAGCCACCGCAATGCGGCTCTAGTTCCGCCATCCGAAGCCATAGCCGAACTAGAGCCGCATTGCGGTGGCTGCTCCAGACTTGTGGAACCACCCTGTGTCTTGCAATTTGTGTTAGATTCTTTAATTAGAACTATTCAATCCTTCAATGATCTCCTTTCAAACCCTAGATCGCGCCTTGACCTGTCGATCTGCCGATAGTGGCTGGTTGTAGCGACGGACAATACCGACAATGCCGAACCATGAATGGGACCAGCCGGCTTGCAGATTTGAAGCGTGAAACCCGAGCATACAATAGCCAGTTATAACCACTGCAGAAACAAAGCCGACATTACTGCGGTTGAGCTTTCCTCATCGTACAAGGCGCGCCCATTTTTTTCTCTCTCCGCCCCCCTCCCCACAAGCGGGGCCCGCCTAAAATAACACCCACCAACCACCCACTTCATCGATCACCACAACCACACACTCTCCTTCTTAATCCGCATCGTGCTGCTTACTATCCGCGCAAACCCATTGCCCGGTGCAATTATTCTCTGATATATTTCGAAATTTGCTTCAGTATCATCAAGTTCCGAAAATCCGCCCAACCTTTCATTAATATTCCTAAATTATTCCACAAACCATGGATACGTCAATACCGTCCGGGATACCGGACGAGATTGTCGCCAAGCTGGTTGAGCTTCAACAAGAGCTAGAAGTATGGTAGTACTTCCAAGTCTGTACTAACGAACACAACAGGATGGCGATATCACTGAGAAAGGTTACAAGAAGAAAAGAGACGTACTTCTTGCTAGTGCATCGCAGACACCAACCGATGATATGTCTCTAACTGCAGTGTCAACGAGAGCGTCTATAATCACCGCTCAAACTCAGCAAAACTCCAACGAAGGATCTGTATGTATTGATGCTCGGACAAGAAAAAGCTAACAAAAAAACTAAAAGCCTCGATATGCATCGTCCGCGCTTTCTCTAGAAGACGACTACCCTGATAATGATAATTGGTCACAGCTCGACCAGCCGACATCTAGCACCCAATATACGCAGCCGCTAGCTTATAGAAATACGACAGTTGATGCCCAAAAAGCGGTTGCTGCCGGTGCGGCGAGTATATCGAATGTCAAACTACAGCGGCCACTGGATCCACGAGAACTGCCAGATTCTGCCGGGTCGGACCCACACAACAAATCGATCCAAATGTCCCGATTTGACAACTTGCCGTCAATTTTACGGCATCGTGGTAAATCGATTTCTCGACAGAATGCGTTTGTGGTGCTGGATAACAAGGGTAAAGAAGTATCAGCAATTGCATGGGACAAGCTGGCGTCGCGGGCCGAAAAAGTCGCCCAGATGATCCGAGACAAGTCTGGACTGTACCGTGGTGACCGAGTTACGCTGCTATATCAACAGGCAGAAGTGACGGATTTTGCAGTGGCGCTGTTGGGGTGCTTCCTGGCCGGGGTGGTGGCGGTGCCGATCAGCCCCACGTCGCCATTTAAGGATATTGCATATATTCTAGGGAGCACTCAGAGCCATCTGGCGTTAACTACAGATACCAATCTGAAAAGCTTGCAGCGCATAATGACGACTCAAAAGCTTCAATGGCCAAAAGGAGTGGAGTGGTGGAAGACTAATGAATTTGGGTCATACCATCCTCCAAACAAAAAAGCCGAACTACCGGCTTTGCAAGTGCCGGACCTGGCATATATCGAATTTGCACGGTCGCCACTGGGTGAGCTGCGAGGTGTAGTAATGTCGCATCGTACTATTTTGCATCAAATGACATGCTTGACGGCCATGCTACAGAGCCGAGATGCTCGTAATGGCCGAGCGGCGGCAACGCGCAGCGGTGGAGATGTTGTACTGTGCAACCTGGATGTGCGGCATTCCATTGGTATGATTATCGGGGTGCTGTTGACAGTTTACTCCGGAAATTGCATGATATACCTTCCTCAAAGCTCAATGGCAGTGGGAGGACTGTATGCTCACATTATTAGCAAGTTCCGAGTGAACATTATGCTGAGCGATTATCCAAGTTTAAAACAGGTAGCGTACAACTACCAAAGTTTCCCGCATTTGACGAGAAACTATTCCAAAAAGCAGCGTGTCGACTTTTCAACCATAAATTGGTGTCTGATTGATGCATTGACTGTTGACACGGAGTTCCACGAGATTTTGACCGACCGTTGGCTGCGGCCATTGGGTAATAAGCATGGCCGAGATGTGGTGGCACCTATGTTGACTCTGAACGAGCATGGTGGCATGGTCATTTCGACACGAGATTGGCTCGACGGTCAAGAAAAGCTCGGTTGTGATGTGAACCAGGCATCACCGGATGATGAGAATTGCGGACCGTACGACTTGTCTGAAGTGTTACTGGACAAGGCCGCACTGACCTCGAATCGGATCAAGATTGTGTCGTCGTCGCCGAGCCATTCGCTCTCGGAAGACAGCAAGAAATATATCCGAGTTGGTGCTTTCGGGTACCCATTGCCGGATGCTACGTTAGCGATTGTAAACCCAGATACTTGTGTGTTGAGTCCTGAGATGGATGTTGGGGAGATTTGGATTGATAGTCCCTCTCTTTCTGGCGGATTCTGGGGCCTGGTGCGAGAAACAGATACGGTGTTTCATGCCTCATGTTTCGACCATGATGGGATTGTTGATATGGAGTTTTTGCGAACGGGGTTGCTTGGGTTTGTTTATAACGGCAAGGTCTATGTACTTGGGCTGTATGAGGATCGATTGCGACAAAAGCTCGACCAAGAAGAAAAACGCCTTGAACAGCAGATTCTTGACGATGACTATCGTGGTGTGAGCGATTATCGCTACCACTACACTGCACACTTGATCCACAGTGTGATGCGTGGCGTGCCGAGAGTGTTTGATTGTTCTGCATTTGACATTTTTGTCAATGGCGAGCACTTGCCGGTGGTGGTATTGGAATCTCCACTGGCAACGAATACTTCCACTCATGGCGGGCTTGTTGTAAACCCTACAGTGAACATGACTGCCCTCAACGAGCTGGCAGAGAAGTGTATCGATATGCTGTACGAAGTGCACCGCGTGCGGCTCTACTGTGTGTTGCTTACTCCTCAAAACAGCCTGCCGCGAATTATCCGCAACGGGCGATCAGAAATTGGCAATATGCTGTGCAAGCGACGGTTTGACCTGGGTGCGCTTCCTGCGGTGTTTGTCAAGTTTGGAGTCGACAAGGCTTTGCGGAGCTTGCCGGTGGGCCAAGATCCTGAAGGCGGAATTTGGTCGCCGGCCATTTCACAGATTCGAACCGAAAGTCTCAATGCAGCAGAAAAGCAATATTCAGGAGTGGATTTCCGAGATGTGGTCATTGATGACCGTACTTCGGCGCCACTCTCGGATTTTGTGTCCATTATTGATATCCTCAGATGGCGAATCAGCCACCAAAGCGACGAATTGGCATATTCCACGATTGACAATAGAGCTCGCGAGGGCAAAGGATTGTCGTGGAAAAAGTTTGATCAAAAGATTGCCACATTGGCACATGCATTAAAGCACAAGTGGCGTATGACTGCTGGTGATAATGTGTTGTTAATGTATACCCACAGCGAGGAGTATGTGGTGGCCGTTCATGCGTGCCTGCTACTGGGGCTTGTCACTATCCCTATTTCGCCAATCGATTCTAGTCGACTGAATGAGGATGTTCCGGCTCTGTTGACGATTATAAAGGAATACAATGTTCGCGGTATTCTGGTCAACCCTGACACTGAGACTACCCTCAAGGTAAAGGTGGTGTCGCAGCACCTGAAACAGAGTGCGGCGGCACTCAAGATCAATGTACCCTCTACAATCAACACGACCAAGTACAAAGTGAGTGCCACCGCGACATGTAGGGACTTGAAGGTGGATCCGAAATGGCTGCAGCCGGATTATGCGGCGCTGGTTTGGCTGCACTGGAGCGCTGATCATCGATGCACCGCAGTGCATCTGTCACATCAAACGATTCTCAGCATGTGTAAGATCCAAAAGGAGACTTGCCAAATGTCAAGTACCAAGCCAATTGTTGGATGTGTACGAAGTGTTAGTGGAATCGGGTTTTTGCATACTTGTTTGATGGGGCCATATCTTGGTGCGTCGACTCTGTTAGTATCGCCGATTGATTATGCTACCAACCCAGCAACGTACTTTTTGAGTTTATCACGATACAAGGTCAAGGATACTTATTCCACACCGCAAATGATCGACCATGCATGTGCCATGATGAAGCCAAAGGGATTTTCGCTCGAGGAGACCAAGAATATGATGGTCACTACTGACGGACGGCCACGAACAGATTTGGTTCAACGGATGCGTATTTTGTTTGCTCCAACTGGGCTGGAGTCGACCTCAGTCAACCTGGGTTATTCCCATGTGTTGAACCCGTTGGTGACCACCCGATCGTACATGTCTCTGGAGCCTATTGATTTGTGGCTTGATCCGATTGCATTGCGACAGGGCTACGTGTCGGTGGTGAATCCTGAGAACTATCCAAACGCACTGCACTTGCATGATTCGGGAATGGTTCCGGTGAGCACCCAAGTCGCAATTGTGAACCCGGAGACATGCCGCTTGTGTCGAGTCGGGGAGTATGGTGAAGTATGGGTGTATTCTGAGGGAAATGTTGCCGGGTTCTACAAGGGTAAGGATCCATTCAACCACGAACGGCTTCATGGTCGAATTGCGGACGGCAATTCCGAAGTAGAATATGTTCGTACTGGCGATCTAGGGTTCTTGCACAATGTATCGCGACAGGTTGGAGATGGGCAATCGATCGAGATGCAGACGTTGTTTGTGCTTGGATCCATTGGTGACACTTTTGAAGTGCTGGGGCTGAACCATTTCCCGATTGATGTTGAAACGTCGGTTGAAAAAGCTCACAAAAGCATTACGCCTGGTGGCACAGTAGTGTTCCAAGCTGGTGGCATGGTGATTATGGTTGTTGAGGTGAACCAATCGGCCCAGCAGCAAGCCATGATCCCGACCTCGAGCCAGCGAAGCTTGAGTCTGGCCAGTATGGTGCCAGTTATTGTCAACACTGTACTGGATGAGCATCAGTTTGTGATTGATATTGTTGCGTTTGTTGGCCGTGGCGACTTTTCTCGTTCGGGGCTCGGTGAGAAACAGCGGGGCAAGATCCTGGCTTCCTATGTCACCAAGAAGCTGGCCATTCTGGGGCAGTTTGGCGTCTCGCAGGGCGAGAAGACCCTGGCAAAGTCCATCCAACGTCATTCGTATGTTGACTACGAATCGCTGCTTGAGGACCAAGACCACATGTCCGAGATTGCTGTGGCTTAATGCCGTCATTATATTTTGTATAATAATAATAGTAATTTTTCCATCCAGCGAGACAGTGCGGCGTGCGGCGGCATGAGAGATCCATGCGCATTTTACGATTAAAATCTTTGGTCTTAAGGTAGCCGCCTTTGGGCTGCTACCATTAGAAGTGCTTTCGAGCCATGGAATATGCTCTCTGGCAAGTGCCATAGCCAATGAACGAAAAGTTTCGAATTGACTAATTGACTTGAAGAAGAAAGAAAGTACGCGAAGGACAGACAGTGGAGACCAGGGACAAACAAGTGATACAGAAGAGAGACAAGAAATATCAGGCAGAAGGTCCGGTATAAATGTATTTGTCTGGGGCCGTTACTATATGTTTTAATAAGATCTCATAGAAATGATATACTTAGAGACTTGTAGAGCACACAGCCATTGAAAGGAACATAGTCAAGAGTCACAAAAATTCGATATTACTATCATAGCCTCTATGGAGCGCAATTTGCACAAAAACGTACTAACATACTTCAATTTCTTTTAGAATATATCCTCCGCTTCGCAAAGTCATACTGAGGGTTTGATTTGGGCGGGTGCCCGCCGCAGCCGTTGTAGCCATTGCAGCCGAAAGTTGGCAGGCCCCTGGCACAGGCGGTGCTTGGCCAGGCATCTGTCGATAGATCAGCCATACTCATGATGGACAAGACAAGAATATTGCCGTATATCCCTTGGATTTACCACTTGTTCTCACTTTCGCCTGGGAACCGGGGGAACCGGACCTGCTCCCAGTTCTCCAGATCCATCTGTTGAAGTCGGTAGTATTCCTCCTTCATGTCTACCTTTCTTCGGCCCTTGGAGAGGCTGAGTGCTTCGTCCTCACTCAGTTCCCGCACCTTGCGGTCGTGTTGCTCGTACCTGACGGCAGTAAAATACGACAGGTAGTAAGCTCCCAGAGTGATCACGGAGATAAATGGCAGGCCGAACAGCAGGAACGAGTGGCGCTGCAAGTTGTTCATGTATCGACCACGGAACGTTTTATTATAGGCCTGCCGTTGCTTCTCGCTGACGAATCTCTTGCTCTGGAATGCCATGATGGTGTGGTGTGAGGATTGTGAATCTTTCTCCCTCTCCATGGTGGTGGAATAATTTGCCAACCTGCGCGGTCACTGGGGCCCCAAATATTTCATCATCACCACCACCAGCGCTATAAACACGATGAACGACATTGGCGAGGAGTGGACGACGAGCTCTACCCAGAGCCTGAACTTGTACCTTGTAGATGATGCCGGCGAAGCGACCCTGTTCAAAGCGCATTTTACATATCCGATTTTCGGGGATGAGGAGCTGATCTACGGGTTCAAGAACCTTACAGTGGACCTGTATTTTGACGCGACGACCCTTCTGCCATTGGTCACCAGCAAGTATTCACGACGACTAGAGATCAATTCGAACGATATCAAAGACCCTGTAGACTTGCTACTGGAACGACTACCTGAATCGACGTGTACCGATCGGACCATCTGGAACAAAACGCGTCAAAAAGAAGCTGCCAACTTCAAGCTTCCTGGCGTGGCAGTTGGAGAAACGTTCACAGCGTCTGACGGCGGCGAGTATCAAGTGCGAAAGACCACGTTGAAAGATCTGGAACTGCACAGAAGACTGCGAATATTTATTCTATTTTTCATCGAGGCCGGGTCCTACATTGATGAACACGACGACCGATGGGAATTCTACTTGCTATACAGAATCGACCAAGCCCCAAAGTTCGCAGGACTGAGCTCGGTATATCCGTATTTCTATTACAAGGACAGCCCGACCCATGACAAGATGGAGAATGACTGGCCCTTAAGAATGCGTATCTCCCAGTTTATCATTCTGCCACCATATCAGCAACTAAGACTGGGCAAGTACCTCTACTCGACATTGTTTGAGCTGTTTATGCAAGACGACCGTGTGCGAGAGGTGACTGTCGAAGACCCCAGCGAGCGGTTTGACGACTTGCGGGATCGGTGCGATCTGGAGCGGCTCGCGAAACGCGACGCGGTGTGGTCGCAGCCAAAGTTCAAGAACGCACAAACGGTGGACCAAGCATGGATGGAAAAGACGCGAGACAAACAGAAAATGGCACCACGGCAGTTTTCTCGATGTGTGGAGATGGCATTGCTTAACAACTTTGGCGACGGCGAGCCGGACAAGGCATACAAACTGTTCGTCAAACGGCGGCTCTACATTCGTAACGCCGAAGCCCTGTCGGAAATGACCAAAGAAGAGCGAATCGACAAGTTGGACGAAGTATTCACCCAGCTCGTTGAAGACTACCAGCGAATCATGAAGGATGTGGATTTTTCCGAGGACGCCAAAGGTAAGAAACGCTCCCATGCAGAAGTCGAGCATTAGTTAGTTTGCCCGTGTTATTTAGATTATTGTATAGATGATACAGTATTCTTTTATTATGGTCGCTTTTGAACATACATGTCGCATTCGAACCGGACCAACTGCGGCTTGTATTCCGTGGACAAAGTCACCTTTGTGTCTGACTCTTCATCTTCGTCCAGAGCGACATTGTCCATTTTCCAGTGCCGCTGCAGAAGCGGCTTGGGTACAAGAAGCGGCGGCTGCATCAAAACCACAGCATTCCATTTACCAGCTTGTACAATTTCTCGTAGAGAACCAACAGGGGCGTTGTGAAAATCTACTGGCTCGTTTGCATCGTGATCGTTATTACGAGCATTATTGTCGCCCTCAATTTCCCCATATGATGACACTTTGATGCACATGCGAACCAGATCGCCCGACATGCTCTCAACTAGGTCATCAAGTTGCGACCGGGACAGATCAATGATCACGTTGGTGGTGGACACCCGCTGGCCAAAATCCTTGCCGTTCGACGTTATTGTTCGAGGCGTGCCAGCTGCAGATGACACATTGGCCGCAGCAAGATCCAGCCGGACGGCTCGGTCGGTGAAGATGCGCACACAAAGGAGCTGCGAATCGGAATCAATCCTGAGGTACCGTCGTCTTTGTTCTTTGTGTTAGCTGTCATGCATGAATGGAAGAATAGTTTCACGGCCGCCCCATTTGATTTCCATGGTCACGGAAACTTAAAACTTACACCGGCATTGGATTGGGTTGGATTGGGGCCTGTGGGTTGGATTATTGATTCAGACGGTGGTGTATGTGTGGAGTCAAGGTTGCTCGCTCATTGCAAAATAGGGACACCTACCCACCCCCAGCACTCACATGATTGGGTTACTGTTGAAACACTTCCTAGACGAATGATCCTCAATTGATCACGATCACATCGCAATTTGTGAGACTTTGATCATCATCCGTTCTGGTGGAGGCTGGGTCCTCCATACCCCGAAAAATAAGGTTCGTATGGAAAATGTTAATACATTCACTACACAAACATTCCGAAAAGCAGAATTATTAGAATAAAAACTTTATAAACGAGAAAAGACAAGCATTAGTAGTCGACAAGGATTTTTTTTTATATTTTTTTTAAAAAAAAAAAAGCGAACGAGAACTTGGAGTTAAAAGAACAAAGACATGTCTGAGACAAAGGGAGGGGAAACATAAACCTAGGCAGCGACAACTTCCTTATCTTCTTCCTCTTCTTCGATCTCGCCTTCCTTGTCGTGCCATTCTTGAGAATCATCAATGTCGTAACCATCAGTCCGTCGAATTGACAAAGTTGGCTTGACAGTGGCCTGGTCCAAAGTCCATGTAGCCAATGCGTTCTCAGCATCAATAATGATTTGCTTGGATGCTTCATATCCATCATAAGCGGGTCGAGTTTCACCTGGAGTCACTGGCGTGTCGTCTAGCAATTCCAAAAGGGCCTTACCGTAACCAGCAATCAAAGCCAATTTTTCAGAGTGTTCTCGGATGGCATCGAACTGATAGTTGAAAGCAGCCTTGATCTTTTCTCGAGTGATGTTGGACAATTGAGCTTCAGCAACCAATGATTCGGCTTCGGCTCGAACCAATTCTTGTTCCAAGACGATGATCTTTGGAGAGTTTGGTTCCTTGTATTTCAAATGAGCAATTTGATCAGTAATCTTTTGTTTTCGATCTCGAGATGGTTGCACCGAGGCTTCGATGTTTCGAACCGACTTCAAGGTAATTCGGTATTGATCGTACTTGTCAATAAACTGATCTTCCAATTCACCAATTTCGTAAATCAAAACCCCCAATCGATCGGTAACATCCGACACATCGTCGTCGCCTTCCTCGCCCCAGATGGACAATTGCTTGGCCACTTCTCGTCGTTCCCGGGCAACCAATTCAATCGATCGCATGACGTTCTTTTCCATTTTCACCAAAGCAGCCAGCTTTCGAGACAATTCTGGGCCAAAAGTTCCGGCAGTAGTTCGTCGGAACGTGTGGGCAATGGAGCCCTTACCAAAGAACCGGCCAGACTTGGTGGTCGATGGTGGTGGTGGTGGGGATTGCAGTTGAGCAGCAGTTGGGGCTCTTGATTGACGCAACGAATAAGTTCTGTGCATTGTTGTAGTTTGACGATATTTTTTTTTCAAAAGGATAGAACAACCTGGAGAGAGAGAGATGGGGGAGGAGGGAAAACAAGGTGATATATATACCTTAAGTTGCTAGTGGGACGATTGGATCGCATGCAAGGAAAGGTAAACAAGGCCCCTTCTTGTCTTGCTATGCTGCAATGCCCGGCCGGAGCAATTGTTTACTTTTGGCTGTAATAGGCTCGCCGGACAGCAACCGATGTTCCGGCCCGGTATGTTTTACGGAAAGTGCCCGGTACTTGCCAAGTAGTTCCGGCCGGCATTGTATGCCCCGAGTTCCCCAACACTTTGCAGGGCTATCTCGTTGGATGGATTTTATGCTTGATTTCATCTCTTCAACGTTACATACTATCCGTTGATTTGATCTGAGATGAGTGGACTATTTGCATGGTACAATGCAAAGCTATCTAGTAGCCCTATGGTTACAAACATCATTTCCACTGCAGTATGCTTGGTTTTATTCTTAGAGTTTGCTAACCCGCACTAGGCACTATTTGGCATTGGCGATGTGATTGCTCAAACCACCACTGGTCACAAGGATCAAGAGTTCGATTGGGTAAGAACCGGCCGTGCTGCTGCGTACGGTGGTGTTATATTTGCTCCTATCGCTACTAAATGGTTTCCATTCTTGACTAAGATCAAAAGCCCCAGCCCGGTGAAACAGGCCGCTAAGCGAATGGCTGTGGATCAGATGGTGTTTCCACCGTTCGTTGGTATTCCACTATACTTTACTTGCATTGGGGCTCTGGAAGGTAAACGGGGTGAGGAATTGGTGAATCACCTCAAAAACAATTATACTTCTACCTTACTGACCAATTGGTCAGTATGGCCGGCAGTACAGTTTGCAAATTTCATGTTTGTTCCATTGCATCTACGACTACTTACAGTGAATATTGTTGCAATTGCCTGGAACACCTATCTGTCAGCAAAGAATGCTGACAATCCTGGGTCCCCAAACGTTCCTCCTGTTGAGTAATGGACAAATGGGCAAATCTTGTAGAAGTTAGTTATTTTGTGTGCTTGTAACAAGTGTCAAATAAACTTGATGTCAGAGTAGCGATTCTTTCTATTTCCCCAGCGTGTAGTCGGAAACAGCTTCTAGTTGAAATTTTTTAAGACGTTTTCATCATTCAAGGTATCTGCCTGTTGGATTTTTCTTACCAATTCAAAGAGTTGTTGTATTGGGGAAAGAAAAAGATCTTCTGCAAATTGAAAATTTATACCATGCCGCACTCACCACGCCGAGAATACCGGGCAACTAACTTCCGGGTAACGGCGGAGCACGGCACGGAAAACGTCGGCCTGGCGACAGGCCGGAAGGGGCCGAGAAGACATATGCAACGTGACGTCACGATGGCAAGGTAGCAGCTTTCCAGAACCATCATTATCATCGTCATCCACGGGGCTGAATGCGTCAAACAAGAATAAAGAAGCCGTGACCGGAGTCCTAAGATGGCATGACGCCTCCTTGGAGATCTTGCCGCAAACAAGGGCCCCATCACAAGTGATTGAGCGTGCCACGATCGATCATGACGATGACTTTATGAGCTTCGCTGCAGATGGGTACCAGATCTGGGTGCTTTTTTTCTGTCGCTGATAATCGATGCGAGCCGGAATTCGGCATTGCATATATTTCCCTACTTCAATTCAGCGGGTTCTCCGGATTTTGCGATGCGCCGAGCTGGCATTGATTAATTCGCACCGCAGCTTGTGGGTCTGTCTTCCCCTGACCTCGGAGCAAATAGAGGAATGACGGCATCAGCCACACGCCCCACAGACGTCATCATTGATATCTGTAAAACCGATTAAATGCTGTCTTGCAACAATTGCGATCTGTCAGAAACCGTCTTACTGGGCAGCAACCAAAATAGATGAATCACTACAGCGGAGAATTGGTTTTACTACCAGACCCCCCTGATCCAGCCACTAAAGATATATCAGCGATCTCTGGTGAACGTTTAGCTGTGAAGTGCGAACGGCTGGATGTTCCTCTACAGTGGAGAGTCTGAGCCTGACGGCGCTCTTGCGATGAGCCAACCTTGAGCTTCGGCATTCATTCAACATGTATGAGGATTACAATACGCTTTCATGACTCCCCACGGGATGCTCCGGTATGCTTTTTGAATTCCAAATCTAATATCAATACTTGCTACCGAATTTAAATGGCATTTTTAATGCCAATGCCATAGTTTAGCCTGCGAAACTGGATGCAGAGAGCCACAGTTGCGGACCAATCATACGCGGGGCATTGTTAATCGCCCGCTGCCGCGCCGAAACCGGGGGCGGTAGTGGCCCGATCGGCCCCAGAGTGAAATTTGATTTGACTCATCGACCAAACTTTCTTAACCCACACACAAACACAAACACAGCAAAATGCAAACAGCTTCGTCTAGAAGAGCATTTTCCACTGCTCGTCGGTTGAGAAACGATGAGATCAACAGATTCTCGAAATTGGTTACTCAGCCAAAATCCCAAGGTGCTTCACAAGCCATGTTTTATGCGACTGGGTTCAACGAGGCCGACTTGAACAAGGCCCAAGTCGGTGTCGCCAGTGTCTGGTGGAGCGGTAATCCGTGCAACAACCATTTGCTGGATCTCAATTTCCGAGCTACCAAGGGTGTTGAAAATGCCGGTATGAAGGGTATGCAATTCAACACCATTGGTGTTTCTGATGGTATTTCAATGGGTACAAAGGGGATGCGATACTCGTTGCAATCCCGAGAGATCATTGCGGATTCGGTTGAGACCACCACTTTGGGTCAGCATTACGACGGGAACATCTCTATTCCAGGTTGCGACAAGAATATGCCCGGGGTTCTGATGGCAATGGGTCGATTCAATCGTCCAAGTATCATGATTTACGGTGGTACCATCAAGCCGGGCCGATCTTGTAGTACCGGCACTGAAGATATTGACATTGTGTCTGCCTTCCAAGCATACGGCCAATATATTGCGGGTAATATCGATGAGCCGGCTCGAGCAGATATCATTCGACATGCTTGTCCAGGGTCTGGTGCATGTGGTGGTATGTATACTGCCAACACCATGGCTTCAGCTGCTGAAGTCATGGGTATGACCTTGCCAGGCTCTTCATCATTTTTGGCGTCTTCGAAAGAAAAGTTCCAAGAGTGTGAAGATGCTGGTCAAGTGATGCGAAACTTACTGCGGCTCAACCTCAAGCCCCGAGACATTATGACCAAGGCTGCATTTGAAAACGCCATCAGATACATTATCATCACCGGTGGCTCGACAAATGCTGTGCTGCATTTGATTGCTCTTGCTCATTCTTGTGATGTTGACTTGACCATTGACGATTTCCAACGAATTTCTGACGACACTCCACTGTTGGCCGATTTCAAGCCATCTGGTAAATACGTTATGGCCGATTTGCATCAATATGGAGGAACTCCATCCGTCATCAAGATGCTGTTGCAGCAAGGTGTCTTGGATGGTTCTACCCTGACCGTCATGGGCAAGACCTTGAAGGAGACTGTGGCCGACTTCCCAGACATGCCAAAGGATCAAAAGATTTTTGCTCCACTTTCCAGTCCGTTGAAGAAGAGCGGCCACTTGCAAATCCTGAGAGGATCTCTTGCTCCTGGTGGATCTGTGGGTAAGATCACCGGTAAGGAAGGTACTGTTTTCAAGGGCAAGGCTCGAGTGTTTGACGAAGAAGATTTGTTCATTCAAGCTTTGGAAGACGGTGAAATCAAAAAGGGAGAAAAGACCGTTGTGGTTATTCGATACGAAGGTCCAAAGGGTGGTCCAGGCATGCCGGAAATGTTGAAGCCATCGTCTGCATTGATGGGGTACGGCCTTGGTAAGGATGTTGCATTGTTGACTGATGGTCGATTCTCCGGTGGGTCCCACGGGTTTTTGATCGGCCATATTGTTCCAGAAGCTCGAGAAGGTGGCCCAATTGCATTGGTTGAAGATGGTGATGAAATCTTGATTGATGCTGACAAGAACCGAATCGACTGGTTGGTTGATGACAAGGTCAAGGAGGACCGACGAGCCAAATGGGTCGCTCCACCACCTCGATACACTCGGGGTACTCTGGCCAAGTACGCCAAGTTGGTTAGCAATGCATCCACTGGTTGTGTTACTGACAACTTTGACGAGCCTACTTTGTAGAGATGTTTTTGTTTTTGGATAATGATGTATAGTACTAGCAGAAGCGGCTTTTTGGCTATGAACAGTCGAGGCGCGCGCAACGTTACCGATATTTAATAATAATGAACAAAATTTCACGAATTCCACCACTGTGTTCAACATCGATCGAATCAATGGTTCATGCATCGTTTATATCGGTTGGAGCGAATCGGCAGCCCCATGCTTCGGACTTCTGTTCCAAGTCCAATCAGGTTGTGTATGGAGCTGGACGCACGATAGCGATTTGGGATGTCCCGTCCGGCCAGATCACGGGTACCTTGAAGGGCCATGAAAAGATGGTTACTGGGGTAAAGTTTATGGGTTCTGATCTGGTGGTGAGTGGATCGCAAGATGCAACGTTGAAATTATGGAAAAGACTTGGGGATAATGCATTTGAGTGTATTCAAACGATACAAGCTCATACCAAGAGTGTCACAGCATTGACAGTCTCTGAGAATGTGGTACTGAGTGGATCCGCCGATGGACGCTTCAAGTATTGGAGATTGGCTACGAATAATGAATTGGAACTTGTCGATACGCAGCATATTCATGATCGGTTCTATGCATTGTGCTTGGGGGCGCATCGGCTAGCTGGTACTGGCAAGCTAGTAGTGGCAGTTGGTGGTACTCAGAACCATGTCTATTTGTTTGTTGCTGGTGATGACGACAAGCTTCACTTGGAAGCTACATTAGAAGGGCACGAAAACTGGGTTCGAAGTTTAAGTTTCACTGTGGCAGGTGAGGATGTTCTGCTGGCTAGTGGTAGTCAGGATCGATATATTAGACTGTGGCGATTTCACCATGGCGGGTTGGACAGCATCCAGGGTCGGACTGCAATTGAGACAGATATTGTTCAGCTGTTGAGCAATAAAGCGTATTACATCGACTCCAAACAGTATTCGGTATCATTTGAAGCATTGATTATGGGCCATGATGATTGGGTCTTTTCGGTACAGTGGCATCCTTCCAAGCTGCAGCTGTTGTCGTGTTCGGCTGATTCGTCGGTGATTATATGGCATCCTGATGAATCCTCGGGGGTATGGATAGGGCTGACTAGGCTGGGCGATTTGAGCATCAAGGGGTCTAGTACTGCTACTGGGTCATCTGGTGGATTCTGGAATGCCATGTGGCTGGGCGACGACTCGTTGACTGCAGTTGGCAAGACTGGGTCATGGCGGCGATGGAAAGCTGCTAATGGAGAATGGAATACTGCTATGGGTGTCACAGGGAATACGCAAGAAACCACTAGCATTTCTTGGGAAGAAAATGGACGATATCTGTTAACGACCTCGCTGGATCAGACCACCAGGCTGTTTGCCAAATGGGCCACCACTGGTGGTTATCACGAGATGTCTCGGCCACAGATCCATGGGTACGACATGATCACCGTGGAGTCGATCACACCGACGTTGTTTGTCAGTGGTGGTGATGAAAAGACGCTGCGAGTGTTTGAAGAACCAAAGGGCATTGCATACTTGCTCGAAAACATGAGTGGGGTTGAGAACCGCGACAAGGATACCATGGTGGACTCGGCAGTTGTTCCGGTACTTGGACTGTCGAACAAGCAAGAGAAGGATGCCGACAATGCGGGTAACGAGGAGGGCGAGCATTCCGATAAGAACATTTTCTCGCACTTGTCAGAGCTGGATCATCCGCCTTTCGAGGACCACTTGCAACGGCTAACTCTCTGGCCAGAAGTGGACAAGTTGTACGGTCATGGATACGAAATGTCGTGTTTGGCCGTCTCTCATGACAAGAAGCTGGTTGCCTCATGCTGTAAGGCCAATTCGGAAGCACATGCCGTCGTGCGGCTGTTCGACACGAAAACATGGCTGCAGCTCGATACGCCGCTTGCAATGCATTCCTTGACTATCACCAGCGTCCAGTTTTCTCCAGACGACAGCAAGCTGTTGACAGTGTCGCGAGATCGAACGTGGACGCTATGGGAACGAGTCGAAGGCAATTACAGGATGATGTATCACGAATCGAAGGGCCATTCACGGATCATCTGGGACTGTGCCTGGGTTGACGATTCTAGTTTTGTCACTGCCAGCAGAGACAAGAGTGTCAAATTGTGGAAGCATGGAGCTGATGGCAAGTGGAATGAGGTGTCGATAATGAAATTCTCGGCTCCAGTGACTGCTGTTGATGTTTATCAAGGCAAGATGGTTGCCGGTACCGACACAGGCAAGCTGGCTGTTCTCAGTGTGAGCGATGACAAGATTTCCATGGTCAATGCGGTGCCCGTCGAACAGTGCCCCGATCTGCGAGTGAGCCGGGTACTTTGGAATAGATCCGACGGTGGCGAGTTTGCCGTAGCTAGCGACGACTGCTCGGTGCGTATTTTTGTAGTTCAATAATGATGCCGTCTTGGCTAGACTAATGATACCGAGCACTTATCGAGCGTAGCGAGGAAAGGAAAAAAGCCGAGCGCAGCGGTATCCTCTTCTCTCTCGTGATGCCGCTGCGCTAGGCTTTTTTTTTTCTTTGCTCGCTACGCTCGATAGGCTATCTTGGTATGCTCTGCATATTCATGGAAGTGCTGTAGACCTGAGCCGCGCGATGGTGAAAATGTGGAGATCCTTCCCAATGGTTGCTGCTGGGGTGGCATTTGCGACACACACAAATGCTGAGGGCCAGACTGGTAGGTACAGCAGCAAAAGTGCGAACATACGCCACGATACCGATACGAAACCAACTGGCAAACGCCACTAGTCCGTATCTCCAGAGCCATGCATCCAACCCGGTTGCGTGGCAGCAATGGACGGACGACACGTTGAAGCTTGCGGCCGACGAAAACAAACCCGTCTTTCTGTCCATCGGGTACCATACCTGTCACTGTATGATTCAATAGAAGGACCGCACTAACGGACAACAGGGTGCCATGTTATGAACAAAGAGAGCTTTGCACATGACACAATTGCATCAGTGCTGAACGAGCATTTCATCCCCATCAAGGTCGACAAGGAGGAGCGACCGGACATTGACGCAGTGTACATGATGTATCTGCAGGCGTCCATTGGACAAGGTGGATGGCCATTGAACGTGTTTCTGGTGCCGGATACGCTGGAGCCTATCTACGGTGGAACGTACTGGGCAGGGCCGGGGGTTTCAGGACGCAATGCCCCGTTCGAGGACGTACTCAAGGCGGTGCGGGATGTATGGACCAAAGATAATACCAAATGCAGGACTGGTGCTGCCAGCATGGCGGATCGGCTGCGAGGCTTGGTCAAAGCTCAAAGCGAGCCTGAAGCTGCCAAATTCACCGCAGGGGTGCTGGACGACGTCAGCGACCATTTCAACAACACGTTTGACAAGGTGAATGGCGGGTTTGCACATGCGCCCAAGTTTGCCATGCCTCATAATCTGTCGTTTATGATCCGATACAGAGACTACCTGAATCCTGGCGAAAAAGTACACTCAGGAAGCTCGGACGGCGTAGCTCAAAAGGCAGCATTCACATTGATGAAGATCGGTAAGGGCGGGATCAAGGACCAGATTGGCAATGGATTTGCACGGTACTCTGTCACTGATGACTGGGATCTGCCGCATTTTGAGAAAATGCTCTACGACCAGGCGCTGTTGTTGAACGCGTACACTGATGCATATGTCATGGATCCAGAGCGCCACGACTGGGCTAAAGGCTACATGGAGGATATCATCGAGTTCTTGTCGCATGGCAGCCTGGCCAACGAACAAGGTGGGTTCTTTAGTGCTCAAGACGCCGATTCTTTGGATTCTTCTGGGCATTTCCGCGAAGGCGCTTACTATGTGTGGACGGACCAAGACTTTTATCGAGCCATCGGTAACCGATCCCAAGCCGACGTGGCTGCCATGTACTACAATGTGCAAGAACAGGGCAACGTCGACCCACAATTCGACCTGCAGAATGAATTGCAATATCAAAACGTTCTTTCCGTATCTTCATCTACTCCGGAAGAAATTGGCCAAACGTTTGGCCTCAATCCAGACCAAGTTCTCGAAGAGGTAGCTTCGGCCCGTGCCCAACTGCGGAAGTACCGCAGCGCAAACCGCCAGGAGCCGCACGTCGATCACAAGATCGTAACTGGGTGGAATGGACTGGCAATCAGCGCACTGGCACGAGCTGGCAGCGTGCTGAAGAGCGCCGAGGTAACCGAGCTAGCAGTCAAGGCAGCCCATTTCGTCAAGCAGCACATGTACAGCAGTGCCACCAAGTCGCTGCGGCGGGTCGACAAGGCCGCCACCAACGGCATGAACGAGGACTACTCATACATGATTCAGGGGCTCGTCGATCTCTACCAGGCCACATTTGACGTGGAATACTTGGAATGGGCCCGCACGCTCCAGCAGACCCAGATCCGGCTGTTCTGGGACAACCCCCATGGCGGGTTCTTCGCCGCCGAGCAAGAGAACGCCGCCGAACTCATGTTCCGTCCAAAAACTGGGTTTGACTCTGCCGAGCCTTCCAGCAACGGCGTCGCGGTATGCAACCTCTATCGTCTCGCTGCGCTGCTTGGCGACGAAACTCTGGAGATGCGGGCCGTTGACACGCTGAACTGCTACGGACGCGACCTCACCGCCCAGCCGTTCGGATATCTCAGTATGCTCGGCGGAGTTGTGGCACAGATGCATGGTATTACCCACGTCATTCTTGTAGGCGAGGGCGACCCGGCGTCGGTGGATCTTGGCGCCCACGCCGCACATGCCGCTAACACAGCAGTGGTGCGGCTCGACGCGCATAGCATTGACTTTTTCGATTTGCCAGTGTACACTGAGTTGTACCGGGCGCATGGATCTGGCCCGGTGCGAGCTTTTGTGTGCAAAGACCGTTCCTGCACTCCGTTGTAGTTTGAGATATATATATATTTTGTTTATGTAAGCCAGAGATTGAGGTATATAATACTAGTGTTTCTTATTATATATAATAAATTAAATTCTCCAGGTAGACAGCCAGTTAAGATAGTCGTAGTCGTTTGGTTCGCCGGTCATGCCGAACGAGATTGGTGCAAACAGGATAAACACGCCAACCGTGAGGGCATACAGAACCACATACACGGCAGCACGCACCCACTTGTTCCGCGAAAACACAGTCGTAGTGTGGTCGACCAAAAAGGCAAACGTCAAAATGGCAAAATACAGCGATGGCAGGTAATGGTGCACGTATTTGACTCGGCCCATCACCAGGAACGGCAGGTAGTGCATGAACCACCCTGCGGCTGGAATGATACCGGCCATAGCATAATGCTCCAAGCTCGCGGCATCAAAATCAGCATACTGTCGTTGCCATCGGCAAATGTATGCAAAAGTCACAGCGCCAAACAAAATCAACCCAACCGAACTCAGCCATGTGGTGGTTGGGTGGCCCAGCAAGAAGTATCGAACATTTTCGGAGCCCCAGCCGCACAGCCGCAGCCCGACATGCAAGGTTGGCCATTCCCAAGCCGACGACGCCAAGTCGTCTTGCTTGTCTGGATCTGGCACAAGCGCGTTGTTGGAGGCCATCATGGCGAAATTGAGTTGGATAAAGTCCCGAATGAACGACGATTTGGGCAACACTCGTTCCTCGGATGCGTCCATTCGGTCGTTCCAATGGTTCTCAACATTCCACCAAGTGTTCTTATCTCGTTTGCTTGCCTTTGGATCACAAGTCACTTCACCCTGTCGGAACCCCCATGGCGGCAAATTGTTGCCTTCACCAGTCAAATAACATCCTTGTGGTTCATGTCGAAGTCGGAATGTGGTGGACAGAGGGTGAATTCGGGTCTTGTTATCATTGCCCAAGTTTTCCACAACCTCAACAACCCAATTGTCCTTCTCATCTCCAATAGTCAAGTTACCATAGCACGACACTTCCCATTTGCCCTTGGTCAACGGAGCGTTGATGTTGTGGGAATGCAAGTTTCGTCCTGTGGATGGATGCACGAAACGGATCACGTCACCATCTTCAATATATCGAAGTTCCTCAGTCTCGTTGTAATACTCATCGTATCGCTTGTGCTCAATGTACCATTCATTATTAGAGTCCTTGTGGTGGTAGGTGGTGACTTGCTGTTGTTCAGACCCTTCTGGGAACGTTTGCACGTGTGAGTGCAATAGTCCGCCGTTCAAACCTTGGTTTTTGAGAGTCAATCGAGAGCCAAATGCAACGTCAATAGGGCCGCCGCCAATGTCGTTGCCAACCAAATTTGCCTGGAACAACGAGCTCATGTTGGAATCACCAGGACCGGAATGGTCCAAAATCAAAAAATGCACTCGGAAACAGGCAGTGAACACAGCAGCAGGAACAATAATCAAGTTGAGGATTCGCGCAGCCCAGTGAGCCGCATAAGTCTTGAACGGCATCTTCGTGTCGCCAAACTTGATCCACAAGTCAACAACAGTATACAACCCGACAACAGAAGTCACAAACAACCCGACCATCTTGACACTGGTGACACATCCAATCGACAGTCCGGTCAACGCCATCCAGGTCCACCATTTCTTGGAGAATGGCTGCCGTTGCTGGTTGTGGAATGCGGTCAAACATAGCACAGTGGTAAAAGTAAACAGCGCCAACATGGAGTCCAACAAGATAAACTTTCCCAAGGTGATATAAGAATGATCCAGCAAGATCATCAAGGTCACAAGCCAAACAGCCGGGGTGCTCAGTTTCAAGTTTCGAGCCGTGTAATAGGCCACTGGAACACACAACACGTTGAACATGGCATTGAACACTCGCATCTTGGTGAAATCGACATATTCCGGATATTCACTACCACTGTCAAATCCAAAAGATCCGTTGTAACCAGCAATATACCCCGACAATCCAACCAACATCTTGCCCAATGGAGGATGCACATCAAAGTAGTATTCTCGCTTCAAGTAATGCGAACCAAACTTGCCAAAATGCGCTTCATCCCAGGTCACACTCTTGCTCTTGCCGATTTGATACAATCGAGTGAATAATGAAGCAGCAGTGAACAAGATCGGAGCTGCAATTCGTTCAAACTTGCTCAAGTCGCTGATCAGCTGTCCCATCAGTTAGTAAATTGTTTTCTTTGCGAAAAAGCATACCGATCCATCTTCAACGTAATCCTTCTTGTTGTCATTACTATACACTTGCTTGGTCGATTGAGGTTGAACGTTACCTCCTCGATGCCTGAGCTGGTCGCGATGGACACCAGACGAAGTACCAGAAGCCATTGTTTCTGTTTCCTGTTCTTGTTCTTTGTTGGAAATGAAAAAAAGTCTCAAGAGTAACTAAGAGCTAACAGAAAAGAAAGGACTGAACAAAAATTTCAACTAGGAATGTCACTCAATTTTTTGAGTTTGCAGTGCTGTCTCCCCTTGATGGAATTGATGTACGTGTAAATTTCAGTGAGTAGAAAAGGGAAAAGTGAAACGTCACTTTTGAGTGGTTGAAGGGGGGAGGGCGCCACGCCACGCGTTCGAGTACAGTTTCATGGCGCAGTAGGCAGGGATCGAGCTAGATGCAACAATAAAGTGTTTCATGACCAGTCTATATCATTAATCTATTATATATTCGTAAGTAAAACTCTTAATTCTTCTCTTGCAATTCGCGAGCATTGGCAACAAGAGTACCATCCGTTTGCGCTCCGAGTCGCCGTTCTCTGGATTTCATAATACCGCCAATAATTGGTATACTAAATCCGTGCACAACAATAGAGCTTAGAATAGCGAAATAGACTAATGGCGTTGCTAATTCTGCAATCCAGCCGCTGTGAGGAATCTCTTCAAGCTGCACCAACAGGATCTCCAAATAGAACAATGCTCCAACCCCGATGGGGCCAAAGTACCCTGCAAATAGAGCTTCTTTCAGATTGTGTACATCGGGGATGAATCTGTAAAATGCCACCAAACTGGGCACTCGTCGGAATAAAAGGATGCAAATACCGAATACTACGAATCGCCACACCGGCATCACAGAATTGAAAGAGCCCCATGGCATGGTGGCCCCAATCCACATGAAGATACCAATGTTCAAAATCAAATCAATAGCATCAAGAATGGAGTCGTGGTGGACATCGGCGTGGTACTTTTCGTTCCAGTTGTATACGTTGCCGGCAATGAAACATGCCAACAGGTCGTCGGTACCAATCATTCCTGCCGTGCCCACAATAAACAGTGCAATGGCCGCCGCACTGAGGAAGTACGATTCTCGGTCGACTAGCTCATGGTATCGAGCGAGATGAATGAGCTTTTGCCCAATGTATCCGATCACCACACCATATGCGATTGACAGTAAAATCTCGTAGCAAACGGTGTATACAATCCATTGCTTGGCGATTTCAGTGCCGGAATATCGATAGATGTAGAGTGCCAAGAACAAAAAAGGGTATCCAAACCCGTCATTGGCACCGGATTCGGCTAGAATCATATCTCGCAAATGCCGAGATACATACCGGTCGGCAAACCGACCGTTAACAATAGCGCCGCTCAACACCGGGTCGGTGGGTGTGATGCACGACCCTATAATCAGAGCCTCCAGAAAAGTAATCCCCGGTCGTACCAATAAGAAGATGACCAAGGAAGACACAATCCACATGGTGGTCATAACTGGGATGAGCAACATTAAGATCGAGATCCAGGACTTTTTCAAATATCGGCCTGGAAGTTCGACTCCTGCGAACATCAACTGGATGCCCAGCACAAGTCTTGCGAAGTCATGAGAAATGGCATTAACGTCGCCGTATTGATCCGGCCTGGCGAAATTCGCTTCCTTGAAGATAAATCCAAACAAGGTGGCCGGGATAGGCATGGTTATATAGAGCCCATCTTTAAGAGCAAACGAGACAATCCCGAGTAGTAGTGTAAATCCTCCGAGGCAAGCAGTAACGATGTTGAAGTTTGTAACATCGAGCTGTGAACTCATGCCCGATTTTCTATGTACAACAAAAACAAAGTGGTATTACTGTGAAGAAGGGCAAAAAATCGTGGGATCAGCAATCCTTATATATTTGTACCGTTAAGGGTATATCGGTACCGTGCGGAACTCCGCGGGCACAAAAAATTTTGTATGGTGTTAATATGTCAACGATAATACCACGAGAATCGACGAGGACCACGCCGCCTGAGTCAGGGCTATGGGATCGACAGCAAATTTTTGGATATTGTAGCCGGCGCCAAAAAAAAATATAACGTGCGTGGAGAGAAGTCGCTATCGATAACTATCTGTTCCTGGCTATGACTAAATCTTCGATTAGACGAATGTGGTTAGGATATGCATTAGGCCTGTGGCTGCATATTGCAGCCGTTTGGCCCGGGACGGATAGAGTTACGCAATGCAAGGCAAGGGGAGATTCTTAGCGAAAAGCGGCAAATTATGCATATCTGATCGCGGTAAAATCATGAATTCTCATTTCTATTCTAGAAGAATAGACGAAGAATATCTATAACTAAATTAATGTGAACGGAGGTGAGCCGCTCGCCCTAACCCTTAGGCTTAAACTCAGTCTTGGTCCGATTCCATAACTTCCAAATCACGTCGTCGCATTTGGCCCAACCGGCATATTATGACACTATACTCTTCGCAGTTATCAAACGTGTCTGTCTGTACGGCTTTAGCTGTTCGGCCCTGAGTGTCTAGTTTGAAAAACGTGCATGTGCTCGGAAGCAGGGCCGCTCCATTCGGAGTTTTTGATGTCTTCATGAAGCTTTCCAGCTGATTGCCCACGACTTCTGGGTCTTCGTTGTCACCTGCACATTTGATTATCAGGACATTCTGGCAATGGTGCTTCGTTTTGACCAAGAAGGAATCTTTTCCTCCTGCAAGAGTTCCAGTCTGGCTCACAATATAATCGTTCCGGATGTCTAATCCAGAACTATACGCAAATGTTTGTGCGAGACCAGTCGTGTCTGCGTTCTCACGATGCTGCTTGACTGAATCTGCAATTAACATCAAATCTTCCTTCGAAACCATTTCTGTTGCTTAGATTGTGGTAAGAATGGTAAGAGCCGGAAAACGTGGATTTAAAACATATTCCAGCGTGTATGGTAACTTCTTTTAGATTCCTAGTTCGAGATGCTGCACAGATATGCCAGCTAGCCATAAAGTTCATGCTGTGCGGCACGTCAGCCGCTCGTTCCAGCAACTTCTACTCCGCGGCTCAACAGAATTGTTATGGCGGCACAATCACCCAACCGCGCTTAAATGCTGAATAGATAGAAATTATAGGGCAGTTTCCATTTGGCCATAAAACGCAAAAGTCTAGCTTCATACGCTGATAGGGAAAAAATAGCAAATGCCCTGCTAACGTTTAGGCTATGCCGTGCCCGTTCTCCCAATGATACCGATACCGCACACACCGGCCCGTCGACTAGATAGACACAGACACAGACACAGACACGACCTATGCGGCCTGAATCTGAGCTATTGCTCAGCGACGAACAAGACGAATTCCAAGATGAACGACTACTCCACGAAGAGCACCTACTGCATTCGCCAGAGCCGGTCCAGAAACTAGAATACTACACATTCATGACTATCGGGGTGTCGTATTTGTGGCCCTGGAACTGCTTTTTGGCGGCAGCAGCATACTTTAACTATCGATTTGGCGATAATGAGTTTCTAAAACACAATTTCAGTAGCTTTGTGATGTCTGTGAGTACGATCACTGCCACTGTGACTAGTGTGATCCTTGCTGATCGCCAGGGATCTGATTACTCTCGTCGAATCTTTATAGGCGAAGTATTGATTGGTGGTGTATTTGTATTGATGGCCATTTCGTGCATGTTTACGGGACCAGCGGTGCCATATTTTCTGTTCCTCATGCTGGCTGTGTTTGTATCGACTCTGGGGACTGCATTTGCTCAAAATGGGTCCTTTGCCGTGGCAAATGACTTCAGCCCCGAATGCACTCAAGGCATTATGGTGGGTCAGGGCCTTAGTGGCATTTTACCACCGATTATTTCATTCATTACTGCTTCGCTTAGCTTGAATGGCGGCAGCAAGGACCCATCTGCTGGTGCCACCGCTGGGTACTTCTTGGTCGCCACCGTCGTTGCGGCAATTGCATTTGCTTTGTATCTGGCAACATGCCAACGTCACGATATCAAAGCTGGTTCCGATACCACGCCTAAAAAACATTATAGCTTGATGGTATTGCTGCAGCTGCTATTTGCACCGGCATTTGCGGTGTTTGTGGATTTTGCAGTCACGTTGATTTATCCCGTGTTTGCAAACAATGTCAAATCGGTCAATGGCATTCGAGACGAGTTATTTTTTCCATTGGTCTATTTGGTATGGAATACGGGTGATTTAGTTGGACGGATTATTTGTGGTTATCAAAGGTTTGTTGTCAAATCGCCAAACGTAATGGTTGGATACAGTCTGATGCGGCTTATTTTTGTCCCGGCCTTCTTCCTGTGCAATATAAACAACCACTCGATTGTCAGCAGCGACGTTTATTATTTATTACTACAATTGGCATTCGGTATTACCAATGGTCACTTGGGATCATCGGCTATGATGAGCTCGCCAAATTTTGTGTCGGATGAACAAAAAGAGGCTGCAGGAGGTTTCATGACTTTGGCTCTTTCTCTGGGACTGGCTGCTGGTAGCTTGCTGAGTTTTGTGTTTGTCGCTTTGGTTTAACGGATCAAGCATTCGACATAATTTCGAGCAATGTTCATCCGCTCGCTCACCGTGCTCGTTGCAGGGGGCAAATCCAACGTCTGCAGCAATTCATTGATCTTTTCAAGCGCATTGTCGGCACTTTTTGTATACTCCACTTCAATAAAGAGACCGCGGTAACTTCCTAGAAGTGACAAATTGGCCATTCGTATTATAAACTCATCTCCAACTTTGTGCGCATTGCCATCGCCTTTGTAAGTTTGTCGAGGCAGCCATAGACTTTGTAGCTTGGTCACCAACATTGCATCAAAATCTCCTTGCAACACCGAACCAGTTCCTCTTGTCAAACAAAACAATTCACCCGGATATTGTGAAAAGGCCAGAGTATACAAAAATGTTGTTCCGCGATTTGCATCTTGTTGTGGTGGGTCTTGAGGCACACTGGCCGGATTTTCACGAAACATTTTAAACTCAAACCCCCATCTTACTTGTGTCGAACTTACTGTATTTGATATCTTATCATTGAGCTCTGCGATTTTCGTAACTGAAGCTGTTGTGTCAAGTACAATTGTTGAAGCCATGATGCTTCAATGATGATGGGTGTGGAGAAGGAGAAAAAACTGGGAGTTTGATGTTGCGTTCTCTTGATATACGCTTTTTCGCGTCGTCAATTGTGTTGCAATGATTGGATACGCGTATAGTCCTGAACTAATAGACGCATCAGACTTGCTTCCGTCTAATGAAGGCAGGGCATCTCGTGTTCACGCACTTACCCAGGCTTTTGGCGTTCTTGACCATGTTCAGATCATTCATCCTAAGTCGGTCTCACCGGCCGATCTATGTAAATACCACGACCGAGACTTTATCAAGCATCTCCTCAACGCCGAATATGCATTGGAATCAGACTATTCCGGTAGCGATAGCGATAATGATGATGTTGACAAAGTATACGGTCTCCAATACGATTGTCCGGTGTTTACTGGGCTACGGTCGTATGTCCTTCAAGTAGCCGGCGCTACACTGGCATGCGCTGATTTCCTAATTCAGGCAGAGCAGGATCAACCGCTGGTTGCGGTAAACTGGACAGGCGGGCGACATCATGCTAAGCGTGCAAAAGCAGCGGGATTCTGTTATATTAACGACATTGCATTAGCGGTGCTTCGACTACGGACTCGCTATGACCGCATCTTGTACATTGATTTGGATTTGCATCACGGTGATGGAGTTGAAGCTGCGTTTGCTTCGTCGGCAACTGTAATGTGCATTAGTGTGCACAGATTTGAAGCAGGGTTTTATCCTGGTACTGGAGCGCCAGGTTCCGTCGGCAAGGGCAATGGCACGGGCTATACGATCAATATACCCACCGATAGTGGACTATCGGACGCCCAACTAATGGCGATCTTTGATGAGCAAATCAAGCCTGCTCACGACCGGTTCCAGCCTGATGCCGTGGTGGTAGTTGTGGGATGTGACGGGCTTGCGCTTGATGATCACCGTGAATGGAGACTAACCAGAACTTCGCTGGATTATTGCACCCGAAACATCGTGAGGTGGGGTCATCCAACCCTGGTCCTAGGAGGTGGGGGATATAATCACACAGAAACTGCAAAGTGCTGGGCGTATATCACGGCTGGATTGATTGGCACTGGTAGGGACGACAACAATGGGTCAGATCATGCCTATCCCGAGCGGAATCAATGGCAGGATATCCCTGATCATGCATACTACGACGACTATGCAAAAGACGCATTTCAATTTTAGGCGTTTCCCCTCGCGCATTCCTAGAGAACGAGGCGCACGAGCTAGCTGTACGGCGGTATTGTTCCCAGATAATATTTCGTGATCCGGTGGGTAAATGCGAGAACCACGAGAGATGATAGGCATTGTATTATGGGTCTGACAGGCATTCAGAGACATGGCACAATAAGCTTTCTGAATGCCAATCTATAAAATGTGTCAGGCACCAACACAAATCTAGATCAATTGCCTACACACGGACACGGGGGCGTGGAACATGCATACTATCAGTGTCTCTTTTTTTAATAGCGTGCATTCATTCATATGCGAGGCGGCGTATCAAGACAATGCAATGGGGGCAGCAAGCGAATATTTCCACAGAGGGGTAAACCCCTTGTGGTCGTGCAGCACCCGTTTCTATTATTTATTATTTACAAGAGAAGTATAAATTAGCGATCCTGATATCATGATGAAGTGCCGGAAAAAAGGGGGGTGAACATTAGATGCATGAATAGACGTGCGTTACCATTCGGTGACGCCGCATGGCGGATCGAAATGTCCCTGCAATACTCTTCCAGCCCATGACAATTGATTGTTTCGTTAAAATGCCCGATAACCACGCTCCACAAACTGGCGATGCTGTTTTGTTTTGGTGTGTTCACGATACCGCTTTTCGTTTGCAAATGCATTGAAGCAGACTCGACATTCGAATAAGCCCTGCGGCGTAATGAACAGGCATGGATCAGGAGCATCCTTGTCGATATATGAAATGGCTCTGAGATGGTCGCGCAGTGTGTGATCTGTGGGTTTGTCAGAATCTTTTGAATCGGATTTGGAATCTTGATTTGAAGATGACCTACTATTTGAGCTCATTAGGGTGTTCTGCAAAAGAGTGGACGACAACAGTGACGATTTCTGAAAACAAAAACATTAGCTCGGTGTGATACATCCCAGGTTTTATATATGTTGTCCAGTTGGCTTTGAATCAGTTTATTTTCTTTTCCATTTTAGAAGGTCATTTGCATTTCTTTTGGTTATTTGTTTTTTGAGCTTCCTGTGAAGATCGTCGCCATGGAGAGAGCCCTGAACGTTCACCCTCGGCGAGACATTGATGCCAAAAAAAAAAAAAAGAAAGAAAAAAACGCAATGTCGGATGGCCATTAATAGACAATACCGTGATTTACTTTTGCTGATTAGGAGCTCATCAGTCTATAGGGAAAGAGGCTCAGCCAGTGGTACAGTACTGAAACAAAAAATATCCAGGAGACCAGTTTTCTTTGTGATAACAGAATAGAATCAATATATTCACCTTATCCCCAACAATCCGACATATGCTATAGTAAAAAATGTGGCTCTTTACAGTATAATCTGGTGCTTTGGTTTTGGTCCACGCCTAAAGGTTCAACGGTTTTTCACTAGTTCCTGCGCGGCTCAAGGGCCTTGGCGCCGCGACTTGGGACTGGGAGTCAGCACCTGAATCCGGTCAATCAATTCACGTAAATGCACATGGTGGGGGTTAGCCAAGCCGGATCCAGTTTTGTTGAAAGACAAGCTAACTAGAAATTGGCAAAAATTACCGTGGAGATCCTTTCAACAAGGTGGGTTCTTCACGTACATGCACCACCACCCGGACACTCGCCGCTTGTTTTGTTTTTTGGTCCGGTTGGGAGGCTGCATGACCCTCCTAGAGGTTGCGGCCCACACTACCACCAAATGCAAGTGCAATGTATCAGACCGTGGAGAATGCGGTGAGACAATACGCTTCTTTTTTTTTTTTTTGTTTTTTCTACCATCGATTGCAACTGCTTCAACTGGCTTATACGGGTCTTTGTAAGCTGGAGCCATGTGCTTGGCGTGCCAGTCTTTTGGGGACCATGGCCGTATTACGTGCTCTTGACAATCATTCGTGTTCGAGCAAGCTACAGCAATTATCTTGTAGATTCATACAATTCCCTTATACTCAAACAACTGCTGTTTAAGTTATTGCTTTACCATTATCAAATTGAATCATTCCGATATCCACTTTTATTCTGGAAGACTGGCTGTAAATTGTCCGGTGTTTGGTAAATACTGCAGGAGCATTTCGTATAGTACCTAAAATGAAATGCTCTGGTATCGAAGTTTGGTAAATGGACGCATGACCCCCAAGCAGTACTGTGCTGAATATGAACTGGTGCAGTATGATGAAACTAGGTGACGACGTCCGACATTAATTGTATTGGATTTATGGCTGTGGTTTTTTCTTCCCCCTTTAACTATGCAGATCGTTTTTTTTTTGGACTATCATCGATAGAAGAGCTCAGGGATCCTCAACAAGCCAAACAGGGGAAAAGCGGGACACAACGGTGCCAGTCTCGATCGATCGCATACATAACTTCCGACAACCTGAAACGAAACGGCCCGAAGACAATAGTTGACAGATTGACGCTAAACGGGCCGTTCTAATCATTCTGCTGTTAATGCCACATTTTGCTTGAACAGCCTTGGCAGTCGTAGGCCCAGAGCGATCGCTATAGTTAATTCTAACAACTCCGAAGACATAATTTACTCCCGCATGACGCGCACGCTGCCCTGTTCACTAGAGCTCGTGAGCCGGCATGGATATAGACTTGCGACTATCTAAACTTCCGGACTTCTGATAGCTGCAGCGATTACCATCCCGACCTGCAAGCCAACGGTTCACGTCAAATGGATGCTGGAAACATGTGCATATGCAACACTACAACTGAAGCCGTTAAGCAGAGTGGCTCTGATCAGCTGTGACTGCTTGGAAGCTTCGGGTGTCTGGGAGCAATATAGACGCGTTGATCAATATCGTTACTCAAAATCATAATCAAATTTCTACTTTCTGAAATCTAACAGCGATCAATCAATCAATCAATTCAGACTCGCCAATTAATTGATTCAATACTTATTTGGTGATGTACCTCGAAGCTAGCTTAACTTAATTTCATGGTGCTTTAACCGGGAGCATCGATCGGCGAGGCTCGTTTTCCCCGCGCCAATAACGCGTCGAGATGGACAAACATTCTTAAGTGACCAGTTCAAGTAAGTACGATACTTAGTGGTATAGACGAACATTATTGCTCGTTTCAGAATGTTTTGACTTGATTTGTTTGTGACCCGAAACAAAGAGCCCGTCGACTGGTCATCTGGGGATAAAAGAGACCGTTGACAAAAAAACAAACCTGAGACATGTTTTATGCAACCGATCGAGAAGAACGTTTCATATTGAGGGCCGATCTCCTGTCAACAGGATCCACTCTCTATCTTATGCTTCTTATTAATCATCTATAGATGTTGCGAAATATGGATTCAATGCCATTTAGCACTCATCCAGGTGTCATGTGGGTCCTATTTGCTAAAGTATTCAAGAAAGATGCCCATGCTTCATGAACAAAGCCGGATTGGGAAAGTCTTTGGATCCCCTCCTCCCTCCCCTCGATATGCAGATTTGCGTGATAGTCCGATGGAGGACATGCGATTATCAGTCATTTCCGTTACCAGAAATCAAAAGTCTGAATCACTCGAATCAGAATCTGAAGGAGAATGGTATTCATATTCACCCAGTCCAAACAACGGACCGACCTTTGTGTTCCAGTTGTTCTCCCATTTGATTTGCGATTCCTTCATTGCCCCGCGTTTGATATTCGACAAAAGTGCGTGGTTGGTAAATACAGCCTTCAGAGCCTGGGCCATTGAGGCTGCATCCTGCACAACCACCCCGTTATTATTCATTTGCACAAGCTCATCAATTGCCGCAAAGCCCAATGCTATAACGGGCACACCGCAGCCGAACATATCTACCACCTTCATCGGCAGATCAATCCCTGAGCTGGACTCGTGCAGCGATACTCCAACGTCCGCGCATCCGAGCACCTTTGGATAGTCTTCACTGGCCAACCAGCATTGATTTACAGTTATCTTTTTCGAATTCTTCTTGTCATAGCCTCGAGCGGCAATTTCTTGTTCCATTTCGCCGTACATGGGGCCTTTTCCAGTGATGATCACCCGCAGAGGCGGGCCGTCGTATTGGTCCAATGCATCCAGAAGCGTATATAGGTTTTCATCCGGGGTGTACGAAGTTGAAGTCACTACCACCTTCTCATTACTCAAGCCAGAGAACAGATCAGGATGATTGGCCATTACTTTTTTCCTCTCTGATTCGGTCAACGGATGAAATTGGCTGGCCGGACGATCATGCAAAGGGACGATACGTCGAGCCGTCATGCCAAAATCGCTCTGCAGGGTCCGGGCCATGGCCACAGTCACGGTGAAGTGGCAAAACGCTCGTCGACCGAAGATCTTTTCGTACCATTTGTATATTAAGACAAATGGATGCTTGTTGCCAAGTTTCAAAGCCAGGATCGAGTACCCAAAATTATGCCAGTCCACAACCAGCTTGGTTCTCTGAGACATGAACAGTACAAAGAGACGACTCATGCCCAAAACCGGAATTGACGGAGGGTTTTGGATAATCAAGAATTCGGCGCCTTTCAGTTGCTTCAGCAACTTATATAAATGCCAATGTTGAAGAACAACTTTGCGAATTGCAAACAGGACAAACGGCAATCCGAAGTTTTTCACCTGTGGAATGTCCCGGACGGTGATTCGTTCGTTGTTTGCAACTTCAGCCATGAGTTTGGAGTCTGCATATCCGCAAAAATCCACATCCAATCCGGCTTCTGCCAGGCTTAGTGCATGGTAGTTCATTCGAGGCGATCGTCCCAAATCACCCAGCACCAGAACTACAGCTCGCTTACGACGAGTCAAGTCTTCCTGCGTTAGTGGAGGTGGAGTCACCAACCACAAAAACAAAGGAATCAAGACGTAGAGCATCAGCCCAACTGCCACTACTTGCAACGCCGAGAACATTAGTGGATGGAGGTTAGTAGTTAGTGGTTAGCAGTTAGTAGTTAGTAGTTGTCTATAGTGTGGATCTAGGAACGTGCATTTTTCAACTTCTCCCAATGGCGCGCTCACCGCCCCCTTTTTTTTCGCGCTGCGCAGCTAGCGCGGATATTTTTGGATCTCTCCCTTTTCTCCCTGCGCATTTTGCTCCTGGTAACAACACAACCACTAGACATCCATCCAAAACTAGCAATGGTAACGTGTTTTCGCGCTCCACCCTACTGCTAACGTTTCTACAGGCCGACCAACTTACAGAACAACAAATCTCGGCTTTCAAGGAAGCCTTTTCCTTGTTTGACAAGGACAATGACGGTACGTTCTCGGGATAGTCGCCACACAACACGCTTGCTAACTCCAAATCAGGACAAATCACCACCAAGGAATTGGGTACTGTCATGCGAAGTTTAGGACAAAACCCATCTGAAAGCGAATTGGCCGATATGATCAACGAAGTCGATGTGGATAACGACGGTACAATTGACTTTCCAGAGTTTTTGACCATGATGGCTCGAAAGATGAAGGACACTGACTCCGAAGAAGAGATTCGAGAAGCCTTCAAGGTGTTCGATCGCGATGGAAACGGGTTCATCTCTGCTGCTGAATTGCGACATGTGATGACCTCAATTGGTGAAAAGTTGACTGACGAAGAAGTCGACGAAATGATTCGAGAAGCTGATGCTGACGGCGATGGACGAATCAACTACAATGAATTTGTGGATTTGTTGCAGAATACCAAGTAAAAGGTTTAAGAGATATCGGCAACGACATATTTTTTTTATTTGTAGGCTATGTACGAGAAAAGAAGAAAAAGGACCAGCTCTCTGTCTTCTTTGGTATTTTACACAGTTAGTTCACCAGCCCAATCTTTCCAAACAACTCTGAATACTTTGAGATCGCCGGCGGTCATTTGGTTGAAATCTTGAGATCCAGTTTGGACCCTTTTGACACCCCCAATATTTTGATGCACCAATTGGATGGTCGTGCCATGGGCAGATGTAACCACTGCGGTATGATCAGGCATACCAACAGTTGAAGTGCCAGAGGGAGATTCGAACTTGACTGATGTGTATTGGACAATATCGCCGCGTCGGATGTGTTCCTTTGAAACCAACGGCCGTGCGGCACCGCCTTTCTTGGCATTAATTTGGTAAATGAGTGCGCCATGAGTATAAGATTGAGATGACAATGCCTGGCCATTTGTAGAGTTGATGATAGCTTCGTTAGCCAGAGTCCAGCATTCACCATCACCTACTTGAGTGCCCATTTTGCTTTCTGACCATGTCGCCACAGCATTTCCGAACTGTTCACTTGCTTTATACAGTTCCTGTGGTGACAATTCTGGCGGCGGAGGAACGTTATCACGCTCGACTTTGACGGTTGCGAGCGGGTCGGACTTATTCCAGCTCATGTGGAACTTGATAATCGACAAGTCTTCAGGGATTCGGAGTGCAAAATGCAACTGCTGTTTGTCTCCACTATAAGACGCACTCATTATATGGTTGTAACCCTTCAAATCAGGCGGCAGCTGTAGATCGCCCATTGAAGCTGTAAACCATAACGTCGTCAGCTGAAAGTCAAACTTCTTGCCCGCACCTCCAGCAGCATCTGGAGAAGCTGCTGACCTTGGCACAATGACTGACGCCGGGGCAGCCTGCGTGGTTGGCATCACCGGACGGCTGGCAAAGTTGACTGGCGGAGGTACTACTTGTTGTGGGCTGGCAACAATGACTGGAGGAACGATAGCTTGTGGCGCTAGAATAGGCGCTGCGGAGGCAGACGTGACGACTGGAGGCGTCATGGTTGCTGGACGTGCTGGCGGCGGTGGTGGTGGTGGTGGTGTTTGATGGGATCCCGTTCGTGACAAGCCAGGTTTCTTCTTTGGAGGCACTGGTGGCGGTTTCTTTTTTCCTGCGGCCGGATTGATAGCTGGGGATGAAGGAGTAGTTGGGGATGCAGAAGATTGCGAACGTAATTTTGCAATTTCAGCCGCAAAGTTTGGGGCAGCGGGAGCGGGCGCCACGGCGGGCGGCTGGTTTTCCTGTTGCAGCGACACGTCACTGAGCGCTGTGGTAGCGTGGTTCACCGACCTGTCTTCGTATGCAGGTGGGGCGTCTTCTGGAGTGAATTCGGAGTTATTTGTTCTGGGCGGTGGTGGTGGGGGTACTGGACGTGCCCCCGGCTGCGGCTTGGGCGGCGCATGGGGAGATCCACCAATTCGTGGCGGCAGTGGGACAGTCCGAGACACCGCTGCTGGCGGTGTTGCGACTGTAGGTTTGGGGCTCGTCAGACTTGGTGTGGCATTAGCATTGCCTGCAGTGGGCGGTGGAGCAAACGATTTAGGATCCGGAAGACTGGGTGGCATTGCCGCTGAGGTGGTTGTCGCTGGAGGCGGAGACGAAATAGAGGCCGGGGGAGCTGCTACCGGAGTTCTACCTTTGAAAGCCTGTCCAGCGGCATTGCCAGTCAGTGGTGGAGGTGGAAACGATGTTGGGTCCGGCAGCGGCGGTTTCGGAGCGGCCTGTTCGGTCTCCGGACTTTCATTTCTCGGAGGTGGGGCTGGCGGCGCTCCTGCTGCTGCTGCTGCTGCCGGTGGTGCATTATAACCGTATTGCTGCTGCTGTACAGGCGGTGGCTGGTACTGCCCTGGTGGTGGTTGGTACTGCTCAGGCGGCGGTTGGTACTGCCCAAGCGGTGGTTGGTACTGCCCGGGCGGTGGTTGATATTGCCCAGGCTGCGGTGGCGGTAGCTGCTGATACTGGCCCTGTGCAGGCGGTAATGGCGGTGGTGGTGACTGATACTGGCCTGGTGCAGGTGGTAATTGCGGTGGTGCCTGATATTGGCCCTGCGCAGGAGGTGGAGGTTGGTACTGGCCCTGAGGAGGAGGCGGCGGTTGATATTGTGACCCTGGCGGTGGTGGTTGTTGGTACTGCTGGGCTACAGGGGCATATCCCTGAGCTGGTGCGGCAGTTGGCCGTCCATACTGGTCGTATTGTATCGGTTGGCCATACTGGTCGTACTGAGCCTGCGCTTGTGGCACTGGGGCAGGGGCTGGAGCTGCCGCTGGAGCAGTAGGAAGCCCGTGCGATTCTCTATGTACAGGGGGAGCTGGAAAGGCCGATGGGTCTTTCAAAGCTGCTAGCGGTCTAGCAGCGACCTGTGGTTCATCTGAGTAATACTGTTAGCACAATTGCAATTGCTTCTTAGCTTCATACCTGATTGTGTGCCTTGGGAACCTGAGGTGAACTTGCCACCTTTCCATCCTTGTTTCCACTCGCCAGATTGCTTTTGTTGTTTGGCCTTTTCATTAAGCTCACCGAACTTGGTTTTGCTGCCCTGTACAAACTTGTTGAAGGACATTTTGTGCTAATCGTGTCTGGTGGTGATGGTCGGTGTTGAGTGTGGGATGGAGGCGGAGGCTTGGGAATCGCGAGGACACGGGTTCGTAGTTTTCATGTTGGACCTTTGAAGCCAGCCAGAGCTCTGGATAGACCAGCACCATCATCTTCCCACCAAGAAAAACGGAAATTTAATAAACTATTTTAAGATTGCATCTGAATGATTCGCATAGAGAAATATAAATTTTGGAGAACAATATCCTAAACCTCGATCTCTAGTACCCCTGAAGATCAACTCTCGGGCCCCGCCAGCACCCCCATCCACATTTAATGTGGAACATTAATATGCACTGATTGATACGGGTGTCGTGAGCAGTCTGCACAATATCATCGAGCATGACCGTTCTTACCAATGTGATTACATATCGGCCAATATCCGCAGTTGTCATAGATAGATGGAACACAGCGTACAGCTCAGTTCACGCAAAATAATCTGCGCCAGTTTGGCCTCAATGCCTACGATATTATGTCGCTGCAATCCAGACTCCACATAGTAATCTAGACAATATATCTAGGATTGCCAGCTCCTTATTTGTCTGATCGTTGTTCGATTGATACCGGCAGGATCGGGCCCTGGTAGAGCTACTAAGCCCGATCCCATCGCCAGCATCTCCTGCAACTAGAGACCAAAAAAAATGAATGAAACCAGTCAGAGATGCAGTTCCAAAAGCATAAAATAAACCAATTGAACAAAGCTTAAAGTTGGTGCGGCTGTGGGGCGACCCAGACCGCCGGTCGTTGCGCCCGCGTTGAGCAAAATGTAAACAAACAGACCAGTCGCAGTAGGAGCGGGCCTCACACTATTTTGTTTCACCTCCGCTTTAATTCACTTTCACTTTCACAAAATACAAAAGCCCGATTGCTCATTGGGCTCATTGGAGGAGTTTTAACCATGAACGAAGAGTTTGAGGAGCTAGAGCTCATAGGACGGGGTTCGTTCGGTCAGATTCGCAAAGTGCAGCGAAAATCCGACGGCCAGGTGCTGGTGCGCAAGGAGATTTCCTACAAGACCATGAACAGCAAAGAGAAAGACCAGCTTATCGCTGAATTCCGCATTTTGAAAAGCCTGGTACATCCGAACATTGTGCAGTATCTTCATCGCGAGCATATCCCGTCAAGCCATGTAGTGCATTTGTACATGGAATATTGCGGAGGAGGAGACCTTGCAGGATTAATTCGTCAATGCCGGGAATCAAACGAATACGTCCCCGAGAATATCATCTGGAGTATATTCACGCAGCTGATTCTTGCTCTGTATCGCTGCCACTTCAACACTGATCCACCAGCTCTGGGCGACTTGTTTTGTTTGGATGATGACAGCCCGCCGCCTCATCCCTCGACTGTGATTCTACACCGCGACATTAAGCCCGACAATGTGTTTCTGGATGCTGATAATAACGTCAAGTTGGGTGATTTTGGACTGGCTAAAATGCTCGATCAGGAGCATTTGATGGCTAATACTTATGTGGGGACTCCATTTTACATGAGTCCTGAGGTGTTGATGGATCAGCCGTACGCTCCTCAGAGTGACATCTGGTCTCTTGGTTGTGTTATTTATGAGCTTTGTACGCTCCATCCTCCATTTCAAGCAAAGAGCCATTTGGCTCTTTCACAAAAGATCCGAGAAGGTGTATATCCGCCGTTGCCGGACGGATATTCATCCACACTCAACAAAACTATTGCCGCATGCATCAATATCAACCCAATTCAACGACCGACTACTGATACGTTACTGAGACTGGATGTGATCAAACTGTGCAGAAAAGACCGAGAGCTCAGCGAATGGCACCGTCAATTGGGCGCTGCCCAGGACGAGCTAATTCACCGTGAGCAAGTACTAATCGAGCAAGAGCAACACCTGGCCAAGGAGTTCGAACACAGGTATAAAGCGTTGGAGCAAGAAATTTACTCTCGACTGGAGCGCGAACTATCTCTTGAGATTGACAAAGAAGTAGAACGACGGGTGCAACTACTAATGGAAGAAAAATCATCCATGCCGCCGCCAACGTCGCCGACATCACCAGTGGATACGTCAATGGCTGCAGCAACGCCAGCAAGTACTAACCGAAACGTCCGTGGTCCAAGATCCATCCGCGATAATATTATCTCTCCATTAAGAGCAGCGCATCGACAGCCGTTTGACGAAATATCTAACCTACCGCCGGCATCGCCACTTTCGTCATACTCCAAGTCGTCGTCTACCAACACTACAGATTCCATCTCATCGTCAGATGCAACAAGCTATGCCGGTTCATACACATCGAACTGGCAAACATCCACATCTACACCGAAAAAAGGAGCCACAATAGAATCCACGCCTCAGCGAGCAGCGCCGCACTACAACATTGTCCACAGCAGCGGCGCCGGAATTGGCGCCGCAGCAGCCAGGGCCAAGATACTAGGCATCAAGGGTACTCCTGGAGCGCTGGGCCGCGCCACCACAGCTCAGCTTCTTCATGGAAAGGAGCCGCCATCGTCAAGCTGGGATGAACAGATATATGGTGATGACATGCCTTCGCCATTCTTGCGACGATGGGAGCGACGGGTCGAATTGAACAATCGCTCTTTCTAACACTATTTTATTATTCTGTATTGTGTCAAAGTATATATTATAATTATTATTCGGTAAACTTCTCTCCTGAAAGCTGTTCATAAGCCTCGACGTATTTCTGCTTGGTCTTTTCAGCAATGTCTTGAGGCATGGAAGTGCCATCAACACCCTTGAGATTGTTTGAAGTCAACCAATTTCGCAAAAATTGCTTATCATACGAGTCCTGAGATTCTCCCACCTTGTATGTATCCTTTCGCCAGAACCGAGACGAGTCTGGGGTCAGCACTTCGTCGACCAACACCAAGTTGCCCTGGCCGTCAATGCCGAATTCAAACTTGGTATCAGCAATAATAATACCTCGGGTCAAGGCATAGTCTCGAGCAGACTTGTAAAGATCCAGAGCCAATTTTTCGATTCGTTGGGCAAGTTCAGCATTCCCAACAATCTTTGCTGCTTGATCTGGATGAATGTTCTCGTCGTGCTCGCCGGCTGCGGCTTTGGTGCTAGGCGTATACAGCGGCTCATCAAATGGCTCACTCTCTTGCATGCCTGGTCGCATCTTAATACCGTGAACAGTGCCAGTCTTTTTGTATTCACTCCAAGCAGATCCAGTGATATATCCTCGGACAATGACCTCCAATGGCAAGATCTTGTACTTTCGCACCAACAAGCTTCGGCCCTCGAGTTGGTTTCGAAGTGACGGGTTTCCACTAATTTCCTTGGGCAACGCGGCGAACATGTCGCCTTCAATCAAGTGGTTTTTGGTGACATTGGCCAAATGAGAGAACCAAAAATTGGACATGGCAGTCAACAACTTGCCCTTGTTAGGAATGCCATTCACCATTGACACATCATAAGCCGAGATTCGATCAGTAGCCACAAACAGCAAGCTGTCATCCGACACCTGATACAAATCCCGGACTTTACCTTGTGCGATTTTTGGCAAGATTCCTTGCAAGTCTGTGGAGACTAGAGCCATTATTATTTTTTTTTGGAGTTGTAGAGTCACAAAAATTCGGCAAGGCTGTAGGCGGGTTCTTATTCATTAGTACTGCTCCCAACATCACCATCAATAATTCAACTTCACGTCGCGAGTATGCCAAAGGGCAGGGTGACACGAATTTGACGCGACTTAATATGGATGATAACGAGGATTTTTTCTTTGACGCAGCATTATCAAGCTTCAAATCCACTAAGCTGTTCGGCTACAGCAATGCCGAGATTTCTCAGTATGAAAAAGAGCTTCACCGCTCCCTGTCGGTAAATGTCGGCCCAGATCAAGAGTACAAAACTGTCAAATGGAGAACCGACTCGAGAGTATTCAATGGCAATTCGGTTGAGTTCAACTTTTTATACATACAGTGTCGCGAATCGTTACACCGTGTTTGTATTTTACAATGGAAAAAGGGCGCAATCATGCTCGCCAACTGCGCTCCGTCAGTATTAACGCCATGCATAAATTGGATAGCGACTAGATTCGATTCCATCATAAAGCCTTTCAGCCTTTCACCGGAATTGCTCAGTGAAGAATACAACCATTACATGATCAAAACTATAACCGGTCGATCGGCCCTGGTCGATTCGGAACTCATCTTCACCAACATCAACTCCGACCTGAACAAAATCACAATAGCTGTACGGGGAGCTGACGTTCACGGATTTTACAACCAAGATCATGACAATATCTTGAAACCGCTGTTCAGACACCTGCAAGAACACACTGCGATTGACTTTTCACAGCTCAATCTTTCGCGGGTCAACTGCGGGGGGTTCATCATGACCAGTAATGGCAAACTCAAACTGTTCAGCACCGCAATGTATGCGGAGCAAATGTGGGATACTATTGCACGTTTATTATCGGCAGCCCAGTCTACTACTTAGTAGGGTCAAATGAAAAGGAGGCGCCACAGCCGCAGCTGGACGATGCAAAAGGACTGTCCACCACTTTGAACTGGCTCCCAATGAGCTCAGTCGTGTAATCGATCGTTGATTGTTTCAAGATCTCTAGTGAGCTTTGGTCGATGACCACCCGGGCTCCGTCCCGTTCAAACACGGAATCTTCCGCTGAGTCGATAGTGTCTTCGTTTTTTAGCGACATCAAATACTGATATCCGTGGCATCCACCGCTCTCCACTGCCACTCGCAATACCAAGTTTGGGTTCTTATCTTCCTGTTTGATTCTGTTGAGCTTTTCAGCTGCTCGTTCTGATAGCTTAACCCGCAATACGTTGCCCTGTTCGTCTTTGAAGGGATTTGTCAGCTTGGTGGCGAGATCCGGAGCGTTAGGTCCCAGAGTTGGTGTTGACACAACCGTCCTTCTCGGTACGATGGAAATCCGTAATTTAGCGTATTGTAGAAGTGCATCTCTGGTGCTTGGCAGCAATCGCCGTCGACATGCGAGTCGTAACATGATAATGTCTGCTCTACGATTGGTTAACGGTGGAGAAATATTTGTGGGTCGTGATCTGGGAAGGCGCGCGCACGTCGCCTACTAATGCCTCGGCTGCGTCAGTGGACGAGGGGAACCCTTCCTCCAAATCTCCACATTTTCACCATCCTGCATCCGCATCCGTACTTTACAATGTCTCCGTGTACAGCGTATGCGATTGAATTTGTTCTCAGTGATCACGAGTATGCTCGGTTGCTGACTCGAGTTGGTGACCGGCTGAAAGCACGTCTCCCGGACCCTGAAGCAGTCAAGAACGCTTCAAACGGCCGACAAAAGAAGTATGTTCGACGGCACTTGCGTCTGTTTTTGCAAGTATGGGCTGTTCTGGGGGTAGTAAATCAGGCTGGACGTGTTCGTGCATCTAGGAAACCACTTGCGATCCCTGGCAAGAAAATCGCTCTGGCACTGACGGCAGTATCGGGTCTCTATCGACTGGCGTATTTAATTTTGACTCGAGTACAACGGGCTGTCTTTCCAGATATCAAACACAACCCGGTGGCTCTACTGAGTGGTCTTGTTGCAGGAAGCGCCTTTGCATTGTTTCCGAAAGCTGCAGGTCGGTCTACCATTGCGCTTTATTTTGCCGCCAAGGCGGCAGAGTTTGTGTACAATCATGCCGACGATCTGGGTTATCTCGGGTTCAAGCCTAAGTGGATTGGTTCTTGGGCGTTGTTCCCTATCTCGATGGCACAGCTTTTCCATACGTTTATCTTCCATCCAGAATGCTGTCCCGATACATTCAAGCGGCTCATGTTGAGATTTTCGGAAGGCTACATCCCCGCCGCACCAACCGGGGCCGTTAATTGGCCGACCCCATCCCAAGTAGTGGAGTCTATTGCAGACATCTCAGCAATGAATTATCCACGATTTTCGTCGCCAGTTTTGTATCCAACCGCTTTTGTATTGGACCCTCGACTATCGATCATTGAGCCCGTGGTGGCCATGGCACATCCAGCGATTAAGACTCTTACCGGGGCGCTAACTCATCCGCATCAACCATCCGAATGGGCTGCGTTTGGCAATCTGATTGCCACCAAGTTTGCTTCTGCATCCAAATTTGTGTTTGCTCTATATGCCATTGCTGGCTTGCTCAGGACCCGCAATGCCAAAGCACTAGTTCCTGCAGCCGGCAAGACTGTGCGAACCACCTTGTTTCTGGTGATGTCTGCTGCCACTTGCTGGGGTGGTATCAACTTTTCGCAATCTATCTTTGGCCGAAGCGTGCTGCCAATGTATCGATATCGGCTGATCGGTGCTACAGCTGGGTTGTGGGCATTGCTTGACTTGCACTCTCGAGCACGATATATGTACGCGGCTCGGCTAGCGGTCATGTCGTGGTGGAATGTGATGGTGAAGCAGGGAAAGGTGAAGTCTTGGAAGCATGGTGATGTTGCTATGTTCGCTGTCAGTCTTGGTGTGGTCATGGCCTTGCTGGAACGGGCCCCTGGCAGTGTGTCTGGTGGCGGCATGCGAAAGGCTTTCCACTGGGTCAAGACTGGAAACTATGTCGATCCGGTGAGTGTAGAACGTGTCAAGGAAGAAGTAGAACACTCCAAGAATCAATAGCTTGAATGAAAAAAAATATTTTACTTACTACTGTAGTCGGTGCATTTTTAATCGTTATACGTTGTATTTGATGTGTGCGGCTCGGCGCAGGGGTCATGTGAGCCTCTCAGTCACAGATCAAGGGACTGATCAGCCGAGTTGGAAAGATCTGACGAGCACGATGAGTTTGCCGTCACGTGGGTTTAAATGTAATACTCTGCATCAGAGGATTTGGAGAATAGTTCCAGGCGGACGCCTTCACTTCAACTGCGAATTCCTGCCTTCACTTCTACTGCGAATTCCTGTCATTTCATGTGCTGGTATATCGGCGAATCAGATGATCCAAACCCGTATTAACGTTACAATGTTTAGTGTCGTAGATTTGATCTAAAGCACTAAAAAAAATCTAAAAGATTGAAGCAACCATGAATAACGGATAAGCCTCAACAAATGCAAGGGCCGGAATCCGAGGAGCGTTCCCCATACCGCAAATAAACCCGCCACTGGCTCTGCAAGCTGGCTTCATAGAGTCTGGATCTCCCGCATTGGGCATAATAAACCGTATACCGGTGCTAGCTTACGCGTCCTAGTCCACTCCGGATTGAAGAGAATCGAGGATATAGATGCCGCTACTACTCGAACCCATGCCCACCACAGTTCACCGGCTCTACCGTATTCGAACGCCAGCTGACAGCATTTTCTCACTTTCAGAATAACCTCGGATCAAAGTGTCCAGGGGTCACCTGTAACTGAGCACAGTTAGATACGGTACCTTTTTGCGTTTTTAAGGTAGTTCGGACATTGTGACCGGAGGTGCGCCTGCAGAAATCCTGCATGTGGCCCCACAGCTCCGGTACCCCTCACGGATTTACCCCTGTTTCGCATGTTTCAGTCGGCACCCAACGCAGGAAGTGACAATTGTATGGCCACAGACTGGAGCTTCCGAAATCAATTGATCATGCATTCAACTAATAGATCGACAGTGGCACAAGATTGGAGTACGTAGCAGTTATTGAGCAATCTCCCCCCACGAGGGACCCGTTTCAACGATTCTGTAACATAATTACACCGAGATATTCCCCACAAGCGGCGCCACCATCGATCGTTGGTGTGGAGGTCTGCAGTGGCCCGTTTCGGTATGCGTAGTTTTAAATAATATATAAAAATACGCCCAGATCCGCCATATCCAATTGATTGATAATTAGTAGACACAAAATGCTGTTTTCAAGTCTAGCTTTGGCGGCCATCGCTCAATCAGTTCATGCGGCGCTCCCTCAAATGGGATGGGATGATTGGAACACCTTCCAATGTCAAGTGTCCGCAGACCTGCTCACATCTACTGCCGAAGTTATTTTGAACGTCGGTCTTCGAGATTGCGGTTATGAATACATTGTATTGGACGACTGCTGGTCTGCTGGTCGAGATTCTCAGGGCAACTTGCAACCCAATACAACCAAGTTCCCCAACGGTATGAAAGCAGTCGCCGACAGCCTACACGACCTTCGGTTCAAATATGGCATGTATTCGTCTGCTGGTACCGAAACATGTGCTGGTTATGCAGGCAGTTTGGGTCACGAAACCGCTGATGCAAATACCTTTGCGTCGTGGGATGTCGACTACTTGAAGTATGATAACTGCAACAACGAAGGTGAATTTGGTACCCCAATCAAATCTTACGATCGGTACGATGTCATGTCTGAAGCCTTGAACCAAACTGGTCGGGATATCTTTTACTCGTTGTGCAACTGGGGTCAGGACGCCTCATTTAGTTGGGGCAAGGATATCGCCAACTCTTGGCGAATCAGTGGGGACGTTGGTGCTCATTTCAATGGGTATTCTTCGAGCTGCCCATGCAACGACGTTGAATACTACAACTGTCCAAATACTGGTAGCAACTGCTCGATCATGAACATTTTGAATAAAAATGCATTGATTTCGCAATGGCCAGGTAATGCTTCAGTCAACGGGTTCAAGGGTCAAGGCTCCTTCAATGATCTGGACATGTTGGAAGTTGGCAATGCTGGATTGACCGATGATGAAAACATGGTGCATTTCAGTATGTGGGCTGCTGCCAAGTCTGCCATGTTGATGGGCAACGATGTGCGAAACATGACTGCCAAGACTTTGTCAGTGTTGAGCAATCCTGCTGTGATTGCCATCTCACAAGACCCGCTAGGTGCACAAATCAACCGAGTGTGGCGACACTTCACTGAAGACTCGAACACAGATGGTATCCAGGGTGAACTCCAAATGTGGTCGGGTCCATTGGCCAATGGGGACCAAGTTGTCGCTTTGATCAACGCTGACTCAAAAACTCAATCGCTACACGCCTCTTTGGAGAACGTTTTCTACGCCGCTGGACAAGAAATGGTGTCTGACAAGGTCGCTCAGTCGTGGGATATCTACGATTTGTGGGGAAACCGACTATCTGACGAGGATGCTCAAACGATTTTGGATAACAAGACTTTGGAAACTGCCGGCAAATATCTGTACAATGCCACCGAAACTCCTTAAGAACAAGGGCTGAACAACAATGATAGCCGGCTGTTTGGTAAGAAGATCTCGACCGTGCATGGTTACGGTACTATCACAGCTACTGTACCAAGTCACGGTATTGCATTCTACCGATTGCGACCACAACAGAACTAGTATTATATTATATTATATTAGTATAGTAAAGATGTTATTTACGGTTTTTTACTGCATCATTTTCGAACTCTAAACCTGCTCGATGTCGTAATAGACCGTAGACGGATGCAACGTCGAGGTTGGTGTCCGGCTTCAATTCCTGTGCGGCGTTGAGATTGGATTCTGTCACCTCCAAAGCCGGCAATCGGTGCCCTCCAGCAGCACCCAGATTCTTGGCATGGTTCAAATCTTTGAGCGCATTTGGCACAGAAAACATTGGTCCAACGCTCTCTGGTGGGTAGTATGCGCCACTAGAGTGCTTGTTAAAGTACATACCCACCACTGGTCCTGCAAACTCAAGAGCCCAGTCGGCCATGACTTGCGACGGGATACCTGCCGATTCTGCAAGCACTTGCGCTTCTGCTGAAATCTCAACCAAGTTCAGAATAAAAGAGTTGCCACTGATCTTCACAATAGCCGCCTGTCGAGGGTCGTTGCCTACATGCATGATCTTCCGTCCCATCACACCAACGACATACGGAGTGATTCGATCCACGAACGATCTATTGCCGCCAGGAACGAAAATCAACTTTGCTGCAGCAGCTAAAGGTGGCAGGCCAAATACAGGACTAGCCAGATAGTCGACACCTTTTGATGAGGTCATTTCGAGCAGTTCTTCGGTGGTACTTGGACTGACCGTGGAGCAATCAACGATCAAGGACCCTTTCGATTCGGACACTGCTAACAATTGGCCAAACACATCTTTAACAGCTGAATCGATGGACAGCATGGTAAAAATGATGTTACATTCTTCAGCAATCTGTTTAATGGAACTTTCTACGGCTCCAAGTTGTTTGAGGTCGTCCGCAGCCTTGACCGCGGAACGGTTGTGAAATCGCAATGAAGACCCGCTTCCTGACAAGCTCTTCTGCAGGTTCACGGCCATCTTACTGCCCATTGATCCGAGCCCGATCTTGCCATCGTTAGTTAGTTCACTCGTCCGTTGGTGCTGGTCATACAAATCCAATCTTGTCACTCATTTTCTGTTTGATTGTTTGGTTGATTCGGGGCTGCAAGCTTAGGACATATGGCACGGGCTTTTATATGCTCCGCTTCGCTTCCGCTTCCGCTCGGTCGGACCGAACTAACCGATGCGGCTGTGCATCGCAGGCACCATGAAGGACCAGCGGGCATTTCAAAGCAGGGAGTAAGGAATTACCAATTCCGTTGACAATAATGAGTCAGGAATTGGTTTCTAGATAAAAAAAAAACTGCCAGTCACTATCACTAAGCTATTTAAATCTGTACAGGGGTTGTCCTAGATCAATTATCGTTCCATTAACCACCATATTAGTCAAATTACTCTCCCGATCTGTTGCCCCGCCTAAATAGACCTCGCAAACATCTGCCAATAACGATGGTGCTATGCGGAGAGCCGGCGCAGCCCCTACCACCAACACCGATAACTTGGGGAGCGACAGAAGCCATGGTGCATGCAGCAGGTTAGTCAACGCTCCATCCAGTCGATCAATAACCAATGACTCAAGTTTCATTAACGGTATGCCTTGCAGCGTAGCACCGTCGGCCCGGTCGAGCCGCAGCTGTACGAGCTTTCGAGCGTTGCCTATGACAAATTCGTGATCGTAATTTCCTGCCATGTACAAATGTATGAGCTTGGGCATTGAGAGCTTGCATATCCCGGCATTCTTCAGCTTTGCATTTTTCACCCGCGGTAACTTCAGTAGCGTTTGGGGCCCTACAAGCGACAGCTCAGTGACAGTTTCTGGTATCCAGTTAATGTTGCCGAAGTTGGTCACTGGGACTTCAAACTGTAACACTTGAATCAGCGTGCAGGCTTTGAAAAAGCCCAGCAGTGCCTTAGCTTCAAATGCTGTGCCAGAGTTCTCAGCAGCTGTGAGCGTGAACCGCTCAAGCGACGGCGGCAGCCGCACCGATACGAGCCGCGCCAGATCCCCAATATCAATCTCATAGCGCAGGCTGATCGACCTCAGCTGAGAACATACAAACGAGTCCTTGATCAGATCGGGGATTGGGTTGCTTCCAAAGTCATTCAGTTCGAAGCTTGCGTGTAGATTTAAGCTTGTTATAGTCTCGTACTGGGACATGAGGCTGCAAAGCGCTGCTCCAGCGGTGGTGCCGCCTTTCGTCAAATCTTCGACATGTACACCTAGTAGACGCAGTTTGGTAAATAGCTCCGGAATGATTATACCAAGCAGTGAGCCTAATATCTTACCGTAAGAAGTATCATTGACGCCCAATGCCTCAACAGAGCATCGAAGCGACAACCGTCTTACAAGTTCAGTGACATGCCCTAGATTTTCCAGCGCCAAGTCATTTGCGAATCTAGCCATATTTCGCCCGTTACGACTGCTGATCAAAAGCTTGGCTGAGGTCTGGTTGTATGGATGTAGTGGTGTATATTTAACGTTCACCCAGTCCAAGTCGTTGTGGTGTTCTGTTTCAAGTGTAGTCAACACCAAACTGTTCCATACGAGTGGTGAGATATGTTGGAACAGATAACGGTTTGTCTGCATAAGTCTGATCTGGTCCTCACGAACAAGGTTCGAGGCTATGCTTTGCAGCACTATCGGAGGGAGACTCAGCATTTGGAGCAGTGCGTGTATGGATGAGTAAAAAATCGGAGATTTCAAAAATGAAGCTACGAGAATCACCTGTGTATTTAATACAGATGAGGCTTCTCAACATCCCGCATGAGTGGGGAAGAAAACTAGGGGGCAAGGGCTTTGTTTTGTTCCTGCCTGAAGTGAATGCAACAGACAGGAGTATTATTAAAGCGTCCATATGCTGTGCATTTCTTGAAACAGTGCTAGTGCTGTCTCGGAACCCCGTAGAGCAGAGAATGTGAGCATACTGTGCGGCTTCTTTATGCCAAATAATATGTTTGAGGTTTCTAATGCGGCATGCGCGCTACAACCGTCAAGAACAGTTTTGAGGACGTCCATCTCCAACGTGATACGACTGCAGAACAATCGGAATAATACGAGATTTCTGCGAAAGATTAGAAAATATTATTGGACGGAATCTATAATGGTTGGCTGCACCAATAGGATTACCATCACACTTATACACGCGGTGCGGCAATATAGCCCGATGGCAACCAACCTCCCAGTCCGCACCAGTAAACCCATTTTCACCTCACGGCGCACAGCGACAACAGACATCCACAAAGCGATCGATCGTGTGTTTTAGTAAAATTCGGCTTGGTCTTCAACGATCCGAATACCGCAACGCAGCACACACATGTTTGGGCAATCTGCATTCTCGGGGAGCGGGTTTGCAAGCAATGCTAGTGCGTTCTCAAACAACAACCAGAGTGCGTTTGGAGGTGCGGGTAGTGGTGGAGGTACAGGAGGAGGAATCACCAGCAACCCATTTGCCATTCAGCAACAGTCTAACCAAGTGAACAACCGCAGGCCCCAGAAATCTGATTCTGGTGCTTGGGGTAGATCCGGTAATACCAACACCAACCAGTTTAGCGGCCAGTCTAGAGGTGGATTCCAAAACCAAAAGAACCCACGCGACCAGTCGCAAAACCGCCGCTGGAACAGCAATAACAACAGCAAAAGTGGGTCTGGAAACTTTACTAATAACAATTTTTTCCAAAATGCCCGCAGTCGCAATGGGCAGACAGACTCTACCAAAACGACTGCCGACCATGGTGAGCCGACCCCTCCAGGGTTTGTTCCGAGAAATTACGACAAACGACCCAGTCCACATTTTCTACAGCCGAGCCAGACTTATGTATACGAAGTCAACGATACGCCTAACAGCTGGGATCTGAACAATCAACAATCTATGCTGCAGTCGGAACAGTCAATGGGCAACAACATGCAGACATTATACGAATCTGTAAGTCACAAAGCAACCGAGAATAGAACTAACGAGGTAACAAGCTGCAAGCGATGAGAGAGAAGGAACGGAAGGAGATGGAAAATAGAGGACTAGTGGATCGGCAGGATGCACAGAAGAGTTTGAAGGACGCTATTGCATTTGTTGGATCTTGTCAAACCAAATGTCCAACTTTTGAACGAATTCGACGAAGTTATGAAAATGATATCAAGAATATGGAAAGAGATCCAAAGACCGGCTTGGCCACACCAGAATATGCCGTCAAGGCCTTTTCTAGACCGGCTGCGGGACAGCCTCCACCACTTCCATCCGACGTGCGGCCGCCAAAAGTGCTCAAAACAACACTAGACTATTTGGTGGGGAATGTTCTTGACCAGCTTCCTGCTAGCCACGCATTTTTGTGGGATAGGACACGTTCCATTCGGCAGGATTTCACTTATCAGAACTACGCCGGAACCGAAGCTGTGGAGTGTTTTGAGATGATCGCTCGGGTGCATATTGTATGCTTGCATGTAATGGCTGGAGCAGATCAAGAATATTCCAAGCAGCAAGAATTAGAGCAGTTTAACAAAACGCTGCAGTCATTATCCGAGTTTTATGCAGAACGGCGGAAACATGGTCTAGCAGATTCTCCTCGAGAGCCGGAGATCCGAGCGTATCAGCTGCTAAGTCACATCAAGGACCCAGCAATGGACCAAATGGTACAGGAACTACCTATCCATGTATTCGACGACAAACGGGTGCAGCTTGCGCTCAAGTTGCGGTCAATTATCCAGCAAAATGGTGCCAATCAGTCCACTGAAGACTGTCCGAACTTTTTTACTGTGTTTTTCGATCTATTGAAGTACACGCCATTTTTATTATGCTGCTTGATTGAAAGCTCGGTAAATGAGCTACGGCTGGGTGCGTTGAGAAGCTTGGGCAGGTCCTGTCACAACCGGGGCAAACCGTACCCACTTCCGAGAATCACTGATATGCTGGCATTTGATAATGATGAAGAAACTGCAGAGTTTTGTGAGCATTACAAGTTGCCAAAGGGTGATAATACTATAGAAATCACTGCATATTCGGATGCAACAGTGGCAGAGCAGTTGCCCAAGGCCCAGCCTTATTCACAGCTTGTAAACTCCAAGCTGAATGGGCGAACTGTTGTAGATGTTGTCGCGAACGGTGATGACTTTTCGGCTGCTCAGCCGTTTGCCGCAAGCACTGCGGCGGCACCGGAAACCAAACCAAAGACTTTTGAAGTCTCGAAGTTCACTGGAGATCAGCGAGGCAGTTCGCTGTTCGATCGATTGAAAGAGAAGAAGAGAAATGAGCCGGAACTGAAGCAAGAGCCGAGGGCCGTTGCTGCTGTTAGTGGGCCTTCGACGGCGTTCAGCAGCCCATTCAGCTTTGGGCATACAAGTGCGCCAGCAGCCCCGGAGGCTCTACCACCATCTGTTGTTAAGCCTGCTGTTTCCAATCTCGAAAAGCCTGCGGGGTTCAGCTGGGATCTCTCTAAACCAAAATCAGAGCCGCAGCCTGAGGTCAAACTAGAGAAACTGAAGCCTGCTCTGGCGCCTCGAGCGCCCGAGCCGCCAAAGCCAAAGTTTACAAACGAGGATGCCAATGCATTGGTTGATTTTGTGCTTCAAAACGAGGTGCACAGCCAGTTGGTTTCTCGAGTTGTACCGTACCAATGGAGCAAAATCTCTTCACTGCGCGAGACCCGTGCTCGGTTTATCGATAACCGCGCAGATGAGCTGTTCCAATTCTTGATGCAGGATGCATTGAAGCAGTCTGTGGTTGAGAGCATGGCAAATGACTTTGATATCAAAAGATTGTCGCGAAAGGTGCTTTCACAGGTCAAGGCTGCTGCCAAGTTTGCCCAGCACAAGGTCGAACAACGTCGAAAGTTCCAGTCAGAGATGAACGATGTATACAGTCAATTGGGCCGAAGCAACTCTCGACGCCAATCTGGTGCAGGTAAACGGCGACGGTCCAATTACACTCCAAGCGATCATCTCGACGCGGTGGAACATGCCAATACGGATGCGCAGGCACTGTGGAAGCCAGTCGATATTGCGTCGGCAATGGTACCGCAGCTAGATGCCAATTTCCGAGCTCAAGGTGTATTTGGCCGCGAGCTTGTTGTGGTGGTTTACTGCGACGATTATCATTCGCCTACTGGCAGCTGGATCCGAGCAAAACTTAACATGCGGCTGCAGACGAAACAGTCCACTTCTGGCGAGTATTGGGTCAGTGTTGCCGAACGACATGACACTGTTGTATGCATGTGTAGCTGGATGGATTCTGAAGCGCTTGTTTTGAAGACTGGGGCGTTGGTGTTTGAGTGCGGCCTGCAAGATGCGGCGTCAGATCGCGAGCGGCTGCGCCGCATTTTGTCGCAGTTACAGGGCTCTAAGTTCCAGCTCCAGGTGATGCTTCTTTATTTCGGAGATGACGATGAATATTCTGTTAGAACCCAACTTGGTGTGCCTTCAAACTGGATATTCTGTAAATATTCCAGCCAGGATTCATCAACTCGACTGGCTTCTGGGTTGAGCCAGCTGGCCGCCAGTTACAAAGCGGAGCTGTCGACGATGGGCGAGGCGCAGCTCGAAGCAGAGCGACAGCAGCGAGATCGCGAAGCGGCCCGTGAGCGGGCTGAAAAGGAGAAGCGGCAATTGGAAGTGCGGGAGCAGCAATTAAAAGAACGAGAAGACCGGATCAAACGGTTCAGGTCGTTGTCTACTGCACCGCCACCACCTCCAGCACTGCCATTGACCATGCCATCGCCAATGAAGCGATCATGGCAAGAAGTGACTGCGGCTGGTCAAGGGATGACATTGACCCCTAGATCACAGGTTTCGACCACCCCGAGCAAGATTGATCGGCTCAACAAGCTATTGGACACTGTGGGACCTGGCGCAGCCAAGCCCAAAAAGGCCCGAAACTATTCATAACAGAGCAAACTGGCATTTATTTCAATAATTTATATGTACATATTGTATAATTAAGCATTTTTTTTCTTCATGACATGCCTCGAATGAAAGGCTTCTAGCATTAGATGCAGCCTGCGGAATGGGGATTTCTAAACTTAGAACGGCCATGTGTTGTCAACATGCGTAATGTACGTGGCTAGGTGTCTGCACCGAGGGGGGTAGGCACGCCCATTTGGTACGACTAGGAGTCATGCACGGTGCCATGGCATGGGCATGGGCAAAACTCAAAACGCAACCTTGAAGCACCCATGGGATGCGGAGATTGTGAGCACCTGGAGGTAGAGGGCAAAAGGCTCCTCATCCATGGTACCAGAACAATTCAATTGGAACCCGGCTCATTACACCAGCTGAGATTGGAAATCACGTAGCGTATCAAAATTGATGAATTGCGGGAATTAAACGATCAATTTCCAGGGAGCGAGCGGATCAATGGTGTCCAGAGATCATGCTAGCCGTGTTGGTAGGGCCATGGCCGGGCCGCGAACAACGCATGGGCAATGAGTTGCGCCCATTGCCCGGATGATGACAATCTTCCCACCCAAACCAAAACCATCTTCACTCACTTGTTTATAATCCCCTCACTTTGTGTTGTTCGAGCAGCTTTTGATCTAGCTGCTTTTCGTATTGCAACCTATCCAACACATCTTCTGGTTATTGCCAGTGTCATATCAGTCATTGAAACAGCCAGACTAGTGCTGTGTGTCTTTGTTTGACCGAGAAAAAAATTACAAACAAGCGATCGATCGGATAATACTAACGGTTGTATTCCTTCTACGACCGAGCGCAGAAGTTTTCTCTAGTCATTGATTTATTTCGTGTTGGCATTTTGGTTTTTGGTGGAGAGGATTTCAATCAAGTCAGATTTCAACCAACTGTCCATAACCAGTCCCTTAACACATCCCATGGAATCAAATCTATATACTTTGGTGTACGTACAGTGGTGAAACTGGAAACAACCTGGGCAAAACAAAAAGAAGCATTATATTTAGCATTATTTCGACAACATGGGAGCAAACAATTCCAATAGGAGAGAAATTGGCGGCGAGGTGATCAAATCATATCCCTCATTCAGTCGGTCCGAGACTCAAGGTTCGACTCGGTCAGCACGGTCGATGCGATCTCGGCAATCAGTAGCCAGTGAACAGGGTTCGTTCAAATCTGCCATTGACCATCCGGAAGAGGAATTTATTACCAATAACAAGCATATGAACAGCAGCAGCATTGGGCGGTCGAATCACAACAGTGCCGGATCAGGATCCGCCAGCGGCGAATATCCGTTTCCGCAGATGAATGTTCCGAAATCAATGCAACAAATCGAGCCGAAAGAGCCGATTCTCATTCGAAGAGATAAGGACGGTAATATTCAAACTCCACAACCGACTCCGACCAGCAGTACATTCGATATGAACGATATCAAAGAGAGCGTTGATAGCTATGCTGGTACCAGTCCGAGCCAATCACGAAGTCTGGGATCATCTTTCAAAAGTGCATCTTCGGGGTTCCTGACTCCATCTGCGCCATCGACCCCGGGAATCGCACCTGGTAGTAGTCCTCGGAATTCACTAACTCCGGGCGGAGGCATCAACATTGACGAGATTATTCAGCGGCTTTTGGACGCTGGATATCAAGGGAAGACTACTCGAGGGGTTTGTCTAAAGAACAATGAAATCTCCACTATTTGTCAAATGGCCAGGGAGATTTTCTTGGCCCAGCCAACGCTGTTGGAGCTGTCGCCACCGGTGAAGATTGTTGGAGATGTGCATGGACAATATGGCGATTTGCTGCGGCTATTTGACATGTGTGGGTTCCCACCAGCGGCCAATTACCTGTTTCTTGGGGACTATGTTGACAGAGGCAAGCAATCATTAGAAACGATCTTGCTATTACTTTGCTACAAGATCAAATACCCGGAAAACTTTTTCCTGCTACGAGGCAACCACGAATGTGCCAGTGTGACACGTGTGTACGGCTTTTACGACGAATGCAAGCGACGATGTAATATCAAGACTTGGAAGATCTTTATCGACACATTTAATGCATTGCCTATCACTGCGGTGGTGGCTCATAAGATATTCTGTGTTCATGGTGGACTGTCGCCGTCATTGAACAGTCTGAATGAGATTCGAAATATCGAGCGGCCTACCGATGTACCAGATTACGGCCTCCTAAACGATTTGCTATGGTCGGATCCTGCAGACACTGTGAATGAATGGGAAGACAATGAACGGGGTGTATCGTATTGTTTCAGTAAAGTGGCCATCAACCGTTTCCTGACCAAGTTTGGATTCGATTTGGTATGCAGAGCACACATGGTGGTTGAAGATGGATACGAGTTTTTCAACGAGCGATCACTGGTGACAGTTTTCAGTGCCCCCAATTATTGTGGAGAGTTTGACAACTGGGGTGCTATTATGAGCGTTAGTGACGAGTTGCTGTGCAGCTTTGAGCTGCTCAAGCCGCTGGATAGCTCGGCGTTGAAACAAGAGATGCGTCGAAACAAGCATGAACGAAGAGGTATAGCTAGTCCAGTTCACACGCCTATTTAAGATAATGTATATGTATATACTCAGTCTAGCTTTTATTTTTTGCCTTCCGCCGCCGCAGCGGCTCGATCCGAGCCGCTCCTACTTCGCGGACCTCAACACAAGTGTTGTATTGCTCAATGGTCTGGAATCGCTATTGTCAGGAAATCAAAAATGGCCGATGCAGTGGACGCTGAACACTCTATACGCAGGATGAGCAGTTTTTCTATGTATGATTGTGTATCGGTTGGTCCTCGGCTAAACACGGGCGGTATCCCACTGGGGCCACTCGCGACACATGCAACGAGAGTGTGAAGCTGCATATTTTCTGCCAGGTGGAAAACAGGTCTCAGCCTATGGATTAATCTATTTAGGGCATTCGTCGCATCCGCAATCAGCAAATCTGACTTATTGGGCCGAGATTGTAGGGGGGGTGCCGGCATTTCTGCTTTGCTGTGTTTGCAGCGGATGGGCGCTATGACTACCATGTAGAATGAGAGAGGGACCCTGGCAGCATTGAGACCATTGTCTTTCGGTGCTTCCCTGCGTACCGCTGGAACGATATGTGGGTCCCTCCTGCTGCTGAGCATTCAGTCAATCGATGGCCGAATTTGACTGCATGCTTGAAAACTCGGCTATACGTGGTCAGCGATTGACAAGGTAACCCAGAAATCCCGGAAGAGCCACGGCTCCTTTGGATACCCCTTTGACTGGGTCGAGCGGCACGCTCGCACGGCACCTTATTGAAATACCCCACCAACTGATACAAGCATTGCGAAGATTGAACAAATTGGGGATATATGAGTTTCTGAGCCAGCCAGGGAGGGGAAACAATTGGTCTAATCAGAGTTATTCTCAAGAAGGAGGAGGAGGATGCATCCCTTAGTCCGATCGCTACCAGAATTTGCAAACTGCACTCCTCGGGTGCTATCCGATCTCAGCGATCGAGAGCAAGAGTCCAGCGAAACACGAATAGCTACCACAGTTTCCAATAGATAAGCTCCAGGATGACTGCGACTGTAAAAAATTTTCAATCCAACACATTGGTGCGGCGAAGGGCCGGTTTTGGTCTAGTACACGAAACATCGGACTCAATATGGGGGGTTTGGGGGGTATTCTATGACCATCCACCCACATAGCGTGCACAATGCATCTTTGAGCTTACAGCTCAGAACCATCTTCGCAATTTGCTCACATGTAGCCAATTGCCCATTGGGTGCATGCTGTTCGCACCGGATGCCGGGCCACTCATCCATGGGCCGAGGGAACCACAATCACCCGTACGCGTACGCGTGAGTTTGTGAATAGAACAATTGGCCTGCCTTCCAAACAGATCGTGGAACATCCAATTGATCAAAACAATGATCGATCAGTGCTCGGCCGGCCAATTTACCACTAAAAATAATAATACTGTTGTTCATCCGAGCATCTAATGTGTCCACCGTGATCGTCGCCACCATCTACTTCTTCTCAGCCAGATCGATGATCCTAGGAGGTGGCTCGTTCCGCCCACCAGACTGGAATGGCCTGCACTCGGCCCGTAGCGGGAACTAGTGCTGCCGTTCTCTCTGTGCTTACATCAGAATGGCCGGCTTCCGACGTGCGTTGTCCCAACAAAATTTTGGCGTGCCCCGGCCACCCGGCCATGATCATGGCCATGTTGTGTGTACCACGGAGAGCGTGCCGATCTAGCGTGAACCCGACGCCGTTGCGCGCATTTCTTTTAGCGCGCGCTAAGCATTGCAGCGTCCCCTATTGGTCCACCCGCTGTCACAGCGTCAACGTCACCACCCCCAAGAATTCCAATTAGCCAGCCAGCGCTAAGCTCATCGATCAGGGAGGGAAATTCATATATAAGCGTTCCAGAATCCCCAGTTCTTCTGAGCGTCGTATCATTCTTTCTGCTGTCTATTGATTGCTTCCATCTTCCGTTCTCTCGACGCAAACACTAGCTCAAGCGCTTAGAGTTCAGTCCATTCACAAGGTGAACCTAGTTGTTTCTGGTGCTGCCTTCTTTATCCGCCCTGCCTTTGACCTCCGCTGCTACGCCACAACTTTTGAACCTGCGCGCGACAGACCCATTTTCTTGGCCTACGGAACCACGGAAGATATTAAAAAGGCAGAGACAATCCTCGACCCCAACCACAAGCATTTTTATTTTTCTTGTTCTTTCCTTCACAACCTTCAAGTTTATGTGGTTTGGAATAGACACTCTTTCCATTAACACAACACTTGTTAACCTAATATGATAACACACGATCACCGTGGAAGGGCTTTATCGCCCGCCATGGCAGAACTGTTATCTTCAACAGTAATACCGTGTCCGAAAAATAAGACAAAACGACGAACCCGCACATTGCAAAGCTTGCCGTCAAGCTGTTCATTGTCTTCGACCAGCAGCAGTATTAGTACTACGAACCTAAGTACTGGTCCAATCACACCTCCAGGAGGAGGAGCTGAAATTAACCCTGGTGTGGCTGTATTGAAAGACGACGAGCTGAGCATCGGCAGACCTAGAAAGGCCAAATCACAGGTTGTAGCAACTGCCGTTACTGCATCCGATCGCCATAGCTATGCTATCAGCTTATGTTCATCGCCATCGAGCTCTGGAAATAACAGCGACGATGAAGGCGACACTGCCATTGTTGATGATGAAAGTGGTGTAGGCGAAACCGACGACTTGTTCAGCTGGTCTTTTATCGACGACTTTAAATCGTCCGGTCCTCGACCTAGTTGGAGCGACGACTATGATTGGACTTCGGAGTTATCCTTATCAGGCACTCCGAGACCTAGACGACAACCTTCAAGACGAAAGCTGAATTTGCCAGTCGAAGAAGCTACTAGTGACCATCCATTATCTGCTTATGAAGGAGATGAAGAAGAAGAAGACGACGAAGAAGAAGAAGAAGAGCAGCCGATCAAGAAATCGGTAACGCAAAGCTTTGTATCTAATTTGACCAAATCGTTCAAGGCCGTTGCCAATTCGTTTTCGACTCAAGAAACGGTATATGCTACTCAGTTGTTTGCATTTTCTCCACGATCTACTGACGAACCACTTCCCAGAATTGGTGGATTTGGATTGGGTCGAGGTTCTATTCATTTGCACGAACCGGCTGATCCAATTCCACCAGCTGGTAGTGCTCCGCCGCCTCCAACGCCGGTTCGGCCTACTGCTACTAAGAAAAAGTCCATCAACTTGAAGACGTATGCTGTCGAATCTACGCTGATTCCGCATTTGCGACCTAGAGAAATACGAATGAATTCGGCCTTTTATCGCGTATATGCCGTGGAAACGTTGATGCGCAAAAATGGCAAGCTGAACCCAGGCTTCCAAGGACGAGCCACCATGATTCTAGAGCCACGAACAGACGCTGGAATCGTCAAGGAGGACGATTCCGAAGAATCATTTGGTATACGAAAGCGGTTTGATGATGGCCGGATCGAATGTCGTTGGTCAGTCGTGAACGCGTGCGATGTGGACGAATGTGAGCACCAACAAGAAGAAGAAGACGAACAAGAGCTGGTAGATACTGGCACCATTACGAATTGATGATTTTTTTCTGAAGAAACAACGTTTCTTTATTACTAACCTATTTATTCCTGTCATGTTTTATGCATTTTGCATCTTTTATTCTATATATTTTGATTTAGTTTAAAAAATAGAGAATTAAAAGTCTATTTCGATTCACTGATTTATCCTTGTTTATCCTGCTGCTGCAGGCTTGAAAATTCCCGACTGTTATCACCGACCAACTGTTATCAGAGCCGTGTGGAGAATAATCCTGCAAGCAAAAGAGGGGGCATATCTAGGCCACTCAAGCAGCATGACGTTGTGTGCCGGTAGATAAGTGCGTTCTCAATGTAACAGTGACGACTGCCCCCACCAATGCCATTATGCTTATTGATCCAAGGCGCCATTTGCCATCCCCCTCTTGTATAATGTTGGTATTGATGGTCCCCGGCCCCCAGGCTGGTCACACACAACATGTATCCCCTGTCGTGGTCATTGGATACGGATCTGAGTTGGCAAAGTCGAGGATCGAGAAAATAAACTTGCTGTGTTGGTCATCACACCCCCAAGCCCTCGTGCTTGCTTGGGCTCGAGTATGGAAAGGGGGAGGGGGGTCTGTTGACTGGGGTCAATATGGTGGTGATTACGACTTGCATGAGAAACAGTTTCGTATAATTATCGGTCGCTTTCTGTACCGATAGTAGAGTGTATATCATAATTTCATGTCTCCGCGAGGCTATACAAACGCGTTCTAATAATACGGCATGATCTGGTGATATGGTGAACTTCGCCGCAGTGGAGGGAGTGGGAGTCCGGTAGTAAGCAGGAGATCGAGTGTACCGTGTCTATGGGGGCGTATGTATATATGTGCACATTCTCCGCGGTCAGCAGGATTCAAAGAGGCTTCTGCTTATATGCATAGTCTGACATTTCCATCAACTTGGGGGCAGGTGCCATCCATAGATTTCCTCAACATGTTGAAATGGGTTCTGTTTTTGAACTAGATCACCTGAGCGGGGAACCGACGAGTCCCCAGCTTTGCCACCTAAGCAGTTTCTGTCCGGGCATAACGTGATTCGTGGTAGAGGATTTGCCTGATCCATAGGTCTCAATTTTCTCCATTCACATATTGGGTGGATCTGCAAAACTGTTTACAGACCAGGAGCCGCACTCCCACTGTGTGGCTGCTGAGCGACAGTTGTACAGACGTGCGGCTCGCCGCGTTGAATTGAACAAAAAACAAAAAAAGATATACATTATTAAGAATCACTACAAAAAAAAATAAACAATAATAACACCTAACCGAGATACTTGCAATGGTCTGGATTGGCTGGATTGCCCTGCGAATCCATTGTGTGGGCACCCCACCAGCTGGGCATGGGGTTCATCTTGCCCGCCGCGCCGTTGACGGCGAAGGACAGCAAGAAGATCATAATCTGGGTGCCACCGGTGCAACCAGCCGAAATTAAATAATTGTACTTGGCAAAGAATACTGGCTGGTACTTTCGGATATACCACTGTGAGCCGAACGCAATGATCATGTACGACAGGGTGCCGGAGTTGATACCGACCACAAGCCACCCGATGTTTGACACCAAGATGGGTACCATGGCATTTCGAATGATCACATTCTTGGGCCATAATCTGTTGGCAAGGTAGAATGGTAGTGGAGCGACGAAGCCGAGCAAAAATGCATATGGCACCCATTGGTATCGACTACCGGACGAGTACATGTATTTTGCCAGTCCACCCCAGGTGATACCTTGGGTGTTGTATTGTTGCACAGTTTGACCGGACCAGATGGCTGTCCCTTCAGGCGACAACAGAATTGTCCGCTGGTTTTCCGTGATTTGGTTCATTATGATGAAGTTGAAAATGCCGCCAATAAGCGAGCCAACGAACTGAGCCGCAAATGTTGATCGGGGTGGAAGCTTAACGTACTGAGCCGTCTTCAAATCACCGAGCATCAAAAACGCTTGTTGCACGGAATTGTAGCCATACAGCGTAAAATACATGCTGGCTAGTGGGTTTCCAGGGTGGATATATGCACCGATCATTTGAATAGTCGTTTGCATGTTGTTCGTGAACCCGAAGATGGCATTCAATCCGCCCAAAAACAGCACCAATATGAACGCCAGAGCAATGGAAATAAGGAATTGCCACCACCACAAGCTGGTGACACCTTTGTAGCAACAAATCAACCCCGTAACCATTGCTCCGACAACAGTGAGAGCATACCACCATTGCGGGACTTCCTTGTATTTCAGCATAGCAGTAAAATGCGGATCATTGTACAACTCTGGCACGTTACCGTCCTTATCAAGACGCGAGTCGGTAGTCTGTCTCCAAAACCGATAATCAAAATTGGTAAACGTTCTCTTCAAGTTTGCTGGTGTCATCCAGTCGAATGCAATTTTCATAACATCCCAGTGATAAAGAGACATGTATACCAAAGTAGCCGACAGGGCCATGTTGGTGGCAATCAAATACACCACATAGGTACCGGTCATATGTGGAATTCCTTGCTCCATCAATGCCGTGACATTCAAATCGTTACTGGCATCCAAAATCAAAGTTTGGTTGTACAAATAGTACTGTTCGCCGGTGGAATTGGCGTAGAACAACTCCTGAGACAAAAATGGAAACTTTTGAGAATCCCACACATTGCCGTAATACACCCCCAAGAACACCGCGATACACAAGAAGTACCCAATCAGCTGGTTGACAGTGGTGACCAATGGCTGGGTCATTGGCCCGCCAATATAATTCCAATCAAGACAGAGTGACAGAAATCCGAGCCCTTCGTTGCCCGATGAGCCGCCAAACATGCGCGACACGAACGCCGAGTTCTGTGCGGCGAGACAGGGGATCGAGATCCCAATGAGCCATGTGAATGCATATTCAGGCAGAATTTCGTAAAAGAAAAATATACCAAGACAGACATAAAACACCTTGAGACGCATATGGTTGCTGGATTTGTCTCGGTGCAGTGTTTGAATGGTATTTGCATATGGCAGATTCATTGGATAGAACATTTTGGTAGGGTAGATCAGAATCTTTCGCAACAGCCCCACAAACCCATATCCAAGCAATTGCGAGCTGAAAATGACAAATATTCCTAGCGCGGCATTGACCCTGTTGTTATACCATAGTCGTTGCACAGCCAACACCTCGGCACCGAGAGCAGAATTAGCCGCACTACTGGACATGATGAAAATCACAGCATGTTCCTTGGAATTGAATGGATGCGGATTGAGATACTTGAGATAACCCTTTCGAGGGATGCAAATAGACATGGCTTCGCCGAGAACATAGCCAATTAGCAACAGGAAAATGCCGCTAACTGTGACAGTTTGTGGTTTGAAGTAGTAAATTTCAGCCAAAACCGAGCCGAAAATCGAGATGCCTGCACCAAGGAATACGGATCGAAATGTCCACGCCGGTTCATTTGGATCGTCATAAGAATCAAGGACATTTCGAACAATATCTTCGTTGGTGTTTAGCACAAGTCTGTCTTCCTTCAGTCCTTCAATTTCTGGATCGTCCAGCCCAATATCTTGGGACTCTCCAATTTGAATATCGTGCTTTTCATCACCAATGGGTACTTCGGCAGTGTCAGTGAGTGTTGACACGACTGTCTTCTCTGGTGGAACAGACTTGACTGACATTGTGCACTGAACTTTACCAAAGCAATTTTGGGTTCTGCCGAACGGCAGGAACTCACCGGTACTATATAGGAGGTGCGGGGATCAGACATAAACTCCATTCGTATCCAAGCCGTATCTTTCCTTCATCGGGTGCCGCCCAAAATCAGGCCGAATGAAATCTGCGTTTAGCAACTCTTTCGGCGAAATGATCCGTGATAATGCGTGTGGGGGCATGTTTTGTAGGATCAACAGCCAACCCCCGCTCGTCTGGGCAATCATCAACGGGCAGATGCACTACCAAAATGGAAGTTAATTTCAGCGCATGCGATGTGTTAACGAAATATTGTGCCTTCATGCTAGATGCCGAACTGGTATCTCGCTCAAATTCTTCATACGTAGCATGCGCAATATAGGCGGCGTCCGATTCCTCGATAACGCAATGATAGCTGCCGTTATTATAATTTCCTGTGCAACCTATAGCTTAATGAGCGTTTAAGCTGTTTTATCAGTCTCTCTTATCAGTCTCTCTTATCAGAAACGCGGGATAACCATGCCTCGTTCACGCTGTATTTGAGTTAGCCTTTTGATCCTTGAATTGTCCGGCTGCATTGTGCAGCGCGTGCCATCCATCGGACGCCGCAAGAGTACAACCGTGAAACCCGAATACATCCGCCTTTATCAAATAGATATCCGATTGATACTGCCGAAAGATAATGGTATCGGTCGCCATTTATCAATGATAGTTGACGGACCGAAAGCCAGCCCAGCCGCACCACTTTAATTTAATATGTGGCAGATTCGGCGGGGCACTTGGGCAGATCTGAGCGGAGCATGCTGCTGAGGAGTCAGGCACAGGAACACAGCCATTCACCACGAACCCCTTCGGGATACGAGATAGAACTGCAATACATTTGAATTTTGGGATATTGCATGGGAGATCCGATCAGTTTATATATCATCCTCTCCCGACCCTGTCGAGTCATGTTGAAGTCATTCTCAACCTCGGCTGAATTGGTAATACTGGGCCTGGTCACCTAGCGGAAACGCGGGCTCCTCCTACCTGTCACCAGTGGGTCATGCGAAGTCATGGTTGAGGACTCTGCCCCCCATAACAAACCAGCAAGCGAGCGCAGTCACAAATGATAAAAAGCAGCCACCTTCCCCGCAGACCGTAACTTTTCATTACAAGAATTTCAGATGGTAAGAAAACTCTCAAATAGCCAAAGCCTAACTCTCATATCAAGGTGCTCAATCAAGATTTACTCAACCCGTCTCCACAGACTGAGCAATCCAGCCATAAGAAGAAGCAGTTGGTGCAATCGCCTAGGTCGGACTTTCTCGACGTCAAGTGTCCAGTATGCTCAAAAATCACGGTGATATTTTCACATGCACAGTCTTCGGTAGCTTGTTCTGCTTGTAATTCCATACTATGTGAATCTACCGGTGGTCGTATCAAGCTACGCGAGGGCGTGCACTTCAGACATAAGCGATGAAGATGAACTGGCCCGCCACGTGAGGCTCGTCCTAACGGCAGCCGCAGCACTCTAACCAGTTCCCGTAATATTTTAACGTACACCAAGTACAAAGAAGAAATCACTAAAAATAAGAATCATAATAAAAAAAGAACTAAAAACGATATAAGACCCCACATCCAATGAGTATTAATAACACAGAAATAATAAAAGTTCATGAGCGTGAGAGATTCGTAACAAAACATATTTTTTTTTCAAGCTTTACTTTCGTCGCTTGTTGACAACTTCCCAATTGCTACCTTCAAGATCAGCTTCGGTGGCTTCAGTAGACATGATCTTTTCAGCTTCAGTTGGCTCCTCCTTAGGAGCTTCTTGCTGCTTTGGTTCAGCTTCAACTTCTTCTTCGTCATCATCAGTTCGCAACAAGTTGAATCGCTTTCGAACCTGTTCAGCCCGTTCAGCTTCCTTCTTCTTCTTAGCTTCTTGTTGTTGGAGAATTCGATCCTTCTCAGCCTTGGCATGATCAATCTTTTCTTGCTCTTGCTTTCGAGCTTCTTCTTCAATTTCTAGCAACTTGGCAGTGGTATCAATTGGCTTGGCTGACCCAAACAATGAAGAAGATCGGGTTTCAGAAGAGCTTGGCACAGCTTCGTGAGCACCGACAGTTCGTGGAGCCAAAGCAATCTTGGTTCGTGGAGCTCGTGGCTTGTTTTCATCATCAGCCTTTCGCCATTCACTACCTTCAAATGGACCACTGGTTCGTCGTGGACCTCGGGCATCGCCAGCTCGTGGTTCTCTGGCTTCTCGTGCTGGCAATGGCCCCTTTCGTTCCCAATCAATTTCTTGGAATCGATCGTCCAACCGGGTTCGTGGCTTTGGTGGGCCCCGTCGTTCCATTGGTGGCAATGGACCTCGTCGTTCCCAATTGTTGTAATCTCGGTTATCTGGCTCTCGTCGTGGTGGCAATGGACCACTGGTAGCAGCTCGCCAATCACCGCCAAATCGCTGGTCGTCAAAGGTAGGAGCAGCCTTGTCGGCAACGTAGATTCGCAATTCCCGACCCAAAAATCCCTGGCCGGTCAATTCCAAAGCTTGCTCCAAAGCTTCTCGTTCCTTGAACTCCACAAAAGCAAACCCTCGTGGCTTACCGGTAGCAGGATCTCGTGGCACTCGAATACTGATAATTTCGACACTTGGGTCAAACAATTCAGCGACAGCTTCGTCAGTGACGGAGTAATCCAAATTCAACAGTCGAGCAGTGTAAGGAGGCTTGTCTGGCACTGGAACTGGGTCTCGTGGTTCTCGTGGAGCACGGTCCATTGGTCGGCCAGCACCACCAAATCGATCCATTGGTGGACCTTGACCAATCCCTCCTTTAGAAGAATTCCAATCCATTGGGGTAGCATCTCGTAGAGCACCGCTACCACCTGGGCCCTGGCCTTGGCCTGGGCCAAAGGAAGCTGGGGCTGGCAATGGCATTTCTTCATCGGCCCAAGAACCAGTTGGGGCGGCCCCGAACGTGTCATCCTGTAGGAAGTCGTTCAGGTTCATCTTAGTTGTTTTCTTTGGAGGCATTTTGGATCTGTGTTGAGTTAGTATTCGGTAGACTCAGCTGTCACCACACAGATGTGGTGACGATTGCCCAGACATACATATAATAATTCAATCGAATAAACACAGAGTCAGTAGGTGATCTGAGGGTTGTTGTAACTTGGGTCTTTTTTAAAGTTGCCTTGAAGCTATTCCACGTCACGGAGGTATTTACGGAATATAGGCAGCAGTAGAGTCGGTCAAGCAGTGAAAAAAAAAATCAAAAAAATTCAAAGCGTGGAACTGTTGGCTCCCACCACCCCCTTGGCGTTTAGCTGAAAATTTGTGTGTCAATGGGCTTGTGGCATGGCGTGGCGTGGCGTGGCGCGGCGCGGCCCCCTCACGTTGTCAGCTCCTCTAGTTACCCGGGTAGCGCTTGTCATCATCGGATCCCGCGGTAAGCGATGGCATGGCATCGCATTTAAGCCACACCATCCAAGGCGCCGGCACCGCGAGAGTCTATTCTTTTATCTGGTTCATGTATTTAGACGTGAAAAAAAACTAATGAAGCTGGGCTTTCGTGGCTGCTTGGTTATGCGAATCAAGATAGCTCGCCCAAATCGGTTAGCGCCAGTCCGCTCCCATTGCACCCAACAGACACTCATATGTTGATGGACGCGAATGCGCGGCTCGAAGCGGGTGCAGTCCAGCCAACCTCCCAATTTCCCTCTTGTCTCAGGCCCCGGTCTTCTGTTCTTGTCAAGTCAAGATACCAGGCGCCATCGACAAGTTTGCATTTTTTTCTCTCTCTCTCATCGCTGAAGTAATTCGCAAGTCGAGCTTTAGGGAGTGTGACTTTCTGTCTATTATACCCCAGTTAATCTTATCGTTCTTGCCTGGCGGGATTTTTGTGGTATCACAGATCAGTTGTCACTATTGGAGGTATGATCATCTCAACCCCGCAAACACATCGCGGATGTTCAAATTTCAGTGCTAACTAATAGATCTAACGCATCACAAAGCTCAAGCATCGATCAGAAGTTTGTGAACTGTTTTATTGCATCTTATTAAGATATTGTTCTCGGCGCCGAGTGGGCCGCATAGCATAAGAAGGAGGGCTGAATAATTGAGGTGACCGTTGGTATGTGGTTGCATGGCTGCAAAGGCTAACAGATCAGAAAACAAGCTATCCAATCGAAAAAGAGTCAGCAGTTACAAAAAGCGCAATCAACGCAAGATAAAATTGCTTGTAGAGAGTATGCATAGTGGTTGCCACAAGATCTAACACAAGATAGATAACACATGTTGCGATTCGCCAAATCAATTGAGCTGTTTCCGGTGGTACAGAGGGCGATTCTGACGTGGCTGGGATACTTACTTATCCTATACATTCTATCGTTCTTGGTATTTGCCGTGATTCGAGTGCTTACTGGGGTGTCTATCAAGAGATTAGGCTATTTTTCATTACGGCATGTCTCCTTTGCACCAAAGCCAGGAATCCATGTGGCGGTGGGGAAACTTGGAATTTCGTTACATCGGCCTACTGTTGCTCGTCCAGGTTGGTTAAGCTTGTATATTTCGAATTTGGATATATCTGTGGAACCAAAAATTGTTCTTGATCCAGAATATCAAGTGTTCAACAAGTCGAGGAAGCAACAAAAGAAGGAACCAACTCCACAATCGGAAGAAGAGGAAGTAGAATGGTCAGTCATTCCACCAAAGACAACTGCATTTTATATTGTCCGATTTATTTTGCAGCATGCGAAATATTTTGATTTCAATGCGGCCAGCACAAGCATTACATTTGTCGATATTGCCAGCTTAGTGATCGGCAATTTCACTCTCAAAATTGATTTACGAAACATCTCGACAAGCGTCAAGAGCAATTTTTTCGGTACTTTAGAAACCCGACGAAATTTGAGAAAAGACGAAATTCCAGCTCTTTGCAGAGTGTTTGCCCAAGACATGTTCATCGCCAAAGGGCTTGACGACGAGGCTCCTCGTGAGTTTCTAGACGTCCTTAGTGTGGACGTTGGTGGAATTTTGGGCACCAGAGATCTGTCATGTAAAGATTTATCTTTGGCATTGAAGTTGAATAAGGGGATTGTGTACGTGGACAAGATTATTCAGATGATAGCAGATATTAAGCGGGTACGACAAGAGATCGCCATGGATCATCCAAGCCGGCATCAATCTCCATCTCCACCGCCGGAATCCAAAGTGCTCAGCGATAGTGACATCAAGAACCTGACTAATTTGGGCACTATGCTTGTTCGGTTGGTCAAGGAAATTGAGTTCAAGTTTACATATTTGGCCATTTTTGGCATTCCGGCGGCGTCGAGCGAGAGCACCACAACATTTGCGGCTTCTGCAAAGGATTTGTCACTCGACACTAGACGTCTCAATCCTCAATCGCCGGGGTTCAAGTTATTTTTCAGCGAAACCGATGCTGCCCATCAAGCTATTTTTTCAATGAGTTCAATTGGGTTTGGTATTGATATCGCTGAAAAAGGCTCACAACAGGAATTGGCATATATCCCTATGATCACTATGATTTCCAAGACCAATATTTTTTCAAAAACGCTTCAAGTGGTTCGAGAGACATCTTCGCGTACCAACGACAGCATTTTCCGAGCCAACGTTAATGTCACTGCTCCAACTATCGATTTGGAAGCTAATCACATGCCATTGCTGATGGAAGCATTGATGAGTAGATCATCAGGTGAAGAGCGAATCAGTTCGACTGCCAAGTCTTTCCAAAGATTGTGGCCTCGAACTGCTATCAAATTCACTGTCGATGAGCCGGCAGCTCGGTTACTTTTGTCACCGTTGGAAGGAGGTTGCGAGGATGGCCCACGGGCTATGGTGGTTTCTAGTTCGTCAAAGATTCATTGTGACTTCGAGTCGAGTCATTCAAATGATGCTGAGACCCCCACTTACAGCTCGCATGCATCTTTACAAGTCATGTCGTATGACACTTGGTACCGTTCACCATCCGGTACTCGGTTCGATGTGTTCCTGTCGGAGAATCTGTTTCTCAAGATCAATGCTATCATGAACCCTACCGCATCGGTAACCATTTCGGGTATCCTATCGAATGCTCATGTTTTGCTCACCAAAACTGAGGTATTCCGAGGTATTCGGGAGTTTTGTTTGCATATTAAGAAGAGTCCTACCGAGAAGCCGCAGCAGCAGCAGCCAATGGAAAAGCATGGTAACGCTTTACAACAGCTACCACCATGGCTTTCACGGTTGAAAATTGAGATTGCTGATACCGCTGTATCGGTAGCAAGCGAACAGCATAAGAATGACAACGATGTGGTTCGGGGATTGACGTTGCAAATGTCCAACTCGGTGTTAGAATATCGAGCTGACAAGGAGCGTCGAAAGCTTGCTGTGATAATGGAAGGTATCGAAGGCTACAAGATCATCGAGCCGTTCGAGCTGTCCAAGAGGGAAGAAAACCGGTTCTTGCAAGTTCCGTCACTTTCGATTGCATTGGGTACTGAGGCCACCTCTCATCTGCAGTGCAATGTGATCATGAAGAATGCATTGGTCAAGTACGACATTAACTTGCACTTTTTGGGTCTTCTGTCGACTGGCCTACTAGCTCATACGCTGGTGATGGATAATTCGTTGAAGAAACCCAAGGCTGTGTCGAGGACGACATCCACATTTATTGGGGTGCATATCAAGACTGGTACGATTCGAGCCAAGGTGGAATTGCCCAATGATGCGCATCTTATGTTGGAAACAAACGCATTGGAAATGCAACGCAAAAAGGACCTGCGTCCGAGAATGCGTGCCAAGGTCATCAGGCTGTATTCGTTGCATCCAACTGTTCCAAATGCATGGGGTCGGGTTGCTGCCTTGCGCGGCGCACATGCCGAACTCAAGACCAAGCGTGAAGGCGAGGAGACAGTCAATCTTACATTTGACGGCATGCGGCTCAATGTACCGAGCCAGTACATTTTCCACCAAGTTCTGGACAATGTTGTGACGCTATTCAAAGCGACTGTGAATTTGCAGAAGCGGTATCGCAACTTTGATGAGTTTTTCGAAGCAGTTTCTAAACCCAAGGAACGGTCCAAGATGCCCAATTTCCCCAAGATCCGAATCAGAACTCCTGCATTGCTGATTTCTTTGGAGGATGACCATTTTGAGAGCCAGCTGGGGCTCATTTTCCAAGTCGGTATGCGAGAGCAGAAGGTGCGGCTTGAAAAGGAACGGTCATTTGAAGCCAAGGTTAAGGCAGTTACTGGCCTGGCTCCTGCAAAATCAATGAGTGAGCCAGGTCTCAAGGGCAAACAGAGTGCCCCAAGCTTGCGCAGATCTAGTCCTCCAAATGGTACTAGTGGCGGTGGCAGTCTCAGCAATCTTGCTAGTGGTCGTCGCAACAGCAGCACTTCGCAGCTTTCATCAGGGTCATCTGTTGGTGATTTGACCCCTTTGAATGAAGAAGAGCATGATTTCACTCCACACAACTTCCGCCGTGCTCATACAGCAGATAGTGTCGGGTCTTCTAAGCATCGACTCCATGGTTTGAAGTCGTTCCACCGTGGATTGCACAATCGAAAGAGCAAGCTTCGGTATACCATGACATCAAGCAGTGAAGCGCCTAATACGGAGTCTACGGTTTCTATTCAACAGGCTCGAGAAAAGCTCAAGGAAAACTTCTCAAAGTCGTGGATCCGCGCTTTCAATGATGCTCACCGGGCACAGAAGGAGGCTGTGAGGAAAAATATTGACCAGTGTTGGGGTGCTGATGAGATTGATATCGAGACGGCTGCCAATGAGCGAATTGTGGAATATTCCGATGATCCGTTGATGTTCTATGGCCTGTTTAGGGGACTTGACTTGACTCTCAAGAAACCTGCATTTTACGACCGAACATTACGAGAGTGGTTGCATAAAGTGGGCAAGGGTCTTCCATTGGATACCCGGTTTTCGTTGTTGGTCCCACTGTTTGTGGATTTGAAACTAATGGAGCTGCGGTGTCAATTGAGAGATTATCCATTACCGTTTTTGCATTTCCCGGAATTACACTCGTCTCAAGATCAGACCATGTCCTCAGTGCACATTTCTGGTAACCTGTGCATTGCTGAAGAGCTGTGGCTTGATGAGGCATCGGTGCGGCGAATCAATGTTCCACTGGTTCCACTAGCAGGAACTTACCCAGCAGATGACCAGTTGCGAAAGTATATCATTGAAGTGGTACGAACCATTGCATCGGTCAAGATCTATTCGGATTTGGGGGCTAAGGTTCATACTATGAATCCAACTCGTATTACCTGGGCCAACTCCATCCAACCAGCAATACAAACTGTAATGCTTGGATTTGATTCGTTCACCAAACCGCCTATTGATCCGTCAGCTAAGCTTGGGTTCTGGGATAAGATTCGGTCGATTTTCCATGCTCGGCTACGATTCGAATGGACCGAGGGCGATGTGTTTTTCTACCTCAAGGGTTCACGAAGTCCGTATGAGCTGCTTGGTAACGGCGGAGGGTTTGTCATGGGCTGGCGAAACAACGTTGTGTTAACAGTCAATGGTGAAGATGATCCGAAAAAGTTCATGGTGGTTGAATCGGAGGAATACATTTTGGCAGTGCCGAACTTCATTGCTCAAGAGCGCGATTACTTGCGAAAGGCTCATCGGTTCGAACATGCACTCATGCCCAGGTCAAACTTCAACGAAAGCACAAACTTCAACAAAGTCGTTATGAAACTGAGTGGCAAGGTGACGTGGGGCGTAGGGCTGTTATTTGAAATGGACAAGCCTGGCTGTACCAATCCGATCGAGCGAACCGACGAGTTTAAGCCGCACTACAAAGTGCAGCTGAAACGGCCAGATACTATTGATGATGTGGACTCGTATGATGCTTACAAGGATTTCCGAAGTGAGTACATGCATTTGGCTATCAATGTGACGTCTCCAGAGATTGACGAAGGGTCCAGCTATAACACAGTGCACCTGACGCCTCGCGTGATGGCTCATTTCTTGCATTGGTGGCATTTGTTTGATGGGTCGTTGTCTTTGCCGATTAGAGCAGGTACGTTGTTCCAGCCGGAGATTATCAAAAAGCCAAAGTTTGGCCGTCATTTGTTTACCGTCAAGTACAAGTTGTTGCTTTCTCCACTGTTCATTGCGCACAACTACCATCATCCGTATTCTGAAGACTTGACCAAGCATAACAAGCTGGCGTCTACCGGCCTCAAGGCCAAGGTGGAACATTTCTCCATGGATTTGCATCAGCGGCGAGAGCAAGAGCATCACAATAAGCGATGGCGAATGCAGTTGGATATGGGTGAGTTGGATTTCAAGGCGACTGATTTGCGGGTGATAATGGCTCGATTCAAGGATAAATCGCCCCAAGAAATGCTGGCTCAAAAGCTGGGTATTGGCCAGTCTCCAGGATCGTCAATTACTGAGCAGTCCTCGACCTCGGCAAGTGGCATGCAGTCAACTCATTTGTCTGGCAAGTTCAAGATCAGTGACAATGATTTCACGTGGATCGATATGGACGATTATGTCGAGCTTGGCGAGCAGTCGATTTCAAAGAGCTTGCCCAAGATTGTGGTGCTGCCGTTGATGTATGCGCCGCGTTGGACGTACGTGCGACAGACAGATCACAGCGGCAGCCGCACTGCCAAGACTAATGATGGCGTTGAGTATGTCAAATTTGGTAGCGAGCATGCTCATGATTGTTTGATTGGCAAGAGCCACCCGGAAGTGACGAAGCACATTTTGATGCGTCAACGAGTAGAAGAATTGGATGAGCAGTTGAAGACAGACGATGCCACGCTGGATTCTTTATCCAAGGATATGCAAGACTATCCGAATGAGCCCAGTATCAGACAGCGGGTGGATTTGGTCAAGGCTGAGATTTCCAATTTGACGCAGCGAAAGCAGGCCATTCTGGCTGTGCTCGAATCACGGGAGAAGTATATGAAGGATCACGAAGATGACCGTCGGTCTTTCCAGGACTTGGAAGACTTGACTCATGTTCAAACCGATGGCAATTCGTTCAATAATCGGTTCATTGTACACAATGTACAGATAAAATGGAACAATGACCTACGGAATGCTATTTATCGGTACTTGCACAAGGTAGGGGATCGCAAGGCTTTTTCCTACTTTGTCACTCGAAAAGCGGTGCGATATGTTGAGGATTTGATCAAGAAGCAGAACGCTGCCGATGGTGATAGCGAATCACAGGCTGAGACTGAGTCTGTTCCCGGGCCCAACATGTCGTATCGAGAACAGGTCGAACGGACGATGGGCGGCATGTTCAATGTAGAAAGTGGGGACGAGACTGCTGCTGAACGAGACTCCAGTGACAAGCGAATGGAACAGTTTGAAAAAGACTTGCTGGAGGTTATGGACGGATTCACTGCGGATGATACGTACCTGGTGCGGCTCACGTCGCCGCAGTTTCAGCTGGTCAGCGATCAAAACCCTGACCAGTGTGTGTTGATGACGAGTCAAAACATCGAACTGAAGGTGGTCGGAGTCAATGATGAGGAGAATGATGACGACAAGGTGTCTGGGTTGGTCGAATCGCGGTATGGAGTACAGCTCAAGGATGCTCAATTCTTTGTGTTGAACCGCCAACATGTGGCTAAAGGATCTGTGGCGTTGTTCTCGACCAATTCATATGGTTGCGGGCAACTTTCCAACAGCTGGCCACCTTGGCTGGCACTGGAAATATGCTATGAATCTTCGCCATTGAAGGATTGCTTGGTTGTTGACCGAACATCGGCTACTTTGCGATACGACAAGCCCAACCCGCTACGTGTTCAACAGCTAAGCAAGGTGGATTCGAACGATTCTGAGGAAGGCATAAGCTCCAAGCTGTTGCGATGCGAACGATATCGAGCCAATCGCATCACGGTTGATTTCCCCAAGGTAGTTGCCACAGTGGATTCACAGCAATATTTTGCTGTGTACACAATTGTGATTGATTTGTTGATTTATTCCGAGCCGACGCATCAGAAGACTACTGAGAAGCTAGAGGAAGTGCTGCTCGCGACAGATTTCAGCGATTTGGCAGGGGCCGTAACGCGATTGAACCAATTGCAGCGGGATATTCGCCAGTTGCAAGAACTGCAAAACGAATTTGCGATCCGAATGGACTCGTCTGACGACAAGGCCAAGGAAGACTTGATGATGATTGAAGTTGAGCAACATCAAGTCGTGCTGGAGCTGATGGTTATGATGCGTGCCATTCGAACTGGAATGCAAAAGGGTCGTCGTGATACCAGCGCTTTGCTCAAATGGGCCATTGCGTCGGATCAGATCATTTGGCATGTCCTTGATCCCGATCGACGACCGTTTTTGGATATCGGACTTGCTGATGCGTCTTTTAACCGTATCGAAAGCGGTGATGGGTTCAATTCCAACACCATTGAGGTGGGGATGATGCAAGGGTTCAATCTGCTGCCCAAGTGTCTGTACCCCGAGGTGTTTTCACCATACGTTGAAGATCACGCCGAGTTCAAACGAGGCAGCGACAAGCTCATCTATGTCGAGTGGACAATGCTGGATCCCATCGGTGGTATCCCGATTATGGAGAACTTTTATGTCAAGTTATTGCCGTTGAAGCTACAAGTCGAGCACGACACTGGTCAGAAGATGTTTGAGTACATTTTCCCTTCCAATGACGAATCGCCGTTCCAGTTGAACCGGATTAGCAAGAGTGAGGATTCTGGTGACGAGGATCGCGAGTCCGGTACCAGCAAGACAGCATCGGATAGTGATTCGTCTGAGGATGATGCCGAATATACCTCTTTTTACGGTACTGATCAAGAAAGCGTGGCTTCGTCTCGTGTGGCGAACAAGAACTGGCGACCGACCCAGCCAGGCAGTCCGCTGGCGTCGCGAGTGTTGGCAAAGAGCAATTCGTTTGCCAACAATCAAGCGTCATCGAGGTTGCGACCGGCTCGTGACAGTATGTCCAGTGCTGGTACTGGTCATGCGTCTGGTGGCGACAAGGACAAGGCCGAGGCGCATTCTATTTTTTCGCGATCCAAAGGGTCGTCTTCAAATAAGACATGGAGCATTCATTCTGGCAGCAGCCGCGTCACCAAGAATCAGCCGCAACATCATAGCCAGCAGGGCAAAAAGGCGAATGCGGGCACTACCAAGAACGAGTCTGATTTTGCGGTCATGGTGAAGCGTGCCTCCAATTATATGAGCATTGTGGACATCAAGTTTGATTCCACCATGTTGTGTGTTTCTCACAAGGTATGTTTATTGAAGATTATCCGAGGAATTGTATTGCTAACAGAAGATAACAGGGCCAGGGGGCTAGAAACTTGACCGATATTCATGAGTTTGTTATTCGTCTGCCAGCATTTGAGTACAAGAACAAGACGTGGTCGAACCTCGACCTGGCAATGCATCTCAAGAAAGGTACGATATGAACAAACGAACACGCAAGGCTAACCGGAGACAGATGTAATGAAAACGTTGTTCCAACATACAGGTGCGCTGATCAGCAACAAGTTCACTCGGCGACGAAAGAAGACGACTCATCAGCCTCTGCGGCAGATCTCGGACTATGTGTCGTTCACGTCTGTGGCGGATCTGACTGATACGTCCGGTAGCAAGTCGCGTCAAGGGTCTGGAGTGTCTACACCGTCAGGCACCACGGCTGTTTCCCGGTCGCCGCTTTCATCTTCGCAGCAACAGCAATCGCAACCGCCTCGTATCCAGATAACGCGGCCGACTATGGAATCTGAATCGCCGACGCCGCCTTCGTCTGTTCTTTCACCAGTGCACGAAGTGCCTCGATCGCCACCGGCTGCAGCATCGACAAACTCGCTTGTGTCTACGCCGACAACGTCGTCCGGGTCGCAGCAGCACCATGGGCTAAGATCGCGTGCTACGTCGTTTGTCAAACGGGTCGCCACCGGTCACAGCCCGTCTGGTTCAGGACCAAACAACAGCGGCGTGCGCCCCACCAAGAGCAATGCATCGTCGATGGCACCTGGTCTAGGTAGTGTTGGAGGCAGCGGCACAGCTAGCAGCGGTGATTTGGCGTCTCTAAACGGGTCTCCGCGCCGCCAATCGGCCGCGATCGCCAGCCCAGAGTCGCCGCAGCAGAAGCGGCGCAAGAGCGTCAAGGCACCGAGCATGAATACCATGGAGCCTATTTCTGGCACTGACTCGCGGTTCAATGATAGCAGCGATTCGGAGTTGGGGTGGAGCAACTCAAGCGACCTCAGCGAGAACGAGGAGAGCGATTCAGATGAGGACAGTGTCGAAGCAAGACACCCTCACCAAAAGAAGAAGAAGGGCTTTTTCAAAAAGCTCCTGACATAGACAACCGATAGAAACACTGGTATATCTGTTGATATTTATTAATTTTATGATTATTTTGCTATTATTGTCACCATGCAAACCGCTCGGCGTGGTATTGCACCGTATGGCCATGGAGCCGCATCGCCGCCACGCAGTTGCGCACCGACCGTACCAGAGGCTCCGGGCCGCATGTGTACACCTCGCAGTCCACCGAGTCCTGTACCATGTCATGCATGAGTGCTTCCACGTCGGGCCTGCCCTGCTCCCTGGTAACCCAAATGTTCATGTCTGAACCAAGCTCTGGGAGCCAAGTGACAAACTCTCGGTGAGGGACCACCCACAGGAACACCACATCTATACGGTGGTGGTGCTTGTTGATAATATGCTTGTAGTGCTGGTACAGTGGGAATGTAAACGCCACACCAGCGCCACCAGCGACGAGGACCACTCTCGTGCGGCTGGTGCGGCTGACCAGTAGCGGCTCAATCTCGCCATCACCGTGGATCTCAGGTGCGATTCCGTACGGCCCGTGTATTAGCCCTAGCATGGTGGCGGTATTGTCATGCGAGGCGAGACATTTTTCCAGCAGCCGGCGTGAGAACCCCTGTCTGGCACGAATGATCAGGTCGAGGGTCTCTGAGCAGTGCGGGTTGGATGCGATTGTGAACGGATGTGATTCAAACATACCGCATTGGAATACCGTGATAAATACATGCTGCCCCGTTGCATAATAGAACGGGCGGCGCAAGAACCTGTGGTCATTTTTGTTGGGGATCCGCATAATGACCGTATCACCGGGATACGCCTGAATTTGGCACCGCACCACCCGGTAGTCATGGACCAGTCTAAATAGCCGGTCGTACATGAACGAAACACCAGCAACCACGGCATAAGGCCGAGCTGTCGGGTAATGCAAATATACCGCCGGGATCGAAAGTACCGAGCCTATCAAATGCACCGCATAGAACATCTCGTAGCATGCGACGCGGACTCGTTTGATCGAAGTCATTCCAATGAATGCGAAGCAGATCCCTGCCAGAAGACCTGTGAAAGCCCAGAGGTGTGTTAGGATGTACTCCAGCCGGAAATAGTACATAAATATCGCGCTATGGGCCATTGCTGCAATCACCACTACAGCTCCTGCCCATCGGTGCAAAACGTTGATTTGCTCGTAGCTCCACCCAGTGAGCCAGCTCAACGGGGAATGTTTGGCGCCCAGAATATATAAAAATGCCATGTTGCACACAGATATCATACCAAGTCGGAATGCCAGCACCACAGCATTGTCCAATGCGGCATAGAAGATGTAAAAAATGGTCAACATCACATACAGCGATATGAACCCAATCATGCCGTATGGCTCAGTGTCATCCCCCTCTGGCTGGTGCATCAATACAGCGTCTATCTTGTGTACCAATCGAGTCCAGGGGGTGGAATGGACGTTGTGTTGTGTTTTAGGGTCGTCAGTCGTAATCATGTCGTATTCGTTATCATTATTGTTACTGTCTGTCAGTGATCCACCGCTCAATCGCTCATGGGTCCGTCTCCACGAGCGGATTTTGGTGATCCAATTCACCGCGGTTATAATAATCAACACCGCTACCAAAATGGACATGTATATCCTACACAGATCTCGACCAGATTCGATCCTGTCCAATACGAGCTCGCTATCCGGGCCTTCGAAAGGATCACTTCCGCGAAACGGATGGTCCATCGGCTCAGTAGGCACTGGCAAGACCGGAATTGTACCGGTGCTCTTGCTCGTGCTCATTTCTAGTGATGTTGCTCACTTTTGTAGAAAATGCACCAAGTCTATAAATGTTGACTGCCGATGTCCGTAGTAGTGAAAAAAGAGGAATCTGGCGCATTGCCTAGAAAAGATTATCAGATGGGCCAATGAGATGATGAGCACGCGCGGACCGTTGTAACGGCCGGCGGAGCTTGCCGTTTTGGGTCTTATCAGATCGGGTGATTTTTAGTGTCCAATCAACAGACTTATTGATGTTGACCATGTGGAAAATTCAGATGTGATTCCGCCTGAATTAGAATGTTTGGATGATGTGGCTTTGGTAGTTCTTAATCAATTCTAATGGAGCTGTACACAGGCGTGGCCTGGGCCCCTCAAGCAAGACTCACCACACCATGCAAGTACACCACTTTGGCAGCCACGATCTCCAGAAAATCGGCGTCTACGACCGTCAGTCGTCACGCTGGGTAGTGTATATCCATGGCGGTGCCTGGAGAGACCCAACCAACACGTTAAACGATTGCGACGCCTGGCTCAAGCTTCTTAGCAACGTGTCTGGAGCGTCGCTCAGCTACCGACTGTGCCCCGAAGTTGCTCACCCCGCCCATATCGACGACGTGATCGCCGGCTTAGACTGGCTGATTCAGCACTACAAAGTGGAAGACATCACGCTGGTTGGTCATTCTGCTGGTGCGTTTATGGCGCTGCAGGTGGTGAACAGCGGTAACCGCACAATAACTGAAAAGATATCCAAGGTGGTGTCGCTAGAAGGCATCGTCAACCTACCAGCGCTAGAAGAAGAGAAAAAATCATACGCCGGGTTTGTAGCCGAAGCATTCGGATACAACCGTGATGTATGGAAACAGCTGAGCCCCAAGGATTGCCCAAAGCCATTGGTGGTGATCCATTCGACCGAAGATGAGCTGCTCAGCATGAACTATCAGCCCAAAATCGCGTTGGCTTTACGACCGGATACTGAAATGATCACCACTACAGGCAAACACGATCCAGTGTCACAATCCGCTGATCTAGCACCAACTATTCAATCTTTGTTATAGTATATAATCATATTTGCAACAATTACTCCTTGTATTCCTTGTTAAATGCACGGCCAATGACCATTCGTCGGATCTCACTAGTGCCTGCACCAATTTCGTAAAGTTTGGCATCTCTCAGCAATCGACCTGGAACGGTTTCATTGACATAACCCATACCACCTAGACATTGAATAGCGTCGAGACAGACCTCAGTAGCTCGTTCAGCCGCATACAAGATGACTCCAGCACAGTCCTTAGTGTCTTGGATGCCGGCGTCAGCCATTCGCGCGGTGGAGTACAAATAGGCTCTTGAAGCAGCATATTTTGTGTACATGTCAGCAAGCTTGCCTTGCATCAACTGGTTGTGGGCAATTGGCTGGCCAAACTGCTTTCGCTGGTGGACATATGGAAGTGTCTCATCTAAAGCCGCTCGCATCAAACCGACTGGGCCCGCAGCCAATACGAGCCGCTCCAAGTCCAACCCGCTCATCAACACGTAGACACCGCCATTAATCTTACCAAGAACGTTCTCTTTTGGAACAAACACGTTGTCAAAGACAAGTTCACCAGTATTGGAACCCCGCATACCCAGCTTGTCCAGCTTTCGAGAACATGAAAAGCCCTTCATTCCCTTTTCGACAATGAATGTGGTGATACCCTTGGAACCCGCTGCTGGGTCAGTCTTAGCATAAACAACCAGCACGTCAGCATCCGGACCGTTTGTGATCCACAGCTTGGTACCATTCAAAATGTACCCTGATCCGTCATCTGTGAGTTTGGCGGTGGTCTTCATGGACACCACGTCCGAACCCGACCCGGCTTCTGACATGGCCAATGCACCGATCTTCTGGCCCGAGATCAAGTCTGCCAGATATTTCTCCCCTTGTTCTTTGGTGGAGTGTAATGAAAGTTGATTAACACACAACTGAGAATGAGCAGCGTATGACAATGCAATTGAGCCCGAGGCCCGAGATAGTTCTTCCATGACCACTGAATGGGCCAAGTACCCCAGCTTTAGCCCGCCGTACTCTTCAGGAGCGGTGATGCCCAGGAGGCCAGCTTCACCGAGCTTTGGCCACAGTTCATTAGGAAATGCGTTGTCCAGGTCGGTTTTAGCAGCGATCTCGGGAGTGATCTCTTTTTTGCAGAACTCCTGAGTTGCCTGTCGAAGTTCCTCGATATCTTGCTCTGTGGCAGAGCTCAAAAACCGGAATCCGGTCGGACGGACCACTGCTCGAGGCAGTCCAAATCGTACAGTTCTTGATGCAAACGTTCGGATCATTTTTTTGGTTTTAGGAAAGAGTGAAGAGGAAGGAAGGTAAAAAGTGGTAGAAGTAATCGGCTATTGGAGGGTGGGGCGTAGGTGGCTCCGAGAGATGGCCGCGGACATCAGTGATGCAAAAAAAAAAAAGGTGGGGAAAATCGAAAGGGTAGGGGCTGGTTAAAGGCGGAGAAACGAGACACGGGCTCGGCCCGGCCTATTGAAAATAAATACAGTCGTCTTTATCCTTTCTTCTTTCACGAACTCAATCATATAAACACACAATGAGTTTGCGATATCTTCGTGCACTCAAGCAAACTGGTGGCAGCATCAAGCTCCATCAGCAAAGATGGATTTCCGCTGCTGCACGTCTGGACCCTGCAACACAATTACAGGTGCTCAAAACCCAGGTCGACACCACATCGCCTGAATACCAATCCAAACTGGCCAGCATGGCCGAACTGATGACGGATATGGATAGCATTCACGACAAAATCACCAACCACGAGCATATTCCAGAGAAAATCAAGTCAAAGCATCTGGCACGAAAGAAGCTGCTGCCACGGGATCGAATCACCAGGCTGGTCGATCCAGGCACAAGCTTTATGGAACTATCGCTTCTGGCAGGTTACGACATGTACAGTGGCGATATTCGAGCCGGTGGCATTATCACTGGTATCGGTATTGTCAATGGGGTCAAATGTTTGATCATTGCTAACGATAGCACTGTCAAGGGTGGAACATACTACCCAATCACAGTTAGAAAGCATCTGCGAGCCCAAGAGATTGCAATGGAAAACAACCTGCCATGTCTGTATTTGAGTGATTCTGGCGGTGCCAACCTGCCTCACCAGGCCGAAGTGTTTCCGGCCCACAATCATTTTGGTCGAATCTTCTACCAACAGTCCAAAATGTCTTCCAAGGGCATCCCGCAATTGGCACTTGTTCTAGGCCCATGCACCGCTGGTGGCGCATATGTTCCTGCTATGAGCGACGAAGCTATCATCGTAAAGGGTGGTGGCCACATTTTCCTGGCCGGTCCACCCCTTGTCAAAGCCGCAACCGGTGAGGAGGTCAGTGCTGAAGACCTGGGCGGTGGTGAAATGCATTCCACTGTTAGCGGCGTTGTAGACTATGCCGTGGAGTCTGAAGAAGAGGGCATTGCCATGTTGCGACAATGTGTCTCTAACTTGAACCGGGATGCCCTGCCAGAGCTATCTGAAACATCGAAGGCCGAGATCGACGAGCCGCTTTACGACGCCAAGGAGATTGGCGGGATTGTCGGAACCAATCTCAAGGTCGGTTATGATGTTCGAGAAGTGATCGCTCGAGTTGTGGACGGCTCGCGGTTTGCAGAATTCAAGAAGAATTATGGTACTACTTTGGTTTGTGGGTTTAGCGAGATCTGGGGTCATAAGGTTGGTATCCTTGCTAACAACGGCCCTCTATTCAGTGAATCCGCACTCAAGGGTTCTCATTTTATCGAATTGTGTAAACAACGAGATATCCCCCTGGTGTTTCTGCAAAACATTTCCGGTTTCATGGTCGGTAGTGAGGCTGAACGAGGCGGTATCGCCAAGAACGGCGCGAAACTCGTCACGTCGGTCGTAGGCGCACAAGACAAATATACCGTCATCATCGGCGGCTCTTACGGAGCTGGTAACTACGGTATGTGCGGCCGAGCTTACGAACCACGGTTTTTGTGGACTTGGCCAAACTCGAAGACCGGGGTGATGGGTCCAGAACAGCTGACTCAAGTTATGGCCACCGTTGGATCCAAGAGCGGTAATTCCGAACTGCAGGACCGAATTGAAAAAGAAACGGAAGTCAAGTACGGCAGTGCTCGTCTCTGGGATGACGGAGTTATTCGACCTGAACACACTCGAGCCTATCTAGGGCGGGCTCTGGACTTGCGAGCCGACGCCAAGTTGCATCCAAAGAAAGAGTCTACTTTTGGTATATTTAGAATGTAGACATGCGAGATTCGCCATTGTTACAATAATAATTCTTCCATCAGCAAGCTGATTTATTTACTTTACGCAGGAGGCGCTCGTGCGTACTTGCATGCGGCTTGTTCTAGAAGCGGGAATCGGTTCCGCTGCATTGGCACCCAATCGAATCGATCAGTCAAATCGCGACCCACCCAGCTGGAGAATAAAACGTAAACATTCGATAAATACGCAAGTGCATAGAGCAACCGAAAATATATTTAAAAAAACGGCAATCATAACTATCATGAGAACAAAAATAACAAAATCATAAAATAAAAATAAATAAGCCAATCTTCACCACGTGCACATCTTCGATCCGACTAATCGATCATCGATCACGCCAATCACATAATAATACAATCCTTTTCATGGACCTTTTCTCTGGCTGCTGCAGCTAAACTGCCCTTGCGTGTCTGTTTGGATCTCAATCGGCGACTCTTCTGTGCCGGCAATGTGTGGTGGATCTTTAATGAATGCGTCGACTCTTTTCGATAAAACGACGAACCAGTCGAGCTGCTGGAATGGCTATGATGATGATGCGAGTTTGGTATATTCAAATTGGCAGCAGAGATGCTTGCCAAAAGCTGCTTGGACGTTTCATCCATTGAGCCCTGTCTGGAGTAGCTGAATGGACTGAATGCCGAATCTCGTCGCATGATCTGTCGAACCAAGTCGATGAAAATCTCATCAACATTGGATCGAAATTTGGCCGAAGTCTCGTAAAATGGCACCTTGCCCCAAGATTCAGCCACTGAAACACCCTGTTGAGGCGTGATTTGTCGTTCCTGGTCCAGGTCGCACTTGTTGGCAACTAATACCATTGGAACATTGGCATTTTCCTTGATTCGCATTATCTGTTCCCGCAGCTCTTGTAGTTCTTGAAGTGATTCTTCATTGGTAACACTGTACACCAAGATAAACCCTTCGCCATTTTTAATATACAATTCCCGCATAGCAGTGAACTGCTCCACTCCTGCAGTGTCCAAGATCTCCAAAGAACACGGCCGACTGTCGATAGAAGTGTTTTTTCGATATGAATCTTCAATTGTTGGATCGTACGACTCAACATAGACACCTTGTACATATTGAACTTTTTGATTGTTAGCTTGGCTATCCCCATCGTCATGCATCATGCATCGACATGATGCATGAATAGAAAAAAATCCGTACCTGTCAAAGAAGATTTCCCAACTCCACCAGCACCTAGTACAACCACCTTGTAGTCTGGAAATTGTTAGCTAAATGAAACCGGGTCCTCAAGAACAAACATACCTCTCATTATGATAGAGCAGATCCAATCGACCAGCGATGAAAACAGAGAATGAAATAGAATGAAGTAGAATTAAAAAGTTTACCGGAAGGTGGAAATTTTACGAAAGAAGGAAGCCAACGGGGAAAGAGTCCCATTCTTATACCAAAGTAAACAAAACCCAGAGCCTATTGCAGGTGGCTAGCCCTCACCTTCTACGATCGAATCTCGCGTTTGTAGTTTGTTTTTGTTGTGGCATGCCATGCCGCCTGAGACATGTTCCGTGCCCTTTTTCCGAGCTGTCGGCGCCGTCGCCAGTTTATTCCTACTGTAACGCGTCCACAAATAGCACACCCGAACCCCCCAGCGGCTGGCCGCCAGGTCCAACCACCCACCCACCAACGCGTAGCGCCTAGTTTAGCGCGCGGTTAGTGCGTGAAGGTAGGTTGCCTTGCCTCCTAGCTGCTCCTAACCCACGGGTCCTGTCCTCCTGGCGTACCCAGTTGTTATCAAAGATACTGTATCATCTGAACAATTCCCTGTCAGTTGGAATCTGATATTTTTACTTCTGCTTCCAGCTTAGTCGAAAGTCTAAGACCGCATGCAAACACTCTGCTGCACACATACAGCAAGAATGTAGCCAATGCAAATGCCAGGGCTGGGGCCAGCCTGGCATTGAACCTTGGGATCTCATATGCCGACGGATTGCAGAAGACAATGACGATTATAGAAACACGCATAAGGACTTTGTCACATTGATTGAGGATCTTCATTACGTTTCGAGTAGCAACTTTCGTTTGCTCGAGACCAAGGCACCATCCAATCTCCCGGAGATCCAACCTGCCGATCCCGTTGCTCGCCCCCAGTGAGGTTAGGCTGATGCTAGCCTTACGTGAACAAGTTCAATTAAACCAATTAACCCTAGCTTGGCCTAGCCACTCGTGTTTCTTTTCCATCCCTGGATCTTGCTTTCGCGATCTAGATTCATTCACTGCACTCATTGGACGTGCCCGTCAGATCGACCGGCATTACATGCACATGTGGGCTCATGCATCGTGCAGCCTGCATACACCAGGTAGCCATGTCAGCACAGATTCCATTTCTGAGACTCGCTCGAGATTTAGTCCACAAAAAGCACTTGGCGATCTAACGCTATCAGATGTACCTGTCTTGGGTTCCATCAATCAACCGTGGACTAGGGTTCTTGGTGGTGCCTTAGCCTGGGGTTCACCAGATTGCAGCACCGGTCGACAACGGTTTCTTTAATTGTAACAATGGAACATGTGAGATTGACCCAAACCCCCGTTCTCACCTTGTCGTAATAACTTGATTTTCGCGTTTTTTATGACCCACTTGTGGAAAGGTGAGCTGAGTCAATCTCCTCATTCATGCATGCACGGACCCTCGCCCGCTCAGGATGAGCCTCACCACGACACCAGAGACAACCAAGGAGGCCCGAATTTTCAACTCCTTTTCATGCTCCAATAATATTCTGTATACGTTTGAAATAATTCCATCAAAGGCATTGACGACAAAAAGGTCAAAGAAACAACAGATATATGATACAATAAAAAATCCAATATTCCATTCATCTAATAATACATAATATAAGTATCTTCAAATATTACAAACCCATGAGTTTTTTATTTTGGTGGTGTTATAACAAAGTGAAGTCTTACTTGGATTCACTGGCGTGGTGACCAGCTTGAATAGCACTAGAAAGGGTCTGACGATTAGAGCTGGTACCTCGGGTTCGGGTTCGCGAGCTGACACCTTTTCGGCGCTTTCGTTCACCATCTTCTCCAATTTCGCCCTCTTCATCGTCTTCTTCTTCTCCTTCTTCTTCCTCCATATCATCACCATGGTCTTCATCTCCAGCACCTTCAACACCTTCGGCTCCGGTACCGGCAGCGGCGCCGACGCCGGCGCCGGCAGAAGCTTCAGGGTTTTCGGCAGAAGGATGTTCAGAAGCAGCATCAGCAGCAGCACGATCATCGTCATCATCGGCAACGGCACCATGAGGAGGTGCCTCGCTGTTCATGGAGTAGATAGTAGCTTCTTCGGGACCAAGATGTTGCTCAGAGAGAGTGACACTGCCTCGGCCACGGCCAGATTGAACCAGCCCACCTTCTCGGCTTTCATTGACTTGCCATTCGGTAGGACGAGCGGCCTGGGCGCACTTTTCGCAATGATCGACGAAATGCTTTGGTGAAGGGAACATTTTCTGGCAGACTCGGCACCAGCCAGAGTCAGATTGCTTGAATTGGACAAAATGGACCAGACGCAAGTGACGTTTCAACACGTCCAATCGGTTGAAAGCACCCTTATTCTTGTGACAAGTTGGGTCGCTTGGCCAATAAGGACAGTGGAAAGTTGGCTCTTGATGTGATCGCAAATGTCGTCGTTGATCTGAAATTCGTGCAAATGACCAATGGCAGCCTTGGAATTGACAAGGATACGGCCGATCAGTTGATGCCATGGCACCGTTAGCACCATCGCCCTTTCTCTTTTTGGCTGGACGGTCCTTCTTGTGGTCATCCTGATGTCCATGGCCACCTCCAGTTGCCTTTCCATCACCTTCAGTTGGCAACACTGCATGTTGTGGACTACCACCACCAGCAGCGCTCGCATCGTAGCCTGGATAACCAGGATAGTATGGATAAGCGCCCCGTTGGCCCCCATAACCAGCGTATTGAGGCATAGCACCAGACTGCTGATTAGCGGCAGCAGCAAACATTTGATAATAATAAGGATAATATTGTGCATACAGGTGCGGCGAGTAGCCGTACTGCTGAGTGGCTTGGGCCGAAGCCGCAGCCGCCGCTTGAGCCGCCTTCTCCGCAATACTCTGTTGAGCAGCACTAGTTGGAGTCGATGGAGATTCTTTGCCACTGCTACTATCTTTGTCCTTGCCCTCTTCTGAACCTGGCGGAGGCGGTGGAGGTGGCATGCCAGCAGCACCTGGAGGTGGTGGAGGAACCCCTCCTTGCGGCGGCGCTGGAGCACCAGCCCCATCTCTGTACTCAGGTGGAGGTGGAAACCCATATTGGTAATAAGAATATGGGTATGGAGGATACGGTGCACGAGCAGCAGCACTTGAGGGACTTCCGCTGCCATCTTGCGCAGCTGGCGGTGGTGCAGCAGACGGGGTGCCATTTTCAGTGGTGGCTGGTGAAGCGGCGGCGGCGCCGCCGCTGCCCCCGATGGGAGGTGTCGCGTCCTTGGCAGCCTTGTCATCAACAGCCTTTGACGCAGACAATAAATTAGCGATAGAAGCACGTCTAGAATCGACAGCTTGGTTAGTGGGTGTTGGTGTAGAAGCTGCACCAGCTAGAGTAGCAGCCGCAGCGGCGCTGCCTGGGCTTTGAGGAGCGGCGCTGCCACCAGAGGCCGACGGTGGTGGTGGTGGCATCGTACCCGAAGAAGTCGCGACATCATCATCGTTTTCTCTTTTGGAAGACTCGTCATCTCCTTCACTTGCACCACCAGCTTTGGACTCTGTTTCTTGTCCCTTTGATAGTGCTTCGTTGTTCGACGACGCGTCGACACCAGCAACACCATCTTTTTTAGCCCCGCCACTAGACGCATCTTTTCCGATTGCAGCATTATCACCGTTTCCAGCGTCCTCTGCTGAATTTCCAGATGCATTGGGTGTTTCTGTTCGTTGTTTGGAGGTAGTGGACTTTAGTTCACTATTTTCAGCCTCAGCAGCCTCAGCACTTGGTGGAGCAAGGTCCTCCCCAGATTTGACCTCTCCAGGTTTCTTCTCCACCAAATCAATTTTCTTTTCCCCTTCAGTTGCCGGACTCGTCATGCTTAATATTATATTATGATCTTTTTTGTAAATTTTTTTTAGTATTGGGATTATGGTTGTGGTTGATTGAACAAAAGATGATGATGATAATGGACGGCGAGGAGGGAGGAAAGGATGCCAATTATCAGCTGTTCGCGTAGAAGAAAGGGAAAGAAAAAAGTGCGGCGATTCTGGAGCCTTTTGTGAGCCCTCCATTCTCAAGTTTACACGCGGCGTAGCCGGGTAATGTCCCAAAAAAGACACTCAGCCTCGGCCGGCTTTTCCCGCCACCCGTCATGCGGAAATTTTGGGAAATCCTTCCTGCGGCTTTTCTGGAAGTGAACCTATATGAAATTTATATCAATAAATCGGCATTTTTTCATAGATTATGCTTATACATTTTGGCAACACTTGGTCTTTTGGCTGATAAAATATCACGGTAATTGTGCTGGAACCGCATGTGTGCCGCAGTAAAAGTGGAGACCCGCGAGGCGGCGGCGGCGGCCCAAGCGGCACCGGCAGGGGGGGAAAGGACAATGACCGCATTTACCCAGAGGAAGCTTAGAGAAGCTTTTTAGGGATACGTCTGCTATTGGATAATTTTAATATTTTTTTGCATGTTTCTTGTTTCCTATGCAAAACAAGAAACAAACCAATTGGACCACCCCTCCCGCGGCGGCGAGGGAGGGGCGATTCCAGTATTCAGAGACCACGATGCAGTTGGCCGGGGGCCGGGCACCCTACGAAAAGTGGATGAGGCGCGCCTCAAGCAAGCCCCCCCTGAATAGCTAACGCTGATTGGCTCGATGCGGCCCCCCAATACCGGTTACGTTACAGCATGCACTCTTTGTCTATCGTGATCATTGCGAATACGAATCAGATCGATAATTTGATTGGATCCCATTTTCGAATAATCATCACGAGAGCCTCAGCTGTTGCTGTCATGAGGCTTTGTACTACGGCTCAAAAACCTCGTTAGTTGCGGCTTGGGGCTACATGCCCCTTGGCACTATGACTGATCTTCTGCACTTTTGCAGGATTGTCGGATGAAATCCCGATTTGGCTTATTGGTTGTTCTTTTGTCCGGTTGCGGCAATCACATCCAGGAGTCCGTCCTCCGATCACAGTGTGCGTGCGTACAACCTTTTTTTGTAAAACTGCTATTTCCATCAAAACCTTGCTTGCGCTGTGCTTAGTGTGTCATTTCTGTGGTAAATAGTGCAATTTGGTCCATATATGCCCAAACGACCGTGAGGCTCATTCCGGTGACAAATGGTGCAATTGATCCACGTGTGCCCAAAATACCGTGAGGCTCGTATATTCAGTTGGACCGGTGTAAGTGGAAAATGCACCGTCTTTGCATAGCTGACATTCCATTGACCATTGGCCACTTCTTTACACCGTAGGTGTTCTCGTATCGCCTTATCGAGCTTTCTGAAAGCGATGTCGTCCGGGAGTGCTGTCTCAGCACTCCAAGCCCCACCCTCCACCCTGTGCTCCTTTAAAGGATAGACCCCTCAACATGCACCCATAACATAATCGCAGTTTCGAGCCTAGCTTTAGGCTTGCTGTGCTCTACACTAGACATCCTAAGCTGGAACGACCAGAGGCTCGCCAATGTGGGCTGCGGCGGCAAGAATTGACAAGAGCCGCACGAGGCACGACATATATATGCATACACATACACACACATATATATATATATATTTATCAAGGCGAGATTACAATTATATCAGCTGCCAAGGGTCGGGGTTTCCATTGCGGATTGAGCAGTCCTCCTTGTTAAGGTCGGCACTCGGAGGTAACGGTACATGACCTAAAAAGCATTTGACACCATCTGCACACTTTCTGTATCAACACAACTGTTATTATATATGAAGTGCCAGGAAGACATTGTGCTCCGGATGACACTATCAGTGATAAAGGAAGTGGGAAGTTTGCCACCCCAAGCTCCGTGCGGCTCAAAAGCTAGCTAGTGTTTGCTCATCGGAGTTAATTAAATATTAGTCTGTTGACACTAGTTCCACACGTCGTGTGAGTTAGTTCATGTAAATTGTACTGGGATGGCGGTTGTCTATTTTGGTTTTTGCAACGGGTCGACCGCTGCGGTTGTGGACCCTGAGGAGGCGATTTTTTTCGCGTATTCAGCCGCACGCTAATTGCACGAGCCGACATGATCAGGTGAGGCTATAAGCAATGCAAAATGCAAGGCTTCTCGAAAATTAAACAGCCTTGAGTAATAATAGGTTTTCAACACAATCGCGACAATTTTATAATTCTTTTTTTTGATGATTTCCCCCTGACATGAACATCATCGCATGATCTGATGTTTGCGACCGGAACCGGCTGGAAAGCACACCGTAGCAGCATACTTTCATGAATTCCCATTATTTCAATAAATCAACAATCAGATCGAAATACCAAAATCATTGAATATTTCAGGAAGGATTCGGGATTGTTATGCATGCGTCGGTGGAAAATAGTAACCCCGGATCCGAACGCCAGAATATTTTTTTTTTCGCGCGCTTTTTATAGGGCAGTCCAAAAAAAAAATTTCTAACATTGAACCATTCAACTGCATCAACTTATTTATACTAGCATTTGCACGAAGCACTTGAAAAACTAAACGCATGTCAACTACATTTTTTGAAAGCGGATATTCAAATCCGTCTAAACAGTTGAGTGCCAGCGAGCAGAAACAACTGGAGGATGAGCTCAATGCCATGATAGATCAATCAACGGCTGCTACACCGATGGATGAAGGCAAAGTGGTCGAGTTTGACTTGGAATCGTTTTTCAGCACTCCAATTCCAAACTCTTCAGCCTTGGCATCATTCAATTTGAACAACTTTGAGCCGGCTCACAAAAAACGCAAAACAAGTGATGAGGGTCCATCGGCTGATTTGTCGGTTCTTGGTGAGATGCAGCAGAAGGCTCAAAGCGAGCCACCAACGTCTTTTCCAAGTCCGGAAAAGTTTGTATCCTCTCCAGTGCAACAAATTGCTGCCACTACGGCTAATTCTCCTGTTACAACTGCGCTCAGTTTGGACAATGCCGATGACGATACGATAAAGGCAGGCTCCAAGCGGGCTCGGGATCAACTTGATCAGGACATGCCCAACTCCTCGCCCATCAAACCACGGACAAGCATAAATACAACCACTACAGGGATTGATAAGGATGATGTTGAAATTGTATCTGTGTCTGTATCTGAAAAGAAGGCCGCAGATCCAACTTCGGCACCATCTCCAGCACCACCAGCTCCAAAAGCTCAGCCACCTACCGCCAGCATGGACACGATACGGCAATTGAAGAAGGAGATCATTTCACGGCATACACTACTAACCACTTACACGACTTTGAAGCAGTCTTTCACGCATGTATGCTCTCAATTGAAGGAATCCAAGAAACAGCATACTGAGTCTGAACGGCTGAGAAAGGTTGCCGACGACGAAAACGTTAAGCTTCGAGCCGATCTCAAGGCTGGAAAAGACCGCATCAGAGAGTTGGAAGAGTTACTGAAACAACGCCAGTAAGCATTCTTGCAACTTTTGCATTAAAAAACATATTTTATCTAAACCCATTTCTATAGATGTTGACACTTTGTATCTACACGAATCAATAAAGATTTTTGCTGCATTGCATTGGATTGAGACCCGGACAAAGAGATGCGGCTCGCGGTTTCAACGGCCGCCTGCACCGAACCGTTTCCGGTTTTCCATTGGCGAGCTTGCGCATGTTGATACAAAAAACTCCGGCTCAGAGCAACCTTTGTTTTTTTATTCATCTTCTATGCAATTTGACATTTTTTTCCTATTACTATTATTACCAGTAATAATACCGGTAAACGGGAACAGCGATGATTATGCCAACAAATCGGGTAGTTTTCTGCTTCGCCTGCCGCAGCTCCAGACCTATCTCGCCCCACGGCAGATCAGCCCACTAGGCGAGATCGTCGCTGCAGTAGTGGCCCTGCCACCTCCGACTCCGTTCTGGCTGGAAAATAATATGCTGATAGTAGACATTGACGGAGCCAAATATTTCGCCAAGCTGGCCAAACCGACAAGCCAAGTGCCGTTTCCAGTTGTCCAGTTTTTGCAGCTCGGACAACATCATGTTCATGGCGACATGTTCAGCACTACCGATCAGAACGAGCTCACCATGACCGAAGGAGGGTCGTTCTATCTTTGCGATCCTGCAGATCACAATGGGAAGCGAAGAGCCGTAGCAGCTTATTACGATCGAGACCCAGATCCTCGGTGCGTGGCTGTCACGGTGCTTGCCAAGGCTTTTCAATTTTCTCGGTAGGCTTTTTATATTCTGTTGGTCGCAGTTTTGTTCATGATCTATATCTGTTCATCCTTATGTTGAATATTCGCATTTCTGCGGCTGTTTTTGCGCTGCAGGTGATAGCTTTAACGGTGGCTACGATCACACCGGGCCAAGGAAATTGGATGCTTCAAGAGAGAGTAACCGACAAATACATTGGAATGGCATCGACTAAAAATGATTCCACACTAATATCAGCGTTAATAAACGGACCGCCATCACAGCCATTTGTATTCAGCGAACATAGATTGCTGTATATCAGCAACAACCTTATGTATGCTACAGTGGCCACTCCAACTGAGGATGTCCCTTATCCTGTGCTTGAGTTTGTTACCGACTACAACGACAATTACAACTTTTCATTTGTGACTACAACAATGTATATGTCAATCGACAATGATACAAACTTCCACATCTGCCCTTTCAATGGGCAAAGTGTAGTGGCTTACTACCACGGAACATTTGCACCATTGGTCTGCAGGCCAACTGTACTCAAAGTGACCAGACCGATCATCTTGTCTTCATGATATTTGGCTCGTCATCAACGTCATAACCACAATGTGCGAAGATGGTGCATATGTAGAGGGTCAATCGATGCGGCAATTGCTAGACCAATATAGGCTTCGAGAAAGATTCACAGTTTCCCCGGTAACAGAGAATCTAGAATTACGTACCACCCCATGGATCAAAATACAAAAAAGTGCCAGACATATGCAGAGTCAGAATGCTGCTTATTTTACAGTTTACAACCATTCGCACCACCTGTAACTATCACCGAGGTGTGATGGTCGAGAGGGACAAGCTCTAGTTTAAACACTGAAATAAGGCTGGCCACACCAATAATTTTCTACTCCGCAATTCCTGCATTATAGTGCATGCACAATAACATCGCCCAAATTGGTGGCTGGTGGTTGCTCGAAAGAGGCGCAGCCCACTCTCTCCCCTGTCCATCAATTGCCTAGTACATCGAGGACCCCGCCACTAAGACAGTAAGGTGCTTTGCTGCTGCACACAGAATTCGTCCCTTTCTGCAAGTACAAAACCGATCGATTTTTGGCTCCCTTTCTTCCCTGACCAACTCTAATTCAGTCCAATAAATAACCACTCGTTTGTTTTGAAAATGTCAGATAGCATTCCTCTTCTCGGTCGAGGCCATCGAGTGACAATGGGTGAAAAGTTCAGAAAGGTTGTTCTAGGCTCCTATGTGAACATTTTGCTCGTCTTTGTCCCTATTGGCATCATCTCCGGAGTTTTAGGCCTCTCAGCAGGTATTACTTTCAGTACAAACTTCTTGGCCATCGTGCCATTGGCAGCTTTACTATCGTTTGCAACAGAAGAATTGGCCGAACGGGTGGGTGATACTGTCGGGGGTTTGCTGAATGCTACCTTCGGCAATGCAGTTGAACTGATTGTGTCAGTCGTGGCATTGACCAAGGGGGAAATTCGAATTGTTCAAGCTTCAATGCTTGGCTCCATTTTGTCCAACCTTCTGCTGGTTCTGGGATGCTGCTTTGTGGCCGGTGGGTACAATCGAATCCAACAAACATTCAATCAAACGGTTGCTCAAACAATGAGTTCGTTGATGGCTTTGGCTACATCATCATTGCTGATTCCAGCTGCTTTCCATGCTACTTCCAAAACCGAAAACTCACAAGAACGGGGTGTTTTGGCCCTTTCTCGGGGTGCTTCAATTGTGCTGTTGATTATCTATGTTTTGTATCTGGTCTTCCAACTCAAGACGCATGCGGCTTATTTTGATCCTCGGCCAACTGACGATGATGGCGAAGGTATTGTTGCTCCTCAAGAGATCACCACCACATTGAGTCCAACTGAAGCTGTTGGTTTGCTTGTTGTGGTCACTGTGATTGTCGCTTTCTGCGCAGACTACCTGGTTAATTCCATTGACAGTATTGTCCAATCCACCGGCATGAGCAAGACATTTATTGGTTTGATTCTGCTTCCAATTGTTGGTAACGCTGCTGAACATGTAACTGCAGTTGTTGTGGCTATGAAGGACAAGATGGATTTGGCAATTGGTGTTGCAGTTGGTTCGTCAATGCAAATTGCTCTCTTCTTGACTCCATTCTTGGTGGTGCTAGGATGGATCATTGGCCAACCAATGAGCTTATACTTTAGTACTTTTGAAACTGCCGTCTTGTTTGTTGCAGTGTTCATCTGCAACTATTTGGTCCTTGATGGTGAATCCAATTGGCTTGAAGGTGCCATGTTGTTGGGCACGTATACCATCATTGCCATTGCTTTCTACTATTATCCAGAAGCTACAACTTAGTGGCATGAACCAACCAAATTTCATTCTAGACACTACAAATTTTCTGAATCCAAAAAGATAAAGCATTAATTTTTTTTAAAAAATTGTACAAAAACTCTTCTACATGAACAGTAATGATTTTACTTTTCCAAAGCAAAAGTCAAACCACACTTACCACAGTATTGTCGTTCAGTCTTGTTGACCTTGTCCTTCATGTTGGCCATGAAGACACCAGCACCGTCGTTTGGACATTCTCGTCGCAATCGCTTGACGGATCCATCTTCGTCAACTTGGTAGTAAGACAAGACAGCGAGCTTAACCTTCTTTCGCTTGTGCTTGATCTTCTTTGGAGTGGTGTAGACCTTCTTCTTTCGCTTCTTACCACCACCTCGCAATCGAAGCACCAAGTGCAAAGTAGATTCCTTTTGGATGTTGTAGTCGGACAAGGTTCGGCCATCTTCCAATTGCTTACCAGCAAAGATCAATCGTTGTTGGTCAGGTGGAATACCTTCCTTGTCTTGAATCTTGTTCTTGACATTGTCGATAGTGTCGGAAGACTCCACTTCAAGAGTGATAGTCTTACCGGTAAGGGTCTTGACGAAAATTTGCATATTGACTGGGCTGACCTTACGGTGTCGTCTGCAATTAATATGCTTCTTTCTTGCCGGGGTGAGCTGAAGAAAAGGAGAAAAATAGAAGAGTCGGCGTTGGAAAGTTGTAGTTGGGAGTCGGGCGAGTTGCAAGCGAGTAAATCGTGGACTGGCAATTACCTAATTGGGTAACCACTTAGGGCTTGCGCTGGGTGATGCGAGAGCCGCACATGATATTAGTAGCGTGCGTCTCTCAGCGGCTAACTAGCAAATGGTGAGTAGATTATCTGATTAGAGAAGACAAGCCATATAAAACCAGTTTGCTGCTTTAAAGAGAATGAAAATTTGGTTTTCATGCTGACCTTATGGTATTGGTCAATCCTGAGCCGCAGCTATCAACTTGGATTCCTGATTATATCTGGCATGCAGAGCGTTGGGTCCCGGTTCTATATCAGCGCACTCTTATTTGAGATTTTGAATAGGCTTGAGGGCCAGGGCCGCAAGAATGCAAGCTCATTGGATCTTCTTTGGAGTCGGCAGCTCAAACCATGAAACATGGCAACCCTAGTAGCTTGATAGATTTCAATTATCTAATACGTGTTTTCCCTGTACATCGATATTCTACTGTGTTTACAAGACAAGTTCCGGGGGCGAGGCGTTGGCGTTGACACTTCTCCAGGCACAAATTTCACGCGATGCAATGGCGCGCTAGACATCCCAAATCGATACACAACGACTAGAACAGGCTCCAACAAATCTAGCGGTTACTGACTACAGACATAGCTTGAGCCACCGGGAATCCAAAGCGAAAGTTGTGGCCATTAATTTTCACACGGCTGCACCTGGATTTTTACCCAAAAGTGCACTAGATGTTTATCGACTAGCTTCGGTATCTCCATTAACCCCCTGGTCTTTTGCCGCTCGACGACAAACGACAACCGACGACGACCACGACAATGCAAGACCCCAGTCGCAATAATGACCAGCAGAACCCACCGCAGAATGAGCTGCCGTCGAATATTATACAGGCGCTGGGCTACACGCCGCTCACGAGCGTCATCCCGTCAAGACCAAGTACGTCGTTATATTTCAAGAAACTAACCCAACACCAGCGGCAACGTTATTGAATCCTCCTTTAGCCGTGCCTATGAACCAGGCTACATTTACTGATGAAGAACTCATCAGATCAGATCAGTTATTGGCGAATTTGAATCAACAGACGCCGGAATCACACCAAATGATCCAGCGCTTAGCGTCACAAGCGGTGAACCAGCCCGACCTGTACGATTTTACCTTTTGCAAGAACCAGCTAACCTGATCTCTAGAGTACTACCAGATCCGGTATCACTACCACAAGGGCAAGGTAGCGGCGAGCTTTCGGCATATGCAGAGCAGATGTTGAGAATTATAGATGCATCTCCGGTCGTTCCCATGCCTCATGCATCTCTGACCAACAACAACGGCACAACAAGTCAGCAATCGCCTAATAATAACTCGACTCAATCCCCAACGACTGCTCATTCTTCTCCAAATACCTCACTTCAGTCTCCAAGGCTCAAGATCAAAGCAGAGGCCCGAAAATCGTCGTTAGGAACGAACAGTAACAACAACACGCCGATCCCGCAGCGCAAAGTTTCCGCAGTAGTCAAACAAACAACACAGGAAAAGCACGATGAAGCAGAAAGCGATTTTTTCGATTTTGTGACACAGATACTAGATGACGCAGATTCCACCGATAGCCGCAACTGGTTCACTCAGGGGCGGCTCGAAGACCCGCCACTGTCCAATGCGGCTGTAGAGCGGATGCATACTTTACTGTGGAAGCTCAAAGGGACCAATGCATTACAGGAGAACACGGGGCAAGTTGTTGAACTCTACCGCATTCTTCAACGACCATTACCATTTGCACAAATGGAGATGACTAATTTTTGCGGCACCGATGGGTTTGCAGCGGCTGTCTCCAAATGCAAACAGATGCAGCAATCACAGTCGGCGGAGAGGTTACTCCGCATAATCGACAATGCAACTAAAAATGCCAAGCTGATTTTGGAATTTTATTACATTGGGCGTTCGGATCATACCCTACGACGGGAAGAGCTATTTATGGATGTGTTGGATTTCCTCTCGAGCACTGTCAACAAAGTGGTAATCCCTGCGGCGACAGTGAAGCTTGAAGTACCAGCAGTGAGCCGAGAATTGGAGCTTGTTTTGCAGCCGTTTCAGAATGCATTGCGTCAATTGCTGCAGTTTGTCAAGCGATCGGATGTTAATACCACCACGTTGCACAAGATCCAGTATATGGGCACTAATGTGGTGTTTGCCAACGTTGACAATGCGGTGCTGGCGACTGAATACCAAGCATTGGTGGCTCGGTATATTGCGTTATTAGCAGTGGTGTTTGAAAAGTCAGATGACAGAGATGTGATCATCAAGGAGTTGCTACTTCAAACTAATCAAGTGGCACACAAAATGACTCGGCGATATGTTACATCGGCAACAAAAATTCACAATGTGAGTGCATTGCTATTTCGACTGCTTCAAGTCAGCGGCACTTCCTCGTCCAAAGCAGAGGATGTTTTTGAGTTTCTCGAGAATTGCAAACAAACCCAGAATCAATGCTATGTATACTCACGCCAAATTATCACTTATTTATTCGACAATGCCACTTCGGGCAATACTAACTCGGCTATCTTTCGTTCTGTTCTGGATACGGTTGTGGAGGATGCGTTGACAATCTTATACGACCCCACGTGGCCGTCAGCCGAAGCTTTGATTTTATGGGCAGTCAACGAGCTTTATCAACGGGTGGTCAAGAAAAACAGCAGTGTCCGGGGTACGGTGCTTGCATTGGATCTTCTGGGGGTCATCGCCAATGGCCTGGCGCGGCTCAAGAAATCTGAGACAGTTAAGTTTGACTTAGCCGTTCTGAACGAGGAAGAATACTTGCACCTAGTGAAGGCTTTCACTAATATTTTGACTCTGGTAAAGGATGTGCCAGCTAGACGGTATATCTCATCTGCGTACTATAACATGCTCAGCGGAATCAGGTCTGAAGAGTTCAATCTCGAGCAAGAGGTTGAAAAAGCGGACAACATTGTGGCGATGCCGGTTAAGGATGGAGAGGCAACTGCCGAATATATCAGCTTTTTGAACTGTCGGCAGCTAGGATCATGCTACGATACAATTGTTGGCTGTGTTATCCAATCCCTTCATATCAACTCTAAGGCCAAAACGGCCGTTTCAAAGGCGCTGAAGATGTTGACCAAGCTCGCAGAGGCCAATCCAGAAGTTTTGCTGTTTGGACAGGTGCAGAATGAACTTCAAAACATGCTACGTGACGAATCTTCACAGGTTCGAGATTCAGCAATTGCCCTGGTCGCTAGCTACTTGAAAGATGCTAACTTGTATGGGTCGTATTTTGGCACTATTGTTGATCGGGCCATTAATGACACGGGGTTGGCTCCTCGTAAGCGGGCTTTGAATTGTTTGTGTGATTTGTATGCTGATGCTGATTTTGACACTAAGAAAACTATCGTACGATGTTTGCTGCATGGTGTCAACGACGACGAGGCGTCCATTCAACAATTGACACGAGAAGCACTGGAAAAACACTTGTTCAAGGATTGGAGTGCGGAGTGCTTTGAAGGAGATCCAAACAGCTTGACGGTTCTTCGAGCACGACAAAAGGAAGTGGCCGTTCTGGCTCAAGTGATCACCCTGGCTCTTGAAGAAGGCGACAAAGTACGGCCGGAGATGGAAGAAAGCTTCCTCAAGTTCCTAGCTGACGTCGACGATTGGGTCAAGGAACGAGCAGTGATCATTATAGATGTGCTGGTCGATCAAATCAGCTCAGTTGACAACCCGGATCCGGGGTTGAAATTTATTTCGGTGTTGGTCCGGGCCAATCCTCAGCTCATAACGGTGAAGCACCTGCGATTGCTGCAATCGTATCCTGTGGAAGAACGAACTGGTGGCAATGGTGGTGGCGGAATGAGTCGATTCTACGGTCTGGTTATTTTTCGATATGCCATGAAAAGTGTGACCACGATAGATTCGCAATTTCTCAAATACCTCAAGGACAACATTATGAAACGAATGTCTGCGTATAGTATTTCTGAGATCAACGAAGCGATTCCGTGTTTGTGGTGTGTAGTCAAGCTGATGAAAGACAACGCTGTGAGCGTGGCCCATGTGGCTCAAATGCTGAAATCGTCCGTAGGGCGACTCAAATCGTTCAGCACCAACATGGACAAGATCATGCCGGTGCGGCGGCTGTGTTATATTATCGGCGGCATTGGTAGGCATTGCCAACTTGGCGATCAGGTGAAGAAGTTTGACGACAAGTATGTCGGCAAGGATTTCGAAACCAGATGCAAGGTTGTCGCCATGGTAGGCATCAACAATCTGATTCCGTTGCTTGAGCAGCATCCGAATGAGCATGTTCAGAAAGCCGCTCTGCACAATATTGGCCAGATCTGCATTGGCAACCCAAACTTGTTTCAAGCGCAGGCAGTGGAGAATTTATATGACCAGCTGCTGGTATCCGAGAACGAAACACTTAAGGATATCGTCATGATGAGTCTGACTGAGTTCGTAGAGTTGGATGTGGTGATTGCAGACGAGGTCGCCAAGAAGCGGGCTGCTTTGAAGGACGAAAAAGTCGACATCAGTGGCAATGCCAACAACCTGGGGTCGTCAGTTGTAATTGAAGTTGCCCAGCGATACAAGGATCTGTTTAAACAGGTTGCCTTGAGCTCGGAACAAGAGTCGGCGTATACAGCGGCGCGGTTGCTGAATCTCATTGGCAAGCAAGGGCTGACAGCGCCGCAGGAGGTTGCGTCGGTTATTATTGCACTAATGTCATCCAGCGTGGGATCAATTAGCTCTCTTGGTCGTGCGGCGTTTGAAAAAATGTTTGCCAAGCACGAGGCTACGTTGCCTAGTCAGACCCAACGTGGCATTAAACTTGCGGCTGAGACACGCCGGCGGCTAGTAGGTGACCGGCTGGCTGTGGAACGTGATCGATTACGAAACATGTACAATGTTTTGCACCCGCCACAAGCTAAGAGTGCGTCTTCGGCCAAAAAGTTTTTCACCACTCTATTCCGAGCCACCAAGCCTCCTACAGTGGACGGCAGCAAGCTGCAGACGCTGCAAAAGCATTTGGATTTCGTGGCGTTTGTGGTGAACGGTATTGCTCATCTGAACCTGCTGGCTGCTGACGAGGTGTCAGTTGTGATCAAAGAGATTACTGACATCATGAAGCTGACTAGTCAAACGGTGGACCAGGTGTATGCTGAGTGCGAGCCATATTTCGAAGGTTGTGAAGATGCCCGGCTGCAGCAGCGGTGCGTGCGGCTCGCCGTGGTGTCGACCAGTTTGTATCTGCTGTGGCATTTACGGCGGTTCTTGCAAGCGGCATATAGCCTAAATAACCGGATAGCCGCTCCAAAGCAGCAGCGTGGGGACGAATATCGATGCTTGGACCTGGCGGCGATATTTGATTATGCCACTGTCACCGCGTATCCGCAATGTTCAGAATATTCTCGCCAGTTTCACACTGCCATGGAGGATGAATTTGACCGGCCCGAGGAGATCGCTACGATATCTCCTGGGGTATCTCCGTCTAAGCAGGATCCGTCTCCCATCAAGCTTGATATGACTCCGACGAAACGACCTATGGATGACGAGTATCACCACGACTCTGGCGCCGACACGCCTTCAAAACGAATGAAAGTATTAGATTTCGGCCAATAATTTAATCTAGATGCATAATTTATAGAATTTTTTTCATCGCTTTGATGACTTCGAGATGACATCGCGTTGTGACCAGCCCTTCTGCAGCATACGACGAGTCGGCGACCGCCGTCGATATGGACGACTAGCACGCTGTTCCCTCCACTCCTCGCACGCCCCAGTTCGCTCTTTGGACTCGTCAATGCGTCGAGCAATCGTTCTACGGGGCGCGGGATGCCATTTAATTGGTGGATTGGCGGTGGGTGGTTCGGATGTTGTCTCTCAGTGGGTCTTGAGCTACATACCTGCGATGCCACGCCGCTGTCCTATCGAAGAAACCACCGCTTGGTGGACCATCTTTCTGCCGATTCCGCGTCGGTCCATTCTTGAAATTTGCTCTCAGGCATGTAATCTATGTATAATATGCATGCTTTGGGGTCTTCTGATGGATATTTGGTCCCGTGAAGCCCTTTTCTCACTCGTTGGGCTGCACTCACCGTGCCGATCCGGACAAACGCATGTGTTTGCAGATGGCCAATGAAGCTCTCTTGTACCGGCTCTCGGGCATAGGATGTCAAGATTCCTCGGAAACGGTCAAGATGAATGGGCCGGGAAAGATTGTTGATCTACACTACCGAGGTCGGTTGATGCAGTGACGTCGTCGTCATTAACAATGCGTCGCGAGAACAGGTGGACTTTCTCAATTTCCCATTGATCACCACTCCACACTCGCAAACACAATCAACCACCAACCATGAACGCAGGGCTGTATAGCCTAGATGACGCGACCAAAGAGCTTCTCCAGGTAGAGAATTTTGAGGTATGACTGTTTCCAAGGAGAATGAGCTAACAAAATCAGACGGAATTCTCGCCCAAGGAGTTTATCGAACAACTAAGCAAAAACCATGCTGGCACTGGTGCATTGTCAGAGGGTATGGATATCTGCCAGAAATCAGGTAGCTAATCAAAACATAGCACTGGATCCAAAGCCTTATATTCGAACGTTTGAAGCGGCATTGAGCGAACTGCAGCGGATCCAGGAATTCACTAAAAACTCGGAGCAACAAGCCGCGGCGCAGGTACAACGGGTAGAACTCGAACATAGCCGCAATGTAGCCAACTTGGGTCGATCTATTGAAGGTACCATGACAGATTTTGGTGTTTTGGATGGTACTATCGGTGACATTGGTGCGGCAACATCAACATTGAGCGACCGGCTGGAACGGCTAGCACTACAACATGAATTGGCTAGTTCATCCGGATTTTTGATAGAATGCTATCTATCATTTGCCTACAAAGGTGACTGTCCCGAACTAGAACGATACTGGGAAGGTGCACCTGTGCAGAAGCGGCGATGTGCTAATGTATGCCGGCAATTGCAAACGATTTCGAAGCGACTTGAAGGCGTTGCTGAGAACAAAAAGGCACAGGGGGAAATTGACAAATTCGCCGAGCGGTTGGAGAACGATCTTCTGAAACAATTCAACGATGCATATTCGAACGCTGATTTGACCATGATGAAAGAAGCTGCCGATGTGCTGACCGATTTCAACGGCGGTGGAAGCGTTGTTCAGACGTTTGTCAATCAGCATGACTTCTTTATCGAAGTCAATAGCATGATCACCAACATGGAAGATAACACCGACATGTGGCACAAGTTGTCCGACCCCGATGCAGATCTGGGCGAATTTGAGCAATTGCTTGACTCGATCACGGAGGAGATTTCTGCGGTGGTCAGCACTGAGATGGATATCATTAAGAGAGTATTCCGAGATCCGGTGGCAGTGTTGCGGGTGTTTTTGCAGCGGATCTTTGCTCAGCGTATTGAAGGGCGACTTGAGGATCATTTGATTGCTGCTGAAGATGCGTCGCAACTCGCATATATCCGGGCTCTTCACATGTCGTATGGAAAGATCAGCATGCTGGTGAAGAATCTCAAGGAACTACTCAATCAGGCCGATATAGATCACGATGGTGAGTTGGCATCTCTGCTGGATCAGAACTTTGCCGACGCGTTCCAGATTTACATCGAAAATGGCAAGTTCTTCGACCGAGAAAGAAAGAGCTTGGTCGAGTGTATGGAGTTGTGTTTAGTGCGCTTCACTGAGGCCCACAACCATAAGCGGCTTCTTCGAGAGCAAAGCAGGCTTCTGGGCCGATTCAACTTGTCTTCTGAGAGTAGCAGCAACAAGGATGACAAGGCCAATTCCAATAATAAGGACCGTATTGGGCAGCTGATGGGTTTGATGAGATCCGACAAGACGTCTTCAACGAAAAAGACCAACTCTACTGGCTCAGATGTTGGTGGTGCTACCGGCTCTGCATCTACTGCAGCAGCACCTGAGTTTGAGCCGGTGGACTTCGAGATCCAATACTCCGATGTACAGCATGCACTCAAGATTGTGGCGGAAAGTGTGAATCGAGATTTGGAGCTGGTGCCGCATGGCGAGATTTACACGGACGCCGAGGCGATTCTGGACGTCATGCTGTCGCAGCTGGGCCACAAATACATCGATGTGGCGCTCGAAGACGCCAATGCTAGCTCGCTGGACTCCAAGAGTGATGACCTGGGGTATCTTATGGTGGTCAGCCGTGCCAGCAGTGCGTTGCAGTTGGTTGCCACCTTTGTCAAGACGGTTTTGCTATCAATGGTGAACGGATCAAGCAAAGTCCAAAAGCAAATGATCCTTCGACTCAACAAATACATTGCGAATACAGAGAAGAAAATCAACGATATTGTACATCAAACTGTGGATACCACCTTGTCACGGCTGCAGCATTTGCTGTCGCTGCAGAAGAAAAAAGACTTTCTACCCCGAGACGACGTGGCTCGAGCCCAGCACACAGACGTGAGTATCGACATCTGCAAGTACCTGGACATGGTGTATGCCAATGCACAGCAGGCGCTCAACGGCCGTAATATGAATACATTTTTGATCGAGGTGGGAATTGGGTTTCGGGATCTACTTATGGAACACATGAAAAAGCACACCATTTCCACCAGCGGAGCCACGGTGCTCATGGGGGATCTGCAACGGTACCAAGAAACGGTCGACAACTGGTACATCAGTGAACTTTCGGATTCATTTTCCATCCTGCATGCCATTGGGAATCTATATGTGGCGCAGCCGCAGGCCATTATGTCACTGCTCAGACAGAGCAGCCTGGCCCAATTCAAGCCCTACGTTTTGCGGGAGTACCTATCGAAACGGCTGGATTATTATACAAACTCCATCAACAAGCTTGTAGCGGGGACTGCCCCGGCTATTACTGGGAGAGCATTGGCCAACAACCCAGCTGCTTCTGGGCCAAGCGGCTCGAGTTTGGCGGCGCAGTCCACCATCAGTGCGGCGCACCTCCGCTATGCCATGCCCCATGCTCTTTAGCTTTTCCCCCTTTGATATATCATTATTTACGGCCAAAATATACTCCAGCTAAGATAGATATACAGCAGTGCCGGAATGCCGCCCACAACAGTGAGCCGCTTGGCGAACGTGATCCATGCGGCGCGCCGCAGCGCCTTGGCTTTTTCTGATCCAGCACTAGACTCAGCGGTGTGTACAATCGGCAAGTACGCTTCGGAAGTTTTGAAGAATGCATACCGTGCCAGCACGGCGACAGAGACTGCTGCCATCATGCCGTACAGGATAAACGCGTAAAATGGCGACGGCATGAGACAAATCGATGTGGTGTATGATGCACTGTACAAGTCGGTTGGCTGGCCATTCAAAGTCAACAGCTGGATCCCTGGGTGAGCGATTCCCATGGCCATTGATATGCTTTTGACAGTGTATTCGTTGGAGATTCTTGGTAGGCCGTCGTTAGTTTTGTACTCATGCTCGACATGGCATGCATCATGATCATCTCCGGAGAACACCCCCGTTGGTTTGAGTTTGGTCAAGATCTCTTCAGTTAGTTCTGGTCCCACCATGGTTTGATATTGCACGCCCTTCACCCATGGGAGCCATTTGTCACCATGCTCTCGCTCCTTGCCACAAGTGTGATCGCTAGGTCGGAACAGCGGCACATGTGTAAGCAAGATTCTCGGATTTTGATGCTCATCATTGCTGACCTTGTTCATAAAATCCATTGGAGGTTGGTAAATCGATGCATTGTTGGTATTGGCCATTGAAATCGTGTCCAATAACACAAATGTATGGTTCCCCACGTCGACTGTTGACGAGGCTGCCCCAAAATATGCCTGGAACCGCCCCAATGCATGAGGCACGATATCGTCACCGTACCCGATATCATGGTTTCCAGGCAAGCTCATCACCGTCCGTTTGTACGGCTGTCGGGTAAAAATGCTGTTATATCGTTCCAATTCCTCTCGCCACATCTTGTCGCCCCATTCTCGCCCTCCATCGAACAAGTCCCCCAAAAACAAGTTGGCATCCGGATCCAGAGCCTTGGTGATATATACCCAATTGCGCCTCAAGTAAATATCTACTATGTGCTTGGTGATTGCCAATGCCCATGCTGGCCGTCCCACGTAGGTATGTTCGTCAATAATCTGCGGATCAGCGATCAAAGCCACGCGGTTTGAATAGTTGTATCCATCGTGCCATTTGCAGCTGGAAATAGTCGAATAAGGGTATCGTCGTTCGCCGTACCATATCAATATTACCCAGACCAAGCTCAAGACATGGATGTGGCTGATACGGTACTTTTTCACAAGCATCTCAAGCTGTTGCTTCAACCTTCCCAGTTCAGGTTTTGGAATTAAAGAGCCAGCGGCTGGAGTCATTGATTTGGAGCGTGGTGCCGGGGAAAACAGCAAATCTCGTTGCTTTGACTGACGGCCACGATAGGAGAGAGAAACTCTGTCCATACTATGAAAGGCCAGGGCGGAGGAGACAGGGGATGCTGTGCTTTATAGCTGAGAGATACAGGCACGTTTTTTTGGCAGACAAAAAGGGGTGATCGTATGGTGAAGTGCGCACTACGGGTCTAAACTTGGATCGTAGGGCAGGCAGTGCGTGGCTACTACGTACGTGTCCAAGCCACGCCGAAACCGCAAGGACACAACGACAAAAAAATTCAACTGACAGACGATCATTGGAAATTGGCCAAAAAACAAAAGAAAACACACTGGTTGATGATCAATGGTGCTCATTCAAAATGGACACAGTGTCAAAGCCGATGAGGACGTGCGGAAGCTAAGGTCTGGTCGTGATGATGACGAGGGCACCACCGAAAAATCGACAACCGATCATTTGTTCCAGTTTGATTTGAACTACGAGCCAACCGACTACAGCCAGGTGCTGCGGCTACGCTGTAAGTCCAGTGCTGCTGCTGCTGGTAATGACGAAAAGACAGAGCCATTGGTGCTTGACAAGAAAATCGTCAAGGTCGAGTCGGTCAAAATCTCATCAGTGGTTTCCAAAGATCCACTGGCCGACGAAGTATTCAATACCATACATCGGCGTAAAGAGCGACATGAGAAACGAGATCAAACAATTGAAAGAGAAAAAGGAGCTACGGAGGTGGAAAGAATGGAAACACAGCTACAGCAGCTGAAATCACCAAATTGGAAAATATACATTGCACACATTACCATAATTGACAACCTAATGGATCCATACGAAACTCAGACCAAACGTCAATGGACTATAGATGAGATTGAAATGTATCTTCAGAAATATCGCGAGTGGAAACGACGTGATGTTGAGGTACGTAAGGCTGACCAGCAGGAGGTTGCGGCGCCGCACCGTTCTCCGAAAATCATCATTCCACTACAGAAACAAAAGAGAAAATACAAACAGAGAAAGCCTCGTGTTTCAGATCCTACAAAGCCATTTGTATCTTTCTACAAGAACCCGTCGCGTCGAGTCAAGTTTGAGGAGCTGGTCAAGCGCAAATGCCGGTCCGACTTGTGGGCATTTGGTGAGAACGTGCCGTCCATGAAGAGAGGCAATTTTGATATACCCCCCGGCTGGAAGCCGGATGATCAAGCATAATGGTCTCTCCATTCGTCGTTGAAAGGTGCATTGACAATTGTCGAGTATTGTCCTGCAGTAATTGTCAGGCGGTTGGCGTGGAGTGCAATCTGATTAGCACTCAGTTGCATTATTGGCCGCCCCAGGCCCTCAATTGCGTGCCGCCGCAGCTGGTTCTTCCGCCCCGTAATGAGGTCGAAAATAACCTTGTTTGGAGATTCCAGATGATATTTGGTTAATGCAGGCTTGCCATCTATCGGGATCGAGATTTCACCGGTGACTGGAACATCTCTCGATGCAGCTCCCTCGAGCAGCGCAGTATACTTTTCAAGCATTAGCATTAGAATTTTAGTGGAAATATACCTGTTTTGTCAAACCCCATCCACTGTTGCCTTGTTTCTGGAATCCTCGGCTGAACATTCTAGCAGCATGGTTGCTGGTGGCTAAAACCATGGCGCCTGTCACAGGGAAATCCAACCGATGGACTAATTTCGGATCGCAGAACGGATCTGACTTTTCCTCGTACAGTTCGGGAACCTCGCGCCGCAGCAGATTTTCTATCGTATTGCGGTGAAAGCCGGTACGTTGAGAATAGAATCCTGCAGGCTTGTTGATCACAATGAAGTGCTTGCATTGGTGGAGAATCAATGTCATGAGGAGGTGAAATATTGGCAGTTGGGAATGTCTTGTGTTATATCTTGGAATGGCTACGGGCCAAGCCATCAAGAACACATCTAGAGTTGACAATTCAGATAAATATATATTTTTAGTTTCAAATCGAATAAATAAATAAACGACGCTTGCATTTGTTGAAAAATAAGGCATGGAGCGCGAGCCGCTATTCAAGAGCCGCACTCTGGTCGTCAACATCGGCACTGGTATTGGTACCGAGGCTATTCACGGCAACGGATTCGCTGCTGGTTCTGTGGCTGGTATACGTGCTGGCATGATCTGCACAAACAGTAAAGCCTCCTTTAGACTCGTATTCAGCATCTTGTCGAGGCTCGTTGCTATGCATGATATTCAAAAATCGCAGAGCTTCACGTTCTTCGACGGTGTATAGTGTGTCGTAGACATACATGGAAAAGCTCAGTGGGTCGTGGAACTCGTCCTCGTAATCTTCGATGTCATGGCCAAACAATTTGTGCAATCGCCAAATATCATTCCACCTGGCCTTTTCATACCGTTCAATGGAACGGGTTCGATTCTCTGGGAACTGGCGATCGAACAGTATCTTCCCCATCGGTACACCACCATCGGCACGTCCGGCGTCAACCATATCCATTTCCTCTCGAATATCCTCTTCCACACGAGGATCGAAAATAGCGCCATCAAAGTCAACAATAAACACCCGATCGAGGTAGATTCTGTATTCTGTGGGGATGCGATCGACACGCGGCTTTACCCGAGCGTAGTAAAGGCTGTACTGGTTAATGTTTCCATGCGCCACGCCGCACGAATGCAGATCAGCAACGGCTTTGCATGCCAAGAGGAAATGATTTAGACTGTCGAAATGCAATTTGCCGGCCAATTCCTCCGGCTTGTTTGGATTGATTAAAGGCTGCAGCAGGATGTATGGACCCTTGTGATAGCTTGGTTCGAGCTCATCCTCGTAGGTGAAATTGATCCACCCGGAGTTGCGGAAAACGGGTGTGCTGATCCCCGAAATGCTATTGCACATCAATGCGGCCTTGAGTTCGCGGTCGAATAGAGTCATACAATCATAGCCAATTGGGCCATTTTCAATCCGCGGTTCAAAAACTTTCATGACTGCATCGTACGAATTGGATTGGAGGTTTGCGTCGGATTGGGTCGTTATCAGCTTCAACAGATGATTCCTGTTGATAGCAAACCATGACGAATTCACCCATGGACTCTGTAGAACGCGAATCAAATGCTCCTCACCGACTGTAACACACTTATTGGCAACAGCCATTGCTTTTCCGGCCTGAAATAGTATCAGAGCCTTCTTAGCTCGGTCAGTCATTTCGGCTGGCCTTGCCAGCTGGGATATTGCGTCTGCATAATCGTCCATATAACGCCAATCTCCTCCGCTTATGCACGTAAACTCGACCCTGTCAATCTGGAATGACAGCTTCTGGATCTCGTTGCTGTAGTTGTATGTCACCTCCAGCCCAGGCATGCATCGAGCCCATTGGTCGGTGAAGAGTCGCATTGTGCGCTCTGTTCGGACATACTCCGCCATCAAATAGTCCAGTCCTTCCGTCTGGAAATCTATTTTAGAGACTATAGCTTGCAGTTTCTCGAACTCCAAAGGGTCTCGGTCGATCTCGTGGTAGACGGTCGCTGGTCGTGAAACCGTCACCATTTTCTGCATAGTGATTGTGTTGATCGCAGTAGATGCTAACAATGCTAACCGTTAAAAGACCCACCAGGCTGGCTCTAATTCATAGTCGTATCAATAAAATGCGAGATATATAAGAAAAAAACCCACACTTATTATTTATAGATACTCTCGAATGATCAGTTGAAACGTAGAATGGCCGGCTTTGGCTGCTTTGAATGAACTCTAAATATATGGTCGTTCTCCCGGAAGGTAGGGGCGGTGGTACGCCGCATCTGGGCGTCGGGTGGGGTAATGGAATGACGATGGTGTCAGAATCCCACGTTTTCCACGCAAATTGTTGGGGCCCCACTTCCATCGTCGAACCTGCTCTACTGCAGGTTTGGTGTGCTTGATCGAAAACAAAGGGATCGACCCCGTGCTGCAATATGGCGTGCAATCCCAGGTGAGATCGCTTCTGCCATGGTGAACTGGCTGCTTGCATTCACAGCTCTCACCTCTCTGCGAGATGTCTTGTGCATCAGGTCCCACACACATAAGATAAGGAGAGCACAAAGGGCTGCTTCTACGAGACATTCTTGCGTACGGTCGGCCGTGGGCGGGTTGCTTGGAATGGTAAAACCGAAGTATATCCTTTGAACGGGATAAGGATATCCTATAAGAAGGTCTGATCTGACATGTGACCCTTAGCTGTTCCTTAGCTGGCATCGGGATTCGCTTTCGCATCGAGCCGCACACACCCATTTTGACTCAGTCGAACACCGGCAGCCAGGAGCAAATGACAAATTTAGGGAATTCTGAGTGCGCCTCTTTCTATCCCGTGATGTTTCGTGCTTTCAAGTGAGCTGGAGTAACTTAACTTGGCCTGGTTTGTTCGTGGAGCTTAGGCGTCTATATAGAAAGGTCGAGCTAAACCTACAGAGAAATCCGGCCCCAGGACATAATATACCGAGTTGTATTAAAGCATTGAATAATGTGGTTCAGATGGCTATTTTCTACCAATAATATAATCATGCGTTTGGCTGTATTGCGCTTGAACTTTCTATATAGAGACGCCGCATTACAAAAGCCCAACGGCCCAGGCGAGGTTTGATTGCCACACAACATCACCGATTCCTGCCCCGACCCTCCCCCACCCAGCATGGACCAGATTCTGTCGCTGTACCAGACGGTACAGAACAACTTGTCGCCCCAGATCGTGGTCGATGTTGTAAAGCGGACCATCTCACAGCCTCAGCTATACACTTTTGGCGAAATTCGCGACCGGCTGGTTGGCAAATTGAAAGATCAACAGCCACCGCAGCCTGTTGAGCAGTATTTGCAATTGTTAGACATCTTCACATATGGGAATTGGCAAGAGTATGTCAAGATGAAACAGCAGGATCCCAGTTTCCCAGATTTGGACAAAGTGCAGATGAAAAAGCTCAAGCAACTGAGTTTGGCCACAATTGGAGCCCAGAACCGCCGACTCGAATACACCACCATTGCATCGATGCTCGATATTGATAACAGCCAGCTCGAATCGTTTTTGGTCGACTCTATTTACGATGGATTGATCATAGGAAAGCTGGATACAAAGCGTCAGCTGCTAGAGATCAGCTCCGTATTTGGACGCGATGTCAGTGAGCAGCGCCTGAAGGAAATTGAACAGAGTCTGGAAGACTGGGTGGCTCGAACCGAAAGCATTCTGCAAGATACCGGGCTCTATATCCACCAGTACAGAGAAGATGCCGAGATTCGAAAAAAGGAGATCGAGGAATACAACGCCGTGGTCGAGAAGATCAATAGCGAATTGACCAAGAAGCGAAATCAGAACCAAATGGAAGTCGAAACGTCGTGAATAGTCCAAATGAGTGTGTAACGCGATCATAATTTATATTAATTTATAACCAAAAGCAGCCATGCCATGCCATTCCATTCCAGCAGTCCAATCCAATCTGCCATGCACGAGTCTTCCTTGATCGATTCTAGTAAGTAAGCAGAACATGGTTTTTCGTTTATATACTTAATAGTACCCTATCTCTGGAATATCCTTTAGAGCCGCCCGGTCGCTTGTGAAACATGCGGCAAACATCGCGGAGAGCCGCATGAACGATCCCCCGCACATGAATGAGCGAAGGGTCACCATCCAGTGTTGGCAAAGTCACCGCTGAGGCTAAATTCTTGAGCTCATTGTCTTGAAGAGTCCTTATCGCTTGAGTTTCGCTGCAGAAAATCCACGTATTAACGAGTTCACTAATTGAAGCGGCTTGTACTAAAAAGCGGCCGAACGTTCTGTCAAGCAAACGGCATACAATTCATCTGATCAGCCGATCAATGGAAACTGTTGGCCTGATGATACCTTCTCAGTTATCGAGCGTAGCGAGCCAAAAAAAAGTCAAGCTGCTCGATTCATATTAGGGTATACTGGGTTACTTGCGAACAGCCCAGTGCAACCGGAACGAATGGAAAGGTCAGTTTTTAAGCGAGAATAGTATAATTTATAAACAGACAAGTGAAAAACAAAATCCCAATACATGAGTTCAAAAAATGCAAAAACGACGAGATCTACGCATTCCACACCTTCTTGATAGTTTCCGTGATCCCCACATCGTTAGTTTCGAATTCATACAGACCGTAAAGAGCGCCAACAGTACCGGTCCATAGAGCATAAATAGCAACCTTGTGCCATGGGCCATAAACACGCTTTGGAATATAATCAATAATGCATGATTCAAGACCGATATGAGTGTGGACGATAATCAGCGACCCCAAGGCAGCATCCAACATTGGATACATAGAGCCACCAGCCAATGGGAACAAGGTCAATGGAACCAACCCAGCGGCAACGACTCTCTCGAATGACCAGTGGTAAGAACCATGGCTTTTGTTTGGTTCCGGAACTTTGACGGCCTCGTTAACTCCACCAATAATGCCTCCTGGTGGTTTTGGAATAGTGCCCAAAGGACGGACCATGGACAAAGCAGCTGGTCGAACGGTCGCCCGCAAAGGCATTGATAGCATGGATGTTCTTAGAGCAGGTCGAAACATCTGGAGTATTGTGGAGAATGTATTAAGGAAAAGTCTTGATCATCTTCAGCCGGTGGTGCATTCGCTCGGCCTGGTGGAAATGGCGCTGCTTCACGAGCCAATCACAGCGCAGCAATTTGACCTTTTCAAGAATTTTTGGTCCCACCGCTGGCGCGCCAGTATGCGCCAACCAGAAGACCAACCACCGCATAGCATCCATCCCGGGTGAAAATTTAAGACTTGAACTCTTCTTTTTCTTCTTTTTGTTTTGTTCTAATACATCAACACACTCAACCACCTCCAACCAATACAGCAATGTCTGCTTTGTTCCGAGTTTCCAGATCAGCTATCAAGGTTGGGCCACGAGCCTCGCTGTTGAAGCGAAGCTTGAACACTTCGACCACAGTGCCATACCCAAAGACCCAGACGACAACTCTGCCAAACGGGTTGACCGTGGCCACGGAGAGCTCGCCTTTGGCTCAAACCGCTACTGTTGGTGTGTTCATCGACGCCGGCTCTCGAGCTGAACACCAATACAACAACGGTACTGCCCACTTTTTGGAACACTTGGCCTTCAAGGGCACCAAGAACCGATCTCAACAGCAATTGGAATTGGAAGTCGAAAACATGGGTAGCCATTTGAACGCCTATACTTCTCGTGAATCTACAGTATTCACTGCCAAGTCATTGAAGAATGACGTGCCAAAGGCTGTCAACATTTTGGCCGATATTTTGCAGAACTCCACTTTGGAAGAAAAGGCTATCGAACGGGAACGAGATGTTATTATTCGAGAGTCCGAAGAAGTCGACAAGATCTACGAAGAAGTCGTCTTTGACCACTTGCATGCGGTTGCCTTCCAGGGCCAACCATTGGGCCGAACCATTTTGGGCCCACGAGAAAACATCATGGCCATCTCTAAATCCGACTTGACCAACTACATCAAGTACAATTACAAGGCCGACCGAATGGTTCTTGTTGGTGCCGGTGCCGTCAACCACGACGAATTGGTCACCCTTGCTGAAAAGGAATTCGCTGGTTTGCCAACCTCCAAGACCCCAGTTGCTCCAGGTACTGGGTCTCGAAATGCTCACGATGTGCCAAACTTCGTTGGTTCTGAAGTTCGAATTCGAGACGACACTTTGCCACAGGCTCACATTGCCATTGCTGTTGAAGGTGTTTCTTGGTCATCTCCAGAATACTACACTGCTTTGGTCGCTCAAGCTATCATTGGTAACTGGGACCGATCTTTGGGTTCCGCTACTCAACAAGGCTCCAAGCTTTCTGGAATTGTCGCTGAAAACCAATTGGCCAACTCATTCTTGTCCTTCTCTACCTCTTACTCCGACACTGGATTGTGGGGTATCTACTTGGTCACTGAAAACAAATCCAACATCGACGACTTGGTCCACTTCACCTTGAAGGAATGGAACCGATTGTCTGTTTCTGTCACTGAAGCTGAAGTTGAACGAGCCAAGGCTCAATTGAAGGCTTCCTTGCTGTTGAGCTTGGATGGCACCAGTGCCATTGCTGAAGACATGGGTCGACAAATCTCTACTACTGGCCGACGAGCTTCTCCACAAGAATTGGAACGATCGGTTGATGCTGTCAACGCCAAGGACGTCAAGGCCTGGGCTCAGAAGTACTTGTGGGATCGAGATATTGCAATTGCCGCATTGGGTCCAATCGAAGGTTTGCTGGATTACAACAGAATTAGAAACGACATGTCCATGATGCGATGGTAAAAAGATAATCTGGATAACAAACTAATGTAGACATTGTAAAAACTCATAATCATAAATTGAAAACTTTTTTGATTACTTGATGGATTACTCTGATAGTAATAATAATAAATAGCTAGGGACGCTCACTCAGGCAACTACATGTAATCTTCATAGTCGTCATCGTCATCGTCGAGCTGAAGATCTTTGAATATGCTTTCACGTGGTACACGTTTCATGACAGTAGCAGGAGCAAATACTGGTCCGATTTTCTCGACCCATCGCTCACGCTTTTCTGCGAGAGCCTTGATATTTGGCTTTTCAACGCCATTATTGGTGTTGTTGGCATTGACTGATGATGCATTGGTGGTGGTGGCAACCCCCTTCTTCTTTTTTGGTTTTGGAGCTCGGAATTTCTTCACATATGCCTGGTCGACTTGCTTATCAAGATCATCCAAAATATTGGAATATTCCTGGTAGGCCATCTGTTCTTGTACAATTGGTACGAGCCGTCGCTTGCATGCCTGATTGACTTTGGTCACCGTCTTGAGCTTCTTTTGGAGCATTCGCAATTCGTAGCAAATTTCATCATCTTCTCGGTCATTGACCCAATCAATTTCATCGGAGTCAGATTTGCCATTGACCGATTGAAGATTAACATCCACTATCCCAACATATTGAAACTCTTTTTTGAGCCGCTCCTCGAGCGACTTGAAATCTGTCTTGACAGCACTGGTTTTCCAACTCGAATCGATCAACGCGCTAGTTCGTTCTTCATCTTCTTCTTCTTTGATGATGTCGTCGTCTTCGTCATCTTCTTTATCTTGTTCAGTTCGTTCGGGCATCAATGCTGCTAGCAATCGTGATGCCAGCGGGCCGCACGAAATATCACTATCTGCCTCCAACACCAGATCAGAGATGAATTCCTCACCGCCTTTTGGATCATCTTTCGGAGGTGCTATCATCTGTGAAGGTGGAGGACTCAATGTGTAACCGCTGTTGTTACCGTCTTCCTCGGCCCATACTTCAGTGTATAATGGACTGAGTGGAGGGATGGAAAACGGCGACGTGAGGCCGGGTCGACCGTACTGGGAATAGCCACCGACCGCTTTTTGTTTGAGAAAAGATATATCCTCTTCGCCATAGGGCTTGAAATATGGTTCAATGGCGGTAGCAAATGTCGAGAATTGGACTTGGTTGGCTGGTTTGGCGCGTGTGTAATCTTGGTCTGGAATCTCCCCAGGGAGCATATCTTTCAAATCAACCGTTGGATAAGACGCCACACCATACTTCTTTTTCAAATATTCTTCACCATGATGTGGTAGACTGTTTTCATCAAACAGACCCAATGCAGCAATTGGAATGCTCTGGCTTTCCACAAACTCACTCTTAGGGTTCTTTTCATACTCTGGTGGAGTCTTACTAGTCGGGCGCTGATACTCGGTCATGTCAACATCAGCATCTTCGTCGACTGCAGCATTGCCATTCTCTGTCTTGATAGGCACATCCTCGAACATTGAATCGTCCTGGATCGAGTTGGCCGTGGTATCAAATGTGTTATTCTCCAGCGCGTCGGTAGTATTAGTCTCGTTTCCATCTCCCAAATCGTTGGAGCTTTCCTTTTCATCAATGTCCATAGTTCTGTCCTGTTCTTCTTCCTCTTCATCATCGTCATCATCCTCCTTTTCCTCTTCTTCTTCTTCCTCATCAATCTCCTCTTCTTCGTCTTCTTCTTCTTCGTCCCCTTCATTATCTTCACCTTCTTCTACTAGTGTCCCAGTTTCGTCTTCACCCATGGCGATATCCTCGGGTGATGATGCTGGTACTACTTCCGCCGCCGCCGCACCATCATCATCATCACCACCACTACCTTCTTCACTAGCGCGCGTCAATCGTGTTATATACTGGCGGCATTTTTTGGATCGAGCGCTTGTGCTTTTGACTAAGCTTGCTAGATCTTGTTGTAATTGTTGTAATGCAGAAATATCAAGTGTATCAGCCCCCGTGTTAACGCCAGTCGGGGCATCTGCCACAGCCGACAACAAGCTCGAATAGTACCTATCGTAGGGCCATTCACTTTTACTGGAGCTCAGCAATTCATCCACCGTTTTTATATCTTGCTCATGCCGAGTGGTGGCAGGTGATGCGGATCGCAGCGACTTGTGACCTTGTCGGTTGGTCCCCATCCGAACTTTTATTCTGCCTCGAAAAGACATCTTTGGAGCTCTGTGACGTATCCAAAAGCTTTATTTCTGAAGTGATGCCGCGTTGCTTGCTTGCTTGACTAGTACAACCACAAGATGGACAGTTTTCAAGACAACACTTTCCATCAACGTGCTTTTTTTGGGGTAACCCCTCGCTTTGGGAGCATCTCTCATCTGCGCAGGTGTCAAAACAACGCCGCGCTTGTGCCGGGTCAATTTAAGCCGCATCGCATCGCATCGTACGCGTTTTTTGTTTATCTGTGCATCTATTTCAATATTTCTGGTTAGGCGCGATTCCGATTTCTAGGTCGTCTTTTTGTAGAGGCCGCAAACAAGCTCCTCGGTGCCCTTAGTGAATGGCCCTCTAGACATCCAGAACAGCAACAACAAAAAAGCGCTCCTGCTATCTGATATCTTACAATGCAAGTATAATTACAGAAAAAGAACTAAAGATGATCCATCCAAATGGGCTTTCGTGGAATTCAGCTGGTGGGGATGCACCAAGGACCCCACTAAGGACGCTACCACCGGACCCAAAGGACCGACAATTACTCGTGCGCTGTGATTAAAACTGCAACACAAGCAGCCGTCCGTACCACAAGCAGGGAACTCCCAACGGAAACGGTGGCTACTCCCTTGTTATATCCCTTGTAAAAAAAAAAAACCTCACCACCAGCCACGCTGTTTTTTCTCCCCGACAACCTCCCCATTTCCGTGTGGTAACTTGCATATCATTTTCAAAAGTACCACATTTTTTGTATTGCTTCGCATCACATATAATCATGCCACCAAAGGAAAAGAAAGATCCTGATCTCAAGGTCAAGAAGGATGCAGTATGTTTGAATTTTGGAGATTTGCCTTCCTAGGGACAAACGCCCCAGCGGCGAACGCGTGTCTAACGACCGGGAGCCGCATTGACACTCCAACATCGCGACGCGAGATTGTAATCAATCAAAACTAACAACCGGAACAGCTTGTCAGCGCATTGTTCAGCTTATCCAAAGCAGCCACCGACACGTCGAATGCCACCTTGGAGTTTTTCTCTTCATTGACTAATGCAGATTCTGACACGGCGAAAAAGGTCTTGGCATCCGTGTCCAAGGACTTAGCAGTGGTCGGCAAGTTGCTTGGAAACGACATCCAAGAATCGGGAGTTACTGCTGCTGCGGGCTCGGAAGAAGAACCAAAGAAGCGAAAGCGAGGACCAAAGCCAAAGGACCCTAATGCTCCAAAACGGCCATTGTCGAGTTATTTTGCATACTTGTCTGAAGCGCGAAAAGTCATTCCTGAGGAACGAAAGGCACAAGGTCTACCGCCATTGAACAGTGCCGAAATTGCCAAGGACGTGTCTGCCAGATGGCGAGCACTTACCCCGGCTGAACAAAAACCTTGGAATGATCTCTACTTGAGAGAAAAGGAAAAATACGACGTGTTGAAAGATGCATACGACAATAAGGATGCCGCCGCTGTGATTGATGCAGTAGTACCAGAAATCACGCCAAAGAAGCTCGCAGTAGCGTCCGACTCAGACTCAGACTCTTCTGATTCAGACTCGGACTCTGAAGAAGAAGAAAAAGTCGTCAAGCCGCCAAGTCCAAAGAAGCACAAACCAGCCGTGTCTGCCACACCAAAGTCGTCTAAAAAGTCCACGACCACCCCAAGCACTAGCTCTAAGAAAAAGGACAGTGTAAAGTCGTCTCAGACGGCCATCTCGCCGGAAAAGGAAAGAAGAAAGGAGAAACGGGAAAAGAAGAAGAAGAGAAAGAGTGAGGCTTAAACTTGACTCAGATTGAATAATATATTTACAGTATTAATATGAACACGTTATTTTGATTTTTGATTGCTTCGGTATTGAATATAATATATTTATAGTATTTTGATTTAATTGATTACCGATTATTGCTACTCGCTCAACATTTTGAGAAATGGTCGATTCACGTTGATCCGAGCCGGCAAAAACTAGGTAGCTCAGAGAAAGATGTTCACACTTTGTATTCTGAAAACTCAAAGTGGTTTGTATCATTCAAATCATCAGCATTGAGGCTGTCCGACAACGAATTGTACAACTTCTGCCTGTTATGCCAAGTTCGTTACTATCCTGGAGCTCATCAAGTCAAGATTAGCAGATCGCGATTCCCAAATCAAGCTCATAATATGCGGCTTTTGGGCCAGGGAATTCAGATTAGAAGCAAACACGTCCTGGCTGACCCACTTACAACAAGACTGCCCCTTACTTTAATAATATTGCTCAGCTGGAATATCAATTCGGGCTGTACGATGCACGGCGGATCCAACCAGCCTAGATATCCCGTGTGCCTCCTGCTGCGGCCGTATCGCCCCACTTCGCTCCATTCTGTTTTTTATTGCAATTAGCGGCGCCTATCAGTTCCTGATTTCTCTCACTTTGCAAGAAGAAAATGATCAGGCTATTCCGGAATCCAAATGGAGCACGCCTCTGATATTTGCTATAGCCCTCACATACGCCATGGAATTTGCCCGTTCAGCTTTCATCATCGGTGCATTCGAGTGGAAGGTCCTAAGCGGCAGTAAGGACTTTCTAGACAGTAGAACGATTTCGGCAATTCTGCCTCTGTTTCATTTTGCACAGATGTGTCAATTCTTCTGGTATCTGATGGCATCCCGAAACAGGAATGCTCTCCAGGTATGATGCTGAAAGAACATTCACTAGTGACTAACATGAAAAAAAGTTAAAGCAGGTCATCGGGTTGTGTATATTCAATGCATGCATGTTGGTATACTCTTTTCTACTGCTTCGCGACACATACTATCATGTCACCAAAGGAAAAAAAAATTCTGATCTCAACGTCAATAAAGGAGAAGTATGCTTGAGTTTTGCAGATTTCGTTTCCAGAGCGATTTCGCGGTGCCGTCACCGATTTTCGGATTTGCAGTGGCACGAACAACCAATGGAGAGGACCGAAGCTGAGAGAACCTAATGTTCCAAAACAGCCATTGTCGAGCTATTTTGCATCAAGCACTAGCTCTAAGGAAATGGAAGGCTTGAATTCGTCTCAAACAGCCGTATCACCGGAAAGCGAGAAACGGGAAAAGAAAAAGAAGAGAACGGGTGAGGCTCAATCCTGACTCACATTAAATAATACATTTACAGTATTAATCTGAACCACGCTGTTTTGGTTCGCTTTGCTCGTTATTGATAAATCATCCATTCACATTCAATATAATATATTTACAGTATTAATATGAACAAGTTCTTTTCATGTCTTGTATTGCTCGGTTCGCTCGTTATCGCTTCTTGGTCAGCATCTTGATAAATGATCGATTGACAATAGCCAGCTTGTGTTGTTGGGCTCGCTTTTCAAACCCTGGCGATTTTCCATTAGATGCAGCCAAGATCTCTTCGGCGAGACGGACTGAAAAGTCTTTGGACGGTCGTTTGTTGGCGGCATCAAGGATCCAGAGCCATGCTTGTCGTAGTCGTTGCTTATTAGTTAGAGGCACTGGCACCAATTCAGCACGAGCACCACCATCTGTGTATCGTTTCAATTTGACCAATGGAGCCATATCTTCCAAAATGTCCTTCAACAGTTTGACTACATCGGTTCGCTTCTTCAAGTGTACCAAATACAATGCTTGAGACATGATCTTTTCAGCTCGAGCTTTCTTACCATCTCTCATGATCACATTGGTCAAGTAGCTGATTGTTTCGTCTTTTTCGGCAGGGATTGGAATGCCCTTGACTTTGGCGAGTTGCTCTTGTTGTTCCTCGGTCGCTTGGAACCGCTCAGATGCTTTCTCATCGATAGCTTGCTGGAAAATATCAATCTCCGACACTCCAGGGGGAGCAAATGCTTTGCTAGGTTGGTATGCTTCCTGGCCGTCTTTTGTGAATTCCGATCGTAGTTCTTTAAGCGAGTCTATCCATGCTTGCGCTTCTTGGTCGGCTTCTTCTCTCGTCATTGGCGCAGATGGGTCTTCATTTCGCAACCCAACAAGATACTTGGCCGATTGGAACGATGCCTGTTCCTTTGGCGTCGAGTAGAATCGAGTAGCGATTCGTGGGACAATCCGTATTCTCGTAGCTGACCGGATCATTTTTTAGTGGTGGTAACGGTGGAGGTCGGAGTGAGTGAAAATTGAAAAATTTTGGGTGACGATTCCCAATCAATTTTTGTCCACTCACATACGACAGTCCACCATTCTCTAAAAAATTTCAACTTGTGCATCCACAATGTCAGTTGCATTCAGATTCGGCGCATGTCGAAAGTTTTCGACGGCTCGTATCATTCGGAACAATGATCCTGCCGCCATTCTAGAGGCAGGGTTCAAGAAAATGCAAAATTCCGGCTACAAAAAATCGGACGAACAACTCAAGCCGCTGATCCAAGCCGGTAAAAAGCTAGGCATTTCAGAAAAAGATGTCCAAACTTTGTACTCTGAAACCTCAGTAGGAGAGGTATATCCAGATCAAATGTCTCCAGAACAACGGACACAATTTGCCAAACGAGAAGTGGCCATCTTGGCAGGCCCGACGTTAGACGAGCCATATCAGCACGACGAACTTCCTCCACTGGGTCACTTGCAATTGCATGAACATCGAGTTCAGCGAGAATACACTCGAATTGCTGCATACGACTTGCCACAATTGACCAAATACGCATCGCCATACCAACCGCCAGCGGCTGGCGAGGTGCTCCAGTTCAAGTATGTTTCATATCTTGGTGAAGATCATCCAGCCGAACAAAAGGTGGTTGTATCATTCAAATCATCAGCATTGGGGTTGTCCGACAAGGAGCTGCACAAGTTTCGACTGTTGTGCCAAGCACGGTATAACCCTGGAACTGATCAGGTCAAGATTAGCAGTTCGCGATTCCCAAATCAAGCTCAGAATAAGCGATTTTTGGGTCAGGTTGTTGAAGATCTGATCAAAGAGGCCAAGGTCAATGCTGAAGAAGTTGGTGATATTCCATTGGACACCCGTCATGCCGAGCCAAAGCTTCGTCGAAACAAGCCTATTTATCCCCCACACCGGTTCCCCAAGGAGTGGGAACGGCCCCAGGACGCTCCAAAGGAGAAGGACGACATTGTTTCTCGCATAACCCGCGACTTCTAAACTTTCATGTGGTGTAAATAGTATTAATAAATATGTCATGAACTATGCCTCTTTATTCTCATCATCATCCGGTGTATGCTTGGAATCCTTGGAATCATCAGACTCGGAAGATTCTATCGGATTGGCAGCTTTTGAACTATCGGCTGGCTGCTGCTCTTCTGCCGGCTCTGGATTCTTGGATTCTGCTGGTTTTGGCACATCTTTTACTTCAGTCTCAGGCTTTACATCATCGATATGCTCGGTCGTGGCCCCATTGCTCGCTGGTTCTTCGGCATTGCTCGAGGCCGCCTGCTCGGCTGGTGCTTCACTCGCCGCACTTTGGTCTTCCTCGTCTGTATCCAGTTTACGCACTTTGGCGGGCGGCAATCCTGCAATTTCTGGGTCCAATGATGTATCATCTGGTGGTGGAGAACTGTCGGTGTCTACAACCCATCCGAGCTCTGTGAGCACAATGCCCTTCTTAGCTAGTTCGCCGCCCTTTGGCCCCTCTTCCTTGGCCAGTTCCTGCTCCAGGTCGAGCTTGTCGTAATCAGAATCGCCTGAAGAGACGCTCAGAATCGCCTGAAGCGCATGCAGCAACTTCTGGGGATGTTGCCGTGAATAAAACTTGGTGGGGTCGTTGAGTACTTCTGCAAGTCGCTGGAGGGTGAACGGGGGTTTGGATGCAAAGTTGGTGGATAATGTTAACTTTACTTCGTCTTTCAGCGTCTCAAGCTTCTGTGTCGTACCGGTCAGTGGATCCGTATACTCTTTATCGACGGATTCAAAGTCGCTCTTAATCACAGAGTCGATCCGATTCGAAAACATGGGCACCAATTCGGTCCAGCCGATCTCCAGCCCAGACATGTCGCCGATCCGCGCTATATGTGACAAAACCTCTTCTAGTATTGCGTGTTAGTATGCTAGAGCAAGACGGAAAACAAACCTTCGGGGACTTCCAGCGTCATGTTTGGGAGGTTCGGGAGGTCTGTCGTGTGGTTGTTTTGCGTACACGGGCGAGGTCTGAGATGCATGTGGAGGTTGGGACAGCCCAGGCGAGGGGTCGGATACACCATGACACCGATGGAATTGGAAGCATAATCTATAAAAAGAGCCGAAAAGCGAAGTCACGCGATTAATTACGTAGCTGTAATCAATTCAGAATTGATCGTTCCGGTGACGGATGGATGCTTCGATGCGTCGAATTGCCAATAGGGCTGGGCAGGCAGGGCGCAGACTGGTGCTTTTTGGAAGCACAGATAGGCTCATGGAAACTATCAACGGCAAAATTCGGTCATATTACACCCTGTCGGGGGCTTCAGCCCCAGCCAAGAGAGGCGCATTCTGAACACCACGAGACTGTGTGGCCGTTCTTAGAGCGTAGGTGTCGGGCCGCGGCGGCGCGTTGTAATAACACCAAGATCAGCAGCTCCAGGGCAACACATGCATTCAATTTCATGCGTGCTTGGGAATTGCTGCTCTTGGTACAAGACCACCTGGAGCCAGGATCTTCCTGGTAGACTGTGCTCTGCCGCCGATCGAAGCAGTATCCCACGATGGGGTGGTCACAGCCACCTTCCGGAGAAGCATTGCTGAACACCCAAAGATCTCCAGAGAATGTAAACATAGAAACTTTATAATATGGCACTGGGCATATCCACGCCGTCGCTAAGCAACCAGCAACTGGCAACTGCAACGGTTTCCACCGGAAGGAAGACTCGTAGGCTGTGAGCCCTGGGCCTACCGGGGCTATGCAGGCGTGCGCGTGGTGGAGCTCAGATCAGAAGCAAGCACGTCTCACTCATCGGTTGACCCGCTTGCTAGCGGGCAGCCCCTGATTTGTAGAATAAAATTGTTCAATCCGGGCTTATTGATGCACGGCGGGTCCAGCCAGTTTAAATATCCCTTCGGTGCCTCCTGCCGTCGCCGTTCCGCTCCACTCCACTATTTTTTATTGCAAACGACCACACACTTTGCAAGAAGAAAATGATCAGACTATTCCCAGAATCGAAATGGAGTACGCCTCTGCTATCTGCTGTGGTTGTCACATCGCTCGTGGTGCTGGCCTTTCTAGGCTTCATCTTCGGTAGATTCGAGTTGGATGTCACAAGCAGCGGTAAGGATTTACCACAGAGTCGAACGATTCCGACATATCTGGCCCTGTTTATTTTTGCAGAGCTGTATCAATGTTTATTGTGTGTGAACGCACTCCGAAATAAGAATACTTTCCAGGTATGATACTGAAAGAATATTCAAAAGTGGCTAACTTTAAAAAAATAACAGATTATCGGGTTGTGTATATTCAATGCATGCATGTTGGTATATGCTGCTCTTCAGTATGACCAGATCCAAAATGCGATCACGGTGCTTGTGGATCATAACACTTATGATGTCTCAAAATGGCCAATCCTGAAGGCATTCATCATTGCCGTACCCGCAGTGATTGGGCTGGGCATGTTGACAATGTGTGCGTTGGCCTACAAGCTGTATGAAGAGTTTGGCTGGTCCATTTACAAGCATGTCGGCGCAGATATCAGATTGAAGCAACGATACATCTGCTTTTTGATCTTTGTGACACTATTGAAATACGACTTCTTCTTCTTCCTGGGATTCACTATCCAGTTTGTTGTGATTGTGCTTAATAAGGGAGATGTGGAATTCATATTGACCATTATTGTCATTCCATTGACAATTATTATTCTGTGGTTGGCGTTGCTATTCGTCAAAAGGGAATCCAAGTTAGGCATGTCCGTCATCATTGGCATTTTCTTTGCGGGTATGGCATATTTCCTGTTCAAGCTGGTACGAATGTATCAACCTTCTCAAGAATATAAATACCTGGCTGCTCGCAAAACATTGACCGTATTTGCAGTATTGACACTGGTGCTTATTGTAGCCACCATTGTTAATGCTGTCATGTGTATGATAAACTTTGACTGTGGATTGAAGCAGATTGTGTCTTCGGGCAACACGGATCCACAAGAAGAGAAATACCCAATGGACATGATGGACACTTATGGTGGATACACCAAACCCAGTGGTGCCAGAATGACCATTGATTAAGCCGGCTGGTCCGCTTGTTTACGACAACCATGTAACATTATTTTTACTTACGAATCTTTACGTTTTCCTTCTTCTGTTCATTCGATGTTTTGTGATGATGTCTCCCTGCCTTGCTCAGAGCTTTTTTCAACTGCTTCTGACGGATATTCTCGATATCCCGTAGCAATTCCTCTCTATACACTGTGTATATTTGCTCATCAACCCATCGATCTAGCGGCACGGGGCATGGTAGACGCAAGGTACGCAGCTTGTCATCGTTAATCCAGCTATCCATCTCGCGCCGCTCCACTGTCTCAACTTCGGGCAACCGGTTGAGGTAGTTGATGGCCGACTCTTCCGCTGTGCACAGGAACCTCACACCGGCTCTGTGTGTGGCCATCAAGTTGTATTTGTGAAAAAACCGCTTCATGTTGGTGTTATCAAAGCATTTGACGGCAAGAAACATGTAGCCGTCATGTTCTCGCGAAGTGATCCAACGGTTGTGGGGTTTGCGGAACGGCGTAGCTTTTTTGTGTCGTGCTCGGAAATCGTCAAAAATCATGTTCTGCGTGGTGAGGAGAAAAGAAGAAAGATCCAGATAGATGCAAGGGTTCTGGTATTGGCGCGACGGCGCCGCGGGATATATGGCGTGCGCCGCACCAGCAACCATTTTCGGCATCGGATTATGGCAAAAATATTAGTATATTAATTATTCCTATGGTGTTATTTTTTGGATCGTTTTGCAAATTTGGGCATTTTCCACACCCGAACCCGTGCCAGGTAGTAGCAGAATAGCATGGCAAAGGTATTGAACAACAGATAAGCAAAGAGGAACCCGAAGTTTCGCCATTTCTGGCTTGTGAAATGTGCACCAATGGTTTCCAAGAACTGGTCACCAGTTTCATAGCGGCAATATTGGCAATCACTGATGGCATTGGGGTCCACAAGGTATCCGCCAACCCGCATCACGAACGCCCCAGCATAATCGCCGCACGACATTCCGTTTGGCGGCTGGAACAGGTTGAGCTCAGCTTGCGCACACACAACTGGCCGATCGTGTAGCATCACGCCAAGCAAGGACTGGATAAAGTATGTGTATGGCGAGAGCTTCCACATAAATGTCCAGAACCCAGGCATTTGTGACGGCGGTTGCACCACCCCGCAAAACGCAATCACAAATGAGAACAAAATCGACAATGTAATAGCAGCGGTGGGGGCGTTAGGCGTGAAGTAGACAACGCACAATGAAAACGACAAGTAATAGAACTGGAACACCAAGTTGTAGATCAGGTAGTAATATCCTGCCGTCTGGGCTGAGGTGTCATAGCCACCAGCAAAGTAAAACGGAAGAAACAACAACGTTGATAATACAATCTGGTACTGGAACTCGACCAGCAGTTGTGCAAGCAGCAAATGTGACCAGTGGAAAGTGTTGCTCTTGGATTCTCGTACCTCGTACAGATCTCGCGATGCAATGGCAAACTCCTGAGTCATTTGCGACAATGGAACAGCTACAATAACACTCAAAAACACTGCAAACATAACGTTCTGCATATCTGCTAGTGAATAGCCGACCTTCCAAAATGTGAACCCAACAAAAAGCCCTGCTATAACAAAAAGGACCAGCTTGGCCATGATGTACACTGGAGAGCGCCAGAACTGGGTCAAAGTGCGTCGATACACGTACCAGAACTGGGTCAAGTGGTTGACAGCGAATCGACTAGTAAGGCGCGGGTCTGTGGATGGATCCAGGGCTGTATCAGCAAGCAGGCCGGCATGCATTTGCTCAATCTCGTTGGTGACTTGTTCGTATTCAAGGCTGGCCTTCCATAGCTGATGCCAGTCTTCAGCCACCGATGCAGTAGCACCAGCACCGATACAATCGAGAATATACTCGGCTGGATTTTCAAGAGGCATACACTTTCGAGCGCCTTGCCGTTCGAAATAGTCGATCAAAGTGTCGGCATTGTGTCCGATGTCACCAAAGTACACAGTTTGGCCGCCTTTTTGCAACAGCAGCAGCCGGTCAAATTGCTGAAACAGCGTGCTTGAAGGCTGGTGAATCGTACACAAGATAGGCATTCCTGTCGCTGCCAGAGATCGCAAAAACTTGACAATTGACCAAGCTGACTGGGAATCGAGCCCCGAAGTGGGCTCATCTAAGAACAGCAGTAGCGAAGGCTTGGCGACAAGCTCGACACCAATAGTCAGCTTTTTTCGTTGTTCAACGTTCAACCCTCGGCCTGGGGAACCAACATATGCCTCAGCATAGTCATCCATGCCCAGCAGCCCAATGATCTTCTCAACGTATTCCAGCTTTTCACTGTCGGGGACATTGCTCGGTTGCCGCAGCCGCGCCGCAAACACCAGCGACTGCCGCACCGTGTACTCAGCCAAGTGGACATCTTGTTGCAAGCAAACTGCACTCTTTCGCTGGAACGATGCATCTGTTGGGCGGCCATTGATGAGAATATCACCGCCGATAGTACCAACTTTTACTCGTTGAGATAGCACATTTAACAGGGTGGTTTTGCCAGCGCCAGACTCGCCCATCAGCGCAGTAAGACCAGGCTTGACATAGCCCTGTACGTTGTCCAACAGCTTTCGCTTCGAGCCATCGTCGGTAGTAATGGTATAGTCCACATTTTGCCATGAAAATACTTCGTGTGAATTTGTCGTGGTCAAAGAACTGTTCAGCTGATCGGCATCTGCCACACGACGCTCTTCAATGCTTTCGGGCATATAACCGCGCTTGAACAGCAGCACGTCGCCACCGCCTGCCACTTGTTTGACCCTTTCGGTGAGCCAAGTATTCAATGCCAAAAAGAAGATCCAAAATCCGATAAGAATGCCGATATTTCGCCAGAAATGCGACCACTTGTACCGGTACGCCATGTAAGCATATCGATCACCGTTCACGGTGGCTTGGCCCGGTACAGAACCAACAAACGCACAAACTTGGTTCTGCAATGAAACGTTTTCATACCCAGGGCCAGATGGCACTAAGATATCACAAGGCATTTCTCTGCCATGGAACTCGTTTGATACCAAGTTCTCATATGCATATGCCAACGGGTTGATGTAATTCATCCATCGGAACCATGGGTGCATTGACGGCGTCGGAACCATGTATCCAACATACACCAGCACCGGCATCAATATCAGCCCAGACAAGGAATTTGCGGTAGCCGATGATGAGTTTGCTGCAGCAACACTCAAAAACATAAACGCAATTCCTTGCGAGGCCACTAAAACCGTGAACAAGAACAAGAAGAACTGTCCTGCCTTCTTTTGCAACCCCGTCAGGAAATAAACAACGATCACAAAAATGGAAGTTACCGTGACCTTTATAGGGAAGTCAGTCACAACCCGTTGTAACGCTTCAACCGATGGATGGAAAAATGAATACCCTTTTTGTTTGTGTATAATTGGCCGGTTCTCAAACGACAGGACAATCTCTGCCAACGCGGTCATAGTGGTGAACAGCAGCGTAAAAAACATCACACCGCCTCGCGAAAAGGCACCTGTGGTGGTATCCGAGATATTGTAAAATAAAGAGCCAATGATTAATGCTTGTAGGATGGTACCGACGGTATTTGCGATAGTAAACATCCTGTCGCCAAGGACACGTTGAAACCCTCGCTTGACTCCGAGCCGCAGCTGAGCCGCATATGACAGCACGTACTTTGACCGCTTTCGTTGGTGCTTCATCTTCGCTTCGCGATTGATTGAATCGAATCGGTCGAGGGTCTGCTGAGGGTTGACAGTGGAGTTGTACTTGTCGATATTGGACATCAATCGAGCGTATTGGGGTGATCCGTGCCAGTATTCAACAAACTCTTCAACAGTCTGAGGCACATTAATGGCACCTTCTTTGAGAAATCGGCCATTAATATCAGTGATTGCGGTCAAAAACTCAGAAGTAGACTGCCGTGGTTGTCGTTCGTACCCCATATCTTCAAAGTACAAAGCAGCTTCTTCGACTGGACCAAAATACACCTGATGGCCCTTGTAAACCACGGTGACCTTGTCGAACAAGTCATAGATGTTTTCACTGGCCTGATAAATAGCCACACACGCACATGTCTTGAGCCAATTCGTTGAAGCTCTAATGGCTTGAGTAAATTCCAACGCAGTCGAGGCATCCAAGCCTCGTGTGGCGTTGTCCCAGCAGTACACAGAACCCCGAGCCGCCAATGCTTCAGCAATAGACACTCGTTTCTTTTCACCACCACTGCATCCAAGCACAAAGTCATTTCCAACTTTGGTCTTGAACACCTGTCGTAGCCCAAATACAGTGCCCAATACCTCCACTAGCAAGTCCTCAAACTCTTTTCGAGACATGCCGTCGAGCCGTACGCGAGGAGTCCGCGACGCCACGGCAAACCGCAACGTCTGCTCTACCGTCAAAAACGGGAAATGCATATCCACTGCTATATTAGCCTCTTTTGTTACTTTCTTTTTTCCCTAGTTTTCACGTACACTCGGGGTTGTAGATAATATCCTGGCTAAAGTTGCGCCGCATTTCGTCAAGGGTCACGCCATCATATAACAATTCGCCATTGAGTCCCTTCAATTGGTCAATCTCGCCACTGATTGTTTTCAATAAGGTTGAGCAACCAGCACCTGGTCTTCCCAGAACTAGAACCATTTCGCCCGGTTCAACCAACCCATCGAACCCTTGAATGATCTTTCGCAACGGCGGCCTGCCTCTCTTAATCAACTGCACCGGAACCGTTGCAATTGATCGAAACACTTCAGAGACCGAATCGCCATATTTGGTGCCCGCATCGACTCCCAATGCTTCTAATTGTTTGAATGTAATACCGGTTTTGTTCATTCGCAGACCTTGTTCGTCGGCTTGTCGCACCACCGACTCGAGCAATTGCTGCAGGTTGAAATCATCCGGGTCTAGAGAAATACCATTCTTTCGAGTAGAGCTTAATACCTTGCTCAAGTTTTCCAATTGTTCAGTCGCATGAGGATCGGTCAGCACCTTAGACAGCTGATGTGCCATCACCGAGTCCTCATGCAGCTTTTCCGGGTCAGCCAGAGATCTTTCCGGGGAATCGGACATTTTCGGACTGAGATATATTTTGTGAAATCTTATTAGGCAAGGCTTCTGGACATATTTATATATTCCGGGTCGTTAGATGCTCAAGGGGAATTACGTAGCAACGGGATACCGTTGGTTGACTGTTCGCCACGCGGCATACCGGTGACTGGCATGGAACAGAAACAATAAATATGGTATCATTCCCTAATTACCATCTTGCAAACAAAACTCCTAGCCCCGATACTATCTACTGGCTATAGAGTTAGTTTCTAGCGGGGCAACGGAATCCCGTGGACTGATGCGGCTACTTGGAGTCAAAACGCCACCCGGGAGCTGGCGGCTCGGGCCCAGCCGTGCGACCGACAGCTCTGTACTCTTCTCCAGCTTTTAGTTCTATTCCGTGAGCTGGCTATCGGTCATCCCTTTCAGTCATATACACAATGCGGTTCGTGACAAATAATTGGTTGATTTAGCTACAGCGGTGAACCGACCTAGCCTCCAGTAGCCCCATCAAATTGCCACGCCGGTAAGCCGTCCGACAGGCTGCATGCACAGAGACACTGGGGTATGCATCGGCAAGCCGTACTATGACAAATATCTAGGCTACCTAATACATAAATATGCGCAAAACAAATCTGATTTTGAAGCAAAGAAAAGGCTACTTAATCCTGCTTATCGCTATCTCCGAATTGATGAATGCTATGATGTCTGACCCGTTCTGGAAAGTGATGACTATAAAAGTAATACACCGAAAGCACCAGTGCAGCCACAAATGATGCAGCACAGCACATAAGAAGTTCGGCACGAGAATACAAGGAACCGGGGAATTTGGGCATGGTCGAGCCTTGGTACCATTTCACATCGAATTGAAGCGTCACAGTCGAGCCAATGATAGATTTTTGCTGAGTGGTATGGCCAGTCGAGAATGCCACAGCAGATGCAACCGTGTTGTTACGGGTGTGAAATAGAACATTGTATGATGGATCTACGTGCAAATGACTTTCACTTATCTCGCCTTGGAGGTTGAACGGCAGATCCACATAATCATTCTCCCCGACTGCGATGCGGCATGAATATGGTGCATCCTTGTGTATGTACAACTGGAACAGATGGAACAGTTGGTCCACCAACTGAATCGTGCAATTCAATTGTTCATCCTTGCCATACGTAAATGCTAGAGGCGTAGATGCTGATTCTGTGCATTGTGGAAACGGTGTATAGACAATGTTTTCTGATTTTCTCTGTGTTAGTGTTGGTATTACCAGGTCTGTGCCTTACTCTCGTCATCAAAAATGTGCTCGCCAGTATCGATATGCCGGTTGATGCAGGTCACCGGCAACCTGTCTCCAACCTTTATCTCAGCAGCAGCAACAGCCGTCGTCAGCATCATCTGGGCCTGGACCACCAGCAGCAAGATCCAAAGCATTGTTGTGAAGTCGGAGCAATGAGTGATGTCAAGGTCGACACAACAACATGCCCTGGAAACTTTTTAATAGAACAACAACAAAAATATAAAAATAAAAAAAAATATCCAGAGACACCGTGAAACTAAACCAATGGAATGGCTCCGGATTGGAACTTATTGTACTAGAATCGAACTGGCGAATCGAACAGACTTGGGCTCAGACCCGCTGGTCGAAAGCTCATTTTCAGCGCCCGGATGCAATCAAATGATACACAATTCGTGGCTGGAAGTGAAATCGAATAAATGAATTTCTTGAGGACCATGAATTGAGTGCAATCAGATGATCATTTGTGCGGTGTGTCGAGCCATCACCTTCCTAGCTCAGGAAACTTCATCCCAGATAACATCAACACACACTACAGCATGACGACACTGACAGAAACGGCTCGAAAGACACGCATTCTGCCACCGCAGCCCAAAGAATTCTCGGCTCATCAACCAGAGACGATACGAATATACCCGGTGTCCAATTACATATTCTCTACCAAAGGAGTCCAGCCAGAAGAAGATGCATCAGTCCAAGCACGACTACATCGACTACATGAACAATACAACCACAGCGGCATGCGACGGTCATGCGAAGCTGTATTGGTATGTCACGAACATGGCCATCCTTATATTCTCATGTTGCAAATTGCCAGTTCCGTCAACAAGCCCTTCTTCAAGCTTCCTGGCGACTACTTGAAGCCAGATCAAGAAGAGATCACTGGACTTGGAGATATATTGACCAGTCAATTCGGTCCAGAAAATGGATCCCAAGGAGCAGATGATCAATCCAATTACACTTGGCAGATTGGAGAATGCCTAGCACAGTGGTGGAGACCTAATTTCGAGCATTTCATATATCCGTTCATTCCAACACATTGCACCCGTCCAAAAGAATGCAAAAAGCTGTATATGGTGTCAATGCCCCAGACAAGAGTCATGGCAATTCCTCAAAATATGAAAATGCTGGCAGTACCCTTGTTTGAACTGTATGACAACTCGACCCGCTATGGCAGCATGTCGGCATCCATCCCGCTGTATCTATCGCGATTCAACTTTGAGTACTGCGATGCTGATGGGAATGTCACCAGTCGCACTCCGGCTACTGCATCAAGTTAAAAAATGTCAATTTCTTTCTTTGGAATACATAATGTAATAAATAATAAATTTTTCATGATCACGAAATCCACCGTTGGCGCTGGAAAAAGTCGTATATTCTATTCATCTTAACATGATCAATCTTGACCAGCTCCTTGGCGGTCTTCTTTCGCAATACACCACCGCTTCGTAGCATTTCTCGAAACAGCGTCTCCTTGATGGCAAGATACGGCTTGGGTTTCACCCGCAGCTGGCTGCATAGCGTCTGCTCATCTTCTGACAGCAAGCCAAAGTCTGGACATTCCGAAATATCCAGAGCATGCGAAGTAGGTTTGCCCAGATATCTACCATTCAGGCCGTTGCCATTGCCATTGCCATTGTGGCTGCCGTTCTCTTCACTTTCTTTGGCGCCGGGGGCCATATTCACCGGAGCCGCAGCCCAATCAAGCGAATCGTATGGGTGCCGCGATGATGGTAGAAGTAATTGCTGAGGAATGCCACCGACTCTCATCAATGCGTTGATTCGCATGCTCTTGTCGCGCTCATATTTCTGAGCCGCATCCAGGCTCTTGATACCGGCCCGCCGATATTCCTGCAATTCGGCAATTCGCCGTCGCGTCTGGAACTCGGTCATGATGGAATCTTGAAAGTCTATAAAATCCTTGGCAGTCATGACCCGAGCAAAGGGCCGGATTTTGTTTGCCAGGTCTTTCTCCTCCTTTGCGCGCTTTTTATCAATAGCATTGTTTTTCCGATATTCAAGCATGCGATGTTCAAACATTGTCCGTTTCTTCTCGGCGCGGCTCGTGAGCCGCGAGCTATAAATATCCAGAATGGCCAGCTTGATATCGACATCGGCCTCGGCATCTTCAGCATCGAACACCATATCCTTGACAGTGTTCTCTGCTTCGTTTTCATGCTCCACTTCAAACTCGAGCCGCCCAGGCATGAATCCTTGGACTTCGTGACATGCCGGCACTGATGCAGTTGGTTTGGTCTTGGGGATGGGCATGGCATGCACTTGATTTTTGCGCTTTTCCAGCCGCAATCGCTTGCGTTCTGCAAACTCAGCTGCTGTGATATGGAACTTCTTGTTCATCTGAGGCATTGGATAGCTCGGTGATTCAAGAAAAACCGCGTTGTAATGAGCCTCAACCTCATCCTTGGATCGGCCGCCAATATGATCGGCAATATCTTGCCAACTCCCCAGACCCTGGGTCTCGGCGCCCTCAATTAGCAGCAGCTCTTCATCGGCGCCCCAATCTTCATCAAAAATGGGATATGCATGTTGTTCTACAATCATATAATCGTGTGACGGTTTGTGGTTTCCAGACGAGCTTCCCTGGGCAAAACACGCCACGCACAAGTCATATTCGTCGCATTCAGCACACCGGATTCTGACCAGATTTGTGCAATCGCATGAGCAAATATCACAGTGAAACCTAAAATAGAGGAGCCATGTGTTAGCAAGGAACAGAAATAGAAAGCCGCACGGCATCTGCATTTTTGTGCGGTGGTCGCGTCATCCTCTTTACGAAGGGGAAGCAGGCCACCCGCAAGCTTGTGGCGACAACGCCAAAAATTCAAGCGGGGAGAGGGGGAGTGATCGAAAAAAAACGGCACTTACTTTACGCCTGGTTCCGCTACCTTTAACGGGTTGGCGGTGGCATTTTTGCGGTGGATTACTGTCATTGCCTCCGTGTTATCAATATGCGAACGGTCGACTCGTAGAACCCGCCAAAATTGCGTGGAATTTGAGCGGGTAAATAGTATGGGGTATCGTTGGTTGTGTGTTGCCAGCAGTCAAGTCCACCAACCACGCAGAACAAGAAACAAGGTGGGAATCGCTCCAAAGCAATACATTTCCAGTGGTGCCTCCGCGTGCGTTGGCAACGGGCAGCGCTGCTGGGTAACCAACGGTTGCCATGGCAGCGGGTCTGGAGAGTACGCGTGCGCACAGTTTAAAGGCGTACCGTTGAGAACGAGGAATCAAAGAGCAGTCACAAGTTTCCTCTTTCGGTAATTCACCGTAAAAGTGTGCGCGTTCCCACTGGACGCTCGACAGTCAAACCAAACCCACTCAAGATTTTTCCAACCAACATCACCAACTTCAGCAACACATCAAAATGGTACGTCGAAATATACCCCATATTTTGCATGAAGCTCTTGTGCAAAACCAGCATAAATCTCAATAAAACTAACACCATAACAGGGTCGAGTTCGAACTAAGACTGTCAAGCGAGCTGCTAAGCAAATGATCGAGGGTTACTACCCACGACTCACCCTCGACTTCGAAACCAACAAGCGATTGGCCGACGAAATTGCCTACATTCCATCCAAGCGATTGCGAAACAAGATTGCTGGTTACACCACCCACTTGATGAAGCGAATTCAAAAGGGTCCAGTTCGAGGTATCTCTTTCAAGTTGCAAGAAGAAGAACGTGAACGACGAGATCAATATGTTCCAGATGTGTCTGCTTTGGACTTGTCCCACACTGAGGGTCAAGTCGAAGTTGACGATGTCACTGCTGACTTGTTGAAGGGTCTTGGTTTCAGCAAGTTGCCATTGAACGTTACTCGAGTCACTGCCAACCAACAAGTTGACCGACGATACCGAAAGCGAGCCTAAACGGGAGGTTTTTGCTATGAGATGACTGCAACAACAAGAACAACCTAAAAATTTCATGTAATTATTAGATATTAAATCTATCTGGATAACGAATTTGTTCGTCTTGGGTGCATTTTTGTAGATGGCGTGTCTGTGGAATTGTAAAAGAACGAGAATAGAGAGGACCTAGGTTATTATTATGTCATTACATGCTGACCGGATATACAAAATGCTTATTTAAAAGAGGAAGATTAGTTTTGGCTTGGGTTTTCATTATCAGTTTCAGCCTCAGGAGAAGGAGAGACCTTTTCGTCGGATTGAGCTGGTTGGCCCTCCACGTCCTTCGGGGTTGGTTTTTCAGGCAGCGGAATTCGCTTATTGGTGAAACACAAGGTGCAGAAGAACGCCGCAACTTGGAACGCCATGGCAGTCAACATGACTTTTTGGAATGCTACAACGTATGCATGGATCACTTCTTTGCTGAGTTCAGCTGGCAGATCATGGATTGCCTCGGGAGAGTTGATCAACGTAGACGTTGGCACTGGAAGATCCAAATGAGACAGTCCTGATGCAAACACCACCGATTGAATAGTTTGACCGAGTTGAGACCCGATAACACCACCAAGCGATCGGCCAAAGCCAACCAAAGCAGTTGCAATCATGACACCACCAGCATGCTTTGGTGCTGCAACTTGGGCAGACAAAGCACATGATTGGAACAAGCACCCGATACCAATACCTGGAACGATCAACAACCCAATTCTTTTACCTGTAGAACTGTTTTCATCCAGCAAACTGAGCAATCCGAACCCAATTGACGACACAACTGTGCCGAAAATAGCGAATGGCTTAGTGTACCGCGTCTTGGAAATGGAGATACCGACGATAATCGACAGCAACACCACTGGCACAATAGTTGGCAGCAAATCAATCCCAGAATGCATTGGATCTGCGTTCATGGCAACCTGGAAATAGATAGCCAAGTATAGAATTGCCATCATGAATCCGCCAAACACGAAGAAAAAGGCAAGCACCGGTGCAATGACGGTAGGGATCTTGGACACAAACGCCGGGATCAATGGGTGCTTGGTGAATTCGAAATTCCAGACAGTAAATGCAATCAACAGGCATCCACCAACAACAAAGAATGAAATGACCAATGCACTATTCCATGGTTTGTCGGTTGACCCAAATGTCAACGCCAACAACACCAGCACGAGCCCCGCCGCAAGCAACGCGGTGCCAACATAATCGATCATCGCCAGTTTTTCTTTCAACGAGCCCTTTGGATGTGGAGGATGGAACAACAGCAGAATCAGGACAAACGCAAGACCGCCAAATGGAAGCAGAATGTAGTAAGCCCATCGGAACGAGTTGGTGGCATTAGCCAATCCACCGCCCACCAACGGACCGACCACCGACGCAACACCAAAGGCTGCACCGACCATACCCTGGAACATACCTCGACGGTCGATGGACACGATTTCGGTCAAGATCATGAAAACCAAGATCAGGATACCACCGCCACCGACACCAGTCAAAACCCGGCCACCGATCAACATGTTCATACTCTTGGCCAAGGCACAGACCAATGTGCCAATTTCAAACAGAGCCAACGCCACCAGCATGGCATATTTTCGACCGAAAATGATACTGAACTTACCCCAGTTCATGGACAAAACGGCCGTGGGAAGCAGATACCCAGCGGCAACCCAACTGACCTTGGCGAAATCGTCGAACTCATCACCGACTAATGACAGAATGGTAGCGATAATTGTTTGATCCATGGCGTGGCAAAACATGGACATTAGCAATGCAAATGAACACAGGATTAATGGCACCCCATGCAACACCTGGTCTGCTGTTTTGGTACCATCGCCAGAATCTTCTTGGACATTTTCCTTCTCGTCTTCAATTTCGATCTCGGGCTGTTGTGATATTATATCTCTTGGCTCGCCCTCCAGCGAAGACGATGTATCTTCTTGTGCAGGTGTAACACTAGTTCCCTGCTGTTTTTCGACTGTTGTCGTAGAATCACGTTCTAGTTCTTCCGAAGACATGGTTGTTTGGTTAGTGAGGGAAGCAAAAGCCGGAAGGGGACAGGTCAGTCAACCTTTATATGCGATGGATGTGATGTGGTAATACAGCGGACAATTCGGAGTTAGCCCCATAAATTCTCGGAGTCACTATGTACATTCACTTAAAAAAAAAATTATTTGGCCCTACGACCGTTAACAAGCATGATGTTTGCGGACTGCGTCTATGTATCGGCATGCCGTTTGCTCGAACGGCTGGCGTCGGCATTGTTTCAGTTCCGCATATCAGAACCCCCGATCCGATCGGCATCCCGATGGAACAATGACTCGTCCTCCCAATCAGGCACCGGGAATCGCGATCCGCGATCCGATATTTTCGGAAGCATACAATTGTGCCACCGGGTGCCCTGTTTGTTGGTAATTTGCCACTTGGATGATTCATGGAAGTTGAATACGCACGGCTTTGATCCACGAGTCGGGCAGCCGTACACCATTACGATCCGTAAAACACGGCCCGGAAATGAACTGTGGACTGATTACCCTACCCTGCTGCTGTTGCTGACTACACTTCGGACATAATAATTTGCATGGGAAAGTGAGTCACCAGTGCTGCTTTCCATCGATCTTTTTGTTGCCTGCGGCGATTAGATGACGTGATTAGGTCAGCATCATCGATCCAGTGCCACCATGCGGCAATTGATGTGATTCAGTCAGCACTCGGAGAAGCGTGCGGCTGAACGAGAGAAACAAACAAACATATTCGTACAGTACATGGCAAAATAAAAAGAATATTACAGACGGGATTCTAATATTGAGATTCCTTGAACAGTTGCTTTCGCTGCTTGGACAGCTCGACGGATTTCTTGATGTTGAATCCGTCGGAGAGCATTTCTTGTGTTTCTTCCAGGCCCAAGTTGGACAATTCTGGATAGAAGAAATACACGAACACGAGGGAAATAAACGAAATACCAGCAAAGAAAGCAAAAGTACCTGTAGGGGTGATTTTCTCCATCATGGTCAAAAACGTTGATGCAATGATCAATGAACCGGCCCAGTTCGTGCAACAAGCATACGACGATCCCAGTCCTCTGACAAACATTGGGAAGGTTTCGGACTGATTCCATGGTACGGCGCCTGTGCCCACAGCGAAGAATGCGACGTAGGTCATCATGAACACCAAAATGGCGATACCAGACGGCGGCACGCTGTTAGTCAAGCTGACAGCAGATTGGTCCTGGAACTTGATTGGCATGAAATGGAAAGCCACAGAGTTGGCAGCCAGGGACAAGATCATGCCAATCAAGGACATGATCATCAAGAATCGTCGGCCGGCACGGTCAATCAAGAAGTACACCACGACTGTGAACACAAAGTTTGTACCGGCCACGATAATGGACACGGCAGTGGCGTCCGAAAACCCGACTGCACCGAAAATGATGGAAGAAAAGTACATCAGCGAGTTAAACCCAGTAAATTGGTTGATACCTTGCATGCCGCACACGATGATCAAGCCGCGGAAGTTTGAAGGGATGGTGTGCAGTGCCTTGACCTTCATCCAGAACCGACCAAAGGCGGAGGTCCCTTCAGGATACAATTCCTGAGTGACTTGGATCAATTCCTTGATCTTGGCATTGATCAGATCAGTAGTAGCACCGTTATGAGTTCGTCGGATGACTTCTTCGGCTTCCTTGATTCGGTTCTTTTGCACCAAAAATCGCGGAGAGTCAGGCAGGAACCACAACGCAATGGTTTGCGCAATGGTCGGTACAATAGAAATACCGACCAGGACTCTCCATCCACTGTGGGGCACTTTGGACAGGCCAGCACCGATACCATAGGCAATCAGTTGGGCGCCCGTTCGAATGATCGAAGTCCAGGTGACCAGTCGACCTCTAAACTTAGCTGGAGACAACTCGGTGATATAGAGCGGGGCGATGACAGATCCAATACCAACACCCCATCCCATGATGAATCGACCGGCAATCATGGTCCAAACAGTGTGAGCACCGCATTGAGTCGCTGCACCAGCGACCAGGAAAATGTTGGCAAACATGGAAGTGTATTTCCGTCCCAACTTATCAGCCAAATAACCACAAATCACCGAGCCGCAGAACGCACCCAAAGAGGTAGCTGAAGTGATGAACTCACTTTGGCCACTTGTCAGTGTTTTACCGCCTAGATCAGTGCCGATGCTGACCAATGCAGCGCTGATATACCCGGTATCATACCCAAACATCAAGTGTGATACTGACGATACAAATACGATCAGCATCAACAGCTTTGTAGGTTTGGAGTCATGGAAGTTCGCATCTGCATCGGCGTTGATGATTTTTTCAGGCGTCGTATATAACTGGTCTTCCCTTGATGCCGAGTCGGGTTCACTCGATGGTTCGTGCTCTCGATGCACTATGACTTCGTCGTCTTTAGACATGCTTGATTACTTTCTGTTAGTATTAAATGTCAGATGATATCGATATCAAAGATTATGCAAGGAAAAGTGTGAAGATCAAGCGGACGACAGCGCATTTATATATGAGCTTCCCCCACTCCTTTTTTTATTTAGCCATATAAGTCTATGTCTAAGGATGATCGCTGATTTGGGCATGCATGCAAAAAAAGTTTTCCAGCGCGGGGTAATTTTTTTGTTATCCTCCCCCCGCCCTCAGTCCCTCTTTAACGGCCGAGCAACGGGTGGGAGGCCATCCCCGAGTTTCAACGCTAGCAACTAAGCCGCATGGGTCCTGGGCCAAGCCCCTCAAGAGTGCTACACGCCCACAAATTTATCGTTTCCCGCCCCTCCAACTCTATCAGGACAGCCCCGCTTACCGGCCCTGTGTTCCGGCCAATCAGCAAGCTCGTTTCTGTATGATCACGGCAAAATGCCGACAAAGCTTTGTGATTCCCAAATCGATTCGACTTTGAGGCTAGACATTTTGACTGACCGATAGGCTGATAATGCCGCAGCAGAACGTGTATTGTAGTCCGGGGTGCATTCATTCACTATGTGTGAGATTTGACTTCCGCATTCGTTCATTGTTGGATATTCTTCCAATATCATTCCTAGAAGTCAGCGCTGACATTCAAGATCACCAAACCGCTTGTGGCAAGAGGGGTTGCCGGATCTAAAAGCCGACGATCATTTGATTTTAGAACTGCGTAGCTGTCGAGGTATCGTGTGATTGCCGATCGTGAAGTGTAATTTGCTCGTATCGTCGTGTTTGATTTTGATATACTCGGTATCAGGTACAGATTATCAACTGATGGTACAAACGGCTTGTCTTCAGCCGATCGGTTAATATGAACTTGCTAGCTTCAGTGTGGCTCGATGGATATGCATATCCCATCCTTCCCCCACGGACAACTGTCAAGTGAAGCGAGGGGAAACTGGGTTAACCCCATTCTCGGGGATGAGCCAAGAGGAACCAATCGCAAGGCTGCTCAACCCCACCCGCAGCGAGCCGGGATCTAGTCCATAGTCGACCAATTGTCAATCGGGGATTAATCAGGCGTTCCTGCCCTTGCTGAATGTGGGGGCTTAGGCTTGCAAGTAGTTCAGTGGGCATTTTGCAGCTGCGGCGCAACTGACCAGATATGTCCCTGCACCTTTCCGAGTCTCTATAATGCAGGCAGATGATCTAGAGCGGTGGGCATATGCCGAGACTAGAACAAATATTACGGCTTCTGTTCAGAGACGGGCGAGATGGCATATAATACCAGCGGATCTGCCTCCGATTGGCCACCACCCTGGAGGTCTACATGAATTGATTCCTCTCTTCAAGAACAAAAGCATTCAGAATCTTTTTTATCAACCCACTCTTTTCAAACACTACTCCTAGTACCCTTTTCCGACTTCAATATCGTGTACAGGCCCACCACAGATATGCCATTGGCAACCTTTCACGAACACAACGTCGACGATAGCGGCGGATTCGTTAGAAGTGTTTTGGATCACTGACGGCTGATTTCAATGAGGTTCATCCCATCAAATGGATAGAGTGCCGCCCGAGCCAAGCTGGGGTAGCCAATCCTCAGTGACGCAGGTGCGAAGGAAAGGCGTGAGGCTGATCTTCGATTGGCTTGGTCTAAAGAGCATAAGATGAGATTATTCACAGTGCAAATATCATATCAACACTGCCGGCCTTTGAGAGTGGAGAGCAATGTCGACTAGGAGAAAATATGCTCTTTTGCAACATCGGCAATGGCTCCGTTCGACGCAAGTAGAGAACAGCCGTGCTCGACTAAGGCTGCTGCCAGGCACAGAACTGAAAAATTGGAAATTTTTTTCTCCAGTTTCGGATCCATGGCCCTGGTTTGGTTCTGAAGGACAAAAAGTCAATGGTCATCTGAGGTGGACTATGGACCTAATACCACCATAACCGAGGTTAGCCGTTGGACCCCTAGTTGGCAGGACTTCGCCCTGCAAGATCGATGCAGTCTGGTGCTCTCCGCGGTTATCTGATTCCAATTGATCGATATCACGTATGCGGGGCCCTGTATTTGCAAGAACATCAGCCATTATTGCCTGTTCGGGCCGAAAGCCGTGCTTCCTTCCGCACACAAGACAAAAATCCGATGCGGATCGAATCGCCGGACTGCGGGCCGAGATTCTTGCGGGCAAGACAAAGTTCGTTAAAAATCGCCGTGCATTTATGCATTTATAAAATCAGTATATTGCCATATTTTCACGACTGGTTTATACTTTCCTGGTTATGTCCAACTTAATCTAACAAAAAAAAGCACTAGAGATGAATCAAGAAGACGAAAACCCTAATATCAGGCCGGCAGTTTTCCGGTCGACAGCTCAAGAAATTATATGCATTTTTGTGCTTACATTTGCATCAGGTCTTGGTTCAATCAATACCAGCGGTCTTCTCATTTCCCTACCCTCGATCTCAAAAGAGTTTGGCGTACAAGGTGGCGTGCTGTCATGGAGCTTGTCAGCGACGTCCTTGGGTACTGCTTCGTTTTTGCTGGTCGGTGGTCAAGTGGCAGATATTCTAGGAAGAAAAAAGACGCTCGTTGTCAGCTATGCCATCTACTGCATTCTGACCGTCATTGCTGGGTTCATGCACAATTACATCGCATTCATCATCTTTAGAGCATTGCAAGGGGTGTTTGTATCCAGTGCGATCACTTCTTCGGTTGGAGTAGTTGGTGCGGCATACAAGCCGTCGCGTCGTAAAAACTACGCACTAGCCACATTCAGCGCTGGTGCACCAGTGGGGTTCGTGGTGGGCATTCTAGCTAGTGGAATATGCAACCAGTTTCTAGGCTGGCGAGCGTCACTATTTTTCTTCGCCATTGTTGTCGCAGTGCTGACAGTAGCGGCGTATTTCTCCGTGCCCAGTGACCCGACCCTGAACCTTGACCAGGTAAAGGCTGGATTCAAAAGCATGGACTATTGTGGAGCGGCAATGGCGGTATCTGGCTTGACAATGTTTGTGTTCTCACTATCGCAGGCCGATGCATCGCCACAAGGCTGGTCCACCCCGTATATCATTGCATTGTTGATTATCGGACTCGCCTTGATTGTGGCATTTTGCGTGTATGAAGTGTATATTCCCAAGGTGCCGCTAATGCCTATGCACATCTGGAAATCTCCGGGGTTTGCATTGTGTATGGCCATCATGGCGTTTGCATGGTTGGATTTCACTGGCGTACTGACATTCTACGGGGCTCTCTATTTCCAAGAGGTCAGCCATGCCAGCCCGCTTCTGACAACAGCATACTTTTTGCCAATGGCAATTGCCGGGATTCTGGTTAATGTGTTTGCAGCGTTCACCTTGCACCGAATTCCTGGCCGCATCTTGCTCATTATCGCCATGGCGGCGTTCACCGGTGCGGCGCTGTGTTGGTCGTTTGTCGGCAAGCACACCTTGTACTGGGCTTTGCCATTTCCAGCATTGGTATTGAGCGTGGTGGGCGCTGACCTGGCTTATAATGTGGCTAACATTCATGCATTGTCCACAGTGGATGCCTCGCTGCAGTCTAGTGTCGGCGGGGTGTTTAATACTGTTCTGCAAATCTCCACCGCCATCGGACTAGCCGCATCGGCTGCGGTGGTGTCGTCGGTGACCCCGGACACTAACACTGCTCCTATCGATGAGAAATTGAAGGCCTACAGAGCCGGATTTTACTTTGCAATGGCTGCTGGTGCGTGTGGGCTAGTGCTGTCGTTCTTCTTGAATGTAGGCACAACCGGCCATGTGATAACCAAAGAGTCGAGCGATTCTGATCTAGAACCGTAAAAGTTTTTGTATACTGATGCTGATGCTAATGCTGATGATTGTGATTATGAATAAATTATCGTCTTTTAAATGGGAACCGCCTCGCACCTTTGAACCCGCTGTTGTTGATCTTGAGCCGCCGGTAGTTCTCCTGCGGCTTTTTCGAAGTTGTCCTTTTCTTGGTTGGCTGGTCAGCAGAAGTAGATGCATCGTCATGCTCGTTAAGCACAGCTTTAAACACATGTCGCCGTGTCGACCGCTTCTGGCCCTTTTTCTTGCGTATCTTGTCTGAAAACGGATCGTAATCGGCCGCACCGAGCTCTTCGCCAATGTGGTCAATCTCCAGCACGTCGGCCTCCTCCAATTGATTATCCTCATCGCTCTCTTCTTCTTGCATTTCACGCAGCTCGGCAATTAAGCTCGACAGCCCGCGTTTGACTCGTCTTGGCGGGCCTAGAGGCGAAAACGACTGTACCGTGGTCTTGTTCAGGTAGGACGGCGTGCCAGATGCTGGTGACTTGATGGGAGAGATGGGCCTGACCGGAGTAACTGCTTCTTGTTCAACCACGACAATCCTTTGCTTTGTGGGAGTCTGGTCAACCCGTGGTGTGTTCGGAATCACATCGAATAATCCCATCACCCGTCCATGAAGTTGTGGAGTCGGCCCTACTCCTGCGACGTCTTGATTTGATTCGTCTTCATTATCGGTAACTGGCTCCGGTGCTGGATCCGGTGCAGGGTCGCTGACTGCAGCTTTCAGTCGTCGATACTGCTTGTACTTCCGCTCTATCCTGTTAGCACATAATCTCCACTCCCACAAAAAACGTACCAATAGCAGGATCATTTTTGACATCTTCTTTGCTGGGTGCACGTCCATGCTCCTCTGTGAACCGATGCTCCCATTCTTTCACTGCAAGCTTGACTTCTTGTAGTAACGTCTCGGACATGATGGAGTGAGGATCCAGAAAACGCGTCACGCGGGTCGCCGTTAATTTTACCTCACCACAAGGCACGCGTCAAGATTTTTCAATTCCTTCTACTGATCTACCATACTCTACTTTCGGGGAAATGAAAACAAGACATTTTACCTACCACCGGCCAGAACTAGCCAGCTTGGAATCGTTGGTATAGGTCCATCCTCCAAACTGTTGCTGTACACTATCACTGAGATAAAAGTCTTTATCCACCACCGAATCGGTCGGTTCTTCCGAGGTAAACTCTTGATCAAAATTGGACGTATCGGTAGCACTTTCCACAGCCGGCTTAAACGGAGCGGCATATTTCTTGGCCATCAATCGCTTCCAATCGATTTGAGCAAAGAATGGATGCGATTTGATCTCAGCAGCACCGTTCACCCCCAATCGCTTCTTTGGATCCCGATCCAACAACCCAATCAGCAATGACCGAGCCTCTCGGTCCATATCTTCAGGGAACCGTAATGGATCTTGCAAAATCTTTCGATACATTTCATTCGTATCTTGATCGTAGAATGGCGGCAGTCCCGTCAACATTTCATAGAATAGAACCCCCAAAGTCCACCAATCAACCACTTTGGTATATCCATGCCCAAGCAACAACTCGGGGGCGAGGTATTCCGGAGTCCCACAAAAGGTATTTGTCTTTTCTTGACCAGCCATGTTCAGCTTGCACAATCCAAAATCACACAATGCAATATGGCCCGTGTAATCAAGCAAAATGTTCTCAGGCTTGAGATCTCGATAGATGACATTGTATTCATGTAGACACTCCAAAGCACACAGCAATTCAGCAGTGTAAAACCGCGACCGGTTCAAATCAAATCGTCCTTCTCGTTGCAAATGATGGAACAACTCACCACCATTCACAAATGCAAGCACCAAGTACAACTTTTCCGGGCTTTGGAACGAAAACTTTAACGGCACGATAAATGGATTGTCAATTTGTGCCAATACAGTTCGTTCAGCCAAAGTATGATTCACTTCTGATCTTGACACAATATGGGCCTTTCGAATGGTCTTCAGCGCATACACTCGTTGGGTATCACGCTTTCGCACTTGCATCACTTTACCAAATGACCCTTTACCCACCACTTTCAGCAAATCAAAATCATCAATGGTCAAATGCTTGTTCTTGTTGGCAATGAAGTCAATCTTGAGCTTAACCTTTCCACTGCCAGATGTCATGGTGATCCACCCATCCACAATGCAATTGTTGTTATCTGATCCTCCAACATTGATTTTGCAAGATCCCAAAAACACGTCCTCGTATTTCTTTCTTGATCTGCCACTGGATTGCCCCACCGAAATCGGGGTACCGGTGAATGAATTGACCGATTCGAGCACATTTCCACTTCCAGGATTCAATGGCACTCGCGTGTAAATCTGTACACTCAAACTCTCAGCCCGTGACACATCAAAGCTTTGGATTTTATCCCAAACGGGGCTGTCGATAGAACCCGTGGTGGCATCTAGAATGACCTGAGTTTTGTCATAATCCAACACTATGTAAACAGGCGGTCGCCGTTTCATGCTCGGATGTGGTTGTTTTCGTGGGGATGACGATGGCGTACCTGCAGATGCTGTTGTAGTTGATGCTGAAGTGTTCAGGTTGGAGAGATGCTGATGACTAGGCGGCAGAGACAGCCCCTGAGCAGAACCAACCGAAACAGTCAACAGCCCAGGGGTCACCGTCGAGGTAGTGGGCCCATCTCTGTTGTTATCAGATGAAGTAGGTGCCGGAATTGGAGCCGGCTGCGGTTTTACGGTCATCTTTTCGTTGGGATTGGAGATGGTGGATGCGTTGCTGCTGTTAGGGTGTGACGAATAGGGAGAAGTGGCTTCTCTAGTCAAGGTCTTTTTTGAGTGAGCCTGACCGCTCCCTGCACCGGATGATGCAACACCGCCTCCGTTACCGTTGCCGCCAACGTTATTTCCAGGACGAGGCGTTTGCGAGCGGCTACTATCGAGACCAGATACCGTAGCGCTACGTGACGAAGGTGCGGTTGTTTGTGCACTTGAACCCACAGAACCAGCTGCGGAGTGTGTCGTGACGGATGGAAGGTTTAACGAGTCTCGCTTGTCATCAGCGCTTGTTCTGTTAGAAGTAGACGTAGGTGTTGTTGAAGTTGCATTGGTCTTTTTGTCACCAAACGGTGATAAATGCGTTTCTTTGAGTTCTGAAGATGGTTAGGCTATTTCGTTCTTTTTTGGGTATTGGCACACGCTGACAATAGGTCTTGGTGTCGTTACAACCCCGGCGTCTATCGCCAACAATAGAGACATACTTTTGGTCAACTTCCACGTAGACATGGTGAATGTATATTGTATTGTTCGTGGGTGCCACTGGGTGTATTGAAAGCGCAGATATCCAAGCGCCAGTGGTCGTCTAAAATCGTGTATCTCAGAGTGAGGAACTGAAGAACTGGAGTTTATTTGCGAGGAGCGTGGAAGGGGGTGGTTGGGTTTTTCCTGGCCACTCGTATGCGTCCAACCACGTCGCTGCGGCAACAGCACTGCCGATGCCTCATCGGCATGCCGGCACGGCAATATTCCACCGTCGCCTTGGCCAGCTTAGCTTAGCGATGGATCTGCTGAGCACAGTGTGGATCTCTGAAGCAGATCAGCTATTGTCCGAAATTGGCACTGTAATGCATGCATCGAATTAATGCATGGATGGAGAGCGTGATATTGACACGCTCTGGCTTTCGAGCGTTGTCATATATTAGCAGAAGGGTAACCACACTATGCTGCATTATACAAACACAACTGTCGCACTGCACAGCTGGATTTCTGAGAATTCACGAGTTCTGAGGAGGCGCCCTCGTAGACAATCCTATTCATACTACCTACTGAGCTGATGTGGCCGAGTTTTGTAACTATCTCTCTCCACTGTGATAGGCTGCATCTAACGTTAGACTTCTCTTAGTGAATTCATGGTCTGGAACAATAACGAGATGCAAGCCGATAAAAGTCCCTCCTCCGAAGTGCTCCACGGCATCATCAGCTCGCATTATGATGCTATCTTGCTTCAAATTCTAGAAGCCTCTGCTGTGTGCACCGAGCCGCAAGCCTCACTCTTTTCAGCCTCACCGCAATCACTGACCCGCTGGGGCGAAAAGTGCTGTCACAGGCACCGCAGTAAAATTATCTTGAGCCTGTGTATAATCGGTGTCGTGTGACAATTGACACTGGCAGCGGTATTCTTCGTGAAGTGCACAGGAGTGTTTCCGGGCTGTATCCCGGAGCGCTGCGATCTTTATCGACACACCACTCATCATTTCGCCCTGCGCTGCACGAAACACGCCACGGTATGTAACACAATCGAGGACTCGAATGCCGCTATAGAAATTCTGTCAAGCTTTCTGGCCCCTGGACCTAGTGCTACGAGAGAGTCCGAGCGTATGCCGTATCTCCCAAAGTTTCGAAGGATTCCATCCGTTATTTCTAAAACGAAATAACTTCAAGAGGGTTTAGCCTTAAACTATAGTACTCTACACAGGACAGTGGCCAGGGAAATAGACCCGAGCGAACTGTAGGCCATTACTAGGCTGCGACCGACCAAAGCCGCACACTCCGTGTCTAAAGAATTCGGATTATGGCAATGGGCTACTGCTGGCCCTGTACGATACATCGGCTATAAAATGCTCACAAGCTCCTGGCAGCGTGCCCTGGTTACTTATAGCTACGGGTTTCCCATCGGAGAGATCGCTGGCCCCAATACACCTAAGTTCAATGGCAGATCGGCAGCAATCAATTTGTTCGCATACTGCAAGCGCGCCCTCATATTTCAGTGCTTGCAGGATGCCAGTGCTATTAAAGTTTGTCTCGAAAGTAGAAATTATGTAATAGCGATCTTAGTTGATGCGGCTCGATCTTTCGATTAAAAAGTTCACCAACCCACAGCATTGCCATAAAGGGAAATAGAAATGTGCAAAACGGCCCCAAGTGTAATCAGCCCAGTGGGTCCAAAGCAGTTTGATGGATCACGCTATCGCTGGAGCGATATTCTCGATCGTAACACATATCGGCCCTTATTGACGCTACACCTTTGCAGTATATAAAGTGAAACTCGATCAGGAGCATAGAAGCATAGAAGGAGAGAAGAATAGAAGCAGAACATTTGCTCATCAAAGACCAATTCTGTCTATAAAATTAATATCTTTATTCATACCGTCCCGATTCGATGCTGCTTGCACTCCTCAAGGCGGCCATCGCTCAATTAATGATATCACATAAACGAAATTTGTTTGCTGATCGAGTCACCAGGAATTGGCATTGTTTCAATAAAATCACCACACCGACTGGCATGGACAGAGCTGCATTGTTTGTCCACCACCAGGTGGCTTCTCCTGCATCGGCGCGGGAGTATGTGGAAACGATCCACATACCGACACGAGTCTCCAGACCGAATTCCAAAAAAGCGTTGAAGTTGACTGATCAGAAAAAGCGCTGCGTCAGACAGACATGTTTGATACGAGAGTTCTCCCCAGCTGGCGCGCGGGAAAGCGCTCAACCTAGAACATATCGGTAGAAATCGAAGTGCGTGTGTTATTTATTTAATCTGATGTCCGATTTTGGTGATACCAACCGTGTGGATCATGGAATGTGGCTCCCCCTAGCTTAGCATGATCCGCAAAACGTATCAACCGAAGATGTCATCAGACATGTACAGCAGCACGGTCTTAAACGTTTAGACAAAGCACAGACCTTTTTGTATTTCATAATAAAAAAAAAGGCGACTTGAGTCAATAGTCTGGTGGTGTATCACTGCGCGGGATTGTTATGTTTATCTCCTACTTAAAGCGTCCATTGTGAGGAGTTCCTCCGCCTTTGTACATTGCATCAAAGAAACCGCCTCACGGCAATCGATCAGCCAAAATGAGATCCAGAAGCGCATTTGATGAGCCAAGGGGGTCTTCCGGGGATGGGAACGGCGGGCGGCGTAAGCTCAACAGGTCCAGCAGCCACATTCCACAGCCCAGAGATCTGTTGGTGTGTTTACTCAATACCGCATGGAATGCAATCTCTGCACCCCCGGATAGCGGACCTGCCTGGGCAATACTGGTTCCAGCTACGTATTATTGCCGTAGCACTGGGATCGTGTCGATTCGGCTGCAATGCTGCTAGTAGAAACACATTTGCCTGCCTATGATCGATGCTGCTGCTGGCCTGAAAGTCTGGGATTGATCAGTTCTGGAAAAGCAATTCAAAAGTCTTTGCAGTAAAGATTGTTTTTCTTTTGCCCATACGGATGTAATTATGGTCGTTGGTATATATTGAACCTCCTTCCTTCATGTTGTTTCTCTTTCTGGCTTTTCTTTCTTTCTCTTTTGAACTTTGAAACTCTGGCTAAACAACATTCGACTCGAGTGGACATCATCGAAACATACGACGCGACTGGACCAATTCGATTCTAGCAACGCGAATAGTGAAAAACAAAGGCACAATAAAATCATTTGACCCGACTTGTTTCTTTGATTTTAATAAGCTTGGAAGTTTGCAGTGTGTTGAACGGACGGAATAACCTACCGGAGACAATCTGAACACTTAACCTTAACTCTAAAACTCAGCAGTGCGACAATTTTTTTTTTATGAATTGAGTGCAGGGAATTGCATATCGACATTTTCTGATCTGCTCTTTTTTTGAGAATTCTTTTTTGCCATAGTCTGTGACGATTTCATACGTTATTACTCAATCATGTCGACAAGAGAATCAGCGACGGCGACGATAGAGCCATCGTCTAATCGCAGCTCAACACAGTCTTCTCGATACAAAAAGTCCAAATCCAAGACAAGCGTTGGCCCATGGTTACTCGGGAAAACATTGGGTCGTGGATCATCTGGTAGAGTGCAATTGGCAAAGCATTCGGTCTCCGGCCAGCTCGCCGCAGTGAAGATCGTGCCGAAGAGCATTGTAGGTGCGTTAGACGATGGTACAACCACTGGTGGCGGATTACCATATGGGATTGAACGAGAAGTGATTATCATGAAGTTGATTGAACACCCAAATGTGATGGCCTTGTACGATGTGTGGGAGAATAAAGGCGAATTGTATGTTGATTTTTTTCTTGAGAAAGCTAACAAAATCAGGTATTTGGTACTAGAATATATCGAAGGTGGAGAATTATTTGACTATTTGATCAAGAAGGGACGACTAGAAGAACGAGAAGCAGTCAATTATTTCCGACAGATCATTCAAGGCGTGGAATATTGCCATAAGTTCAACATTTGCCATCGAGATTTGAAACCTGAAAACCTGCTACTCGACAAGCATCGGAATATCAAGATTGCTGATTTCGGTATGGCGGCATTGGAAACAGAACGCATGTTGGAGACGTCGTGTGGCTCGCCGCATTATGCATCACCCGAGATTGTGGCTGGCAAAAATTACCATGGTGGTCCATCGGATGTGTGGTCGTGTGGTATTATCCTGTTTGCATTGTTAACTGGCCATTTACCGTTCGACGATGAACATATCAAAAGGTTGCTATTAAAAGTGCAAGCGGGAAAATACACCATGCCTTCCGATTTGTCGCCAAGTGCCAAGGACTTAATCTCAAGAATGCTACAAGTCAACCCCGAAAATCGAATAAAGATTGCAGATATTGCGCGACATCCGCTGCTGAAGAAATACCCCGCCAAAACCCATCAAAAGGCACGGCTTCCAACCTACAGCGGAACAGCCGATGTCACTCGGCCGTGCGAAACGCGAGCCGACATTGATAAGGAGATTTTGAAAAACTTGCAAACATTATGGCATGGTGAGGACCGAGAGAAGGTTATCGAGAAGCTATTGGCCCCGGAATTGAATGCTGAAAAGACCTTTTACTGCTTGCTTTTGAAATATCGCCATGACCACAGCCGGGATCATCATCACGGCCAACAGCACGGGTCGGCCACCAACAAGCCTCAGCCGCTCAATCCAACGCATCGTCGACAGAGTTCAAGCAGTGTCTGCACAATTGCAGTGCGATCAAGAAAGCACGTCCGGAACGGATCAAAATCGTCTATTATCACTGCCTCGTCGAGCCATCGCCGGTCGGTCACGTTTCAGCAGAGCAAGAAACGATCTGTCAAGACTTCAACTACTACTACCACTACCACTTCACCACGAGCTCCGCCGTCACCACCGCCTTCTAGAAAGTCAGAAGCTTATACTACAGGGGTAGCTATCGCAACACCCGTTCACTCGCAAGTTCGCGCCACAGAGCACCCTCCCAAGGTACCGCCGCATCTCATCGGGATCGGCGCCGCACCAGCGGGGAAGCATGCACAAGCACGTGTTGTTGCGCCCAAGCCACGACGACCAGACCACCCTGTTGAGGCCAAACCACCTTCACCACCGGCATCACCGCCTCTTCCAGCTGTGGTACCAAGGCGTCGAAAGAATGCCAAGCTTCAGCAAGCGACTCCACAGCGGCTGTCGGCACCTCCGATGGGCAACGCTAATCCAATGGTCGAGCCAAACCGGCCAGTTTCTGCTGATTTTGCTTCGTTGTGTGAGCACGCGTTCAATAATATGGATAAGTTTCAGTTTACTAATGGCAGTCGAGCTGTTAGTGATCCGGTAGCGGAAACCGCTAGTACAGCAGCATCAAGACAATCGCCGCCACCAGAGCGGCGGGCAGCCTCACTAGGATTGGAGCGGCGCACTAGCATGTTGGATCCTGGGACGTCGCGACCACAATCCACACTGTCTACCGCTTCTGCAGAAACCACCCCAACTATTGGTTCGTCTCAAGATGGATACATGTTGCCGATGATTTTTGAAGAGGACCGATTTGCTGATGCTATTGAAGAAGAAGTGGAGCGGGTATATTCTCACCAAGAACCGAAGCGGTCGCTTCAACGACCTGCTATCAATCCTGAAGAAGTGCGAACTCAACGGAATACGATCATCCAAGACAATTTGTTTACATTGGACTATCCCAAGGCTGGTCCAGTTGATACGCCGATCCCAGAATCAGTTCAACATCCACATGCATTTGCAGCATACCGTACCCCAACGCCGCCGCAGACGGCTAAGTTTCATCCTGCTGAAGTGGAGAAGCGACGGACCAAAACCAAACCGAACCGGCCCCAGCAATCATCGATGCCAAACTCGGTGGTCACAGTTATTGAGAAACCTGTTGCGGAATCCACACCGAATCACACCCCCAATAAAAAGGCCGCTAATCGCACTCCACTGACCGCCAAGGACATGAACAAGGAGCGCAAAGTTACTGACGAGCTGGCACGAAAAGCTGGTGAACAGAAGGAAGAACGGGTCCACTCTGGAGCCCGGTCGCTGTTCAAAAAGCTTACTTTGCGAAAGGGGTCGTCACAGCCTTCGCCGTCGACGCAGACCTCGCCGCAACTGCCATCGCCTCAGCTGCCATCACCACAACTTCCACAGCAAGAGACAAAGCAAAACTGGTTCATGAAGGTTTTGAGCTCGGCCACTGCCAAGCCAGAAAAGCCTCCGCAACCGGAGATGACTCGAAGTATCTACTCCACCATGACCGTGATCCAACTCCGACACGCGATTCTGGACATTTTGTACGACTGGGAAAAGTATGGTATCACTGGGATCACAGAGGAACAAAATGGCTCCATCATCCGAGCTACAATCTCGTCTCGAAATGTACTCAAAGCGCGATCGTCCAAACTGCGAATTCAGGTCATGACAAAACGAGGAGTCAGTGTGGCCATGATCACCAAAGAAAAGGGATCCAAGCAAACGTTCATGAGGTTTATTATTGAAATGGAATCGATGCTCGAGCAGCTTCAACCAGGTGACGAGTCTATTTACCAGCACTATGTAACACGGTCGCATAACCCGCATCTGTCGCCGCAGCAGCCGCAGACAGAAACGTTCATGCCCACCATGAGAATCGTGGTCTGAGCGATGCTTAGAGAAGCCATAAGCCCTTTGTATTTATTATTCATCTATTCTAATAGCTTAATTTTGACTAATTATTTTTCTAGCATATACGTTCAGCCAGTGGGGGTGGTCTTGCGTTCCATCGGTGCGACCTCCCAATGTTCGTTACCACAACCACAACAAGCCACCCACAAAAACATTCACCAGCCAACACAAGGATGGATACGTCTACAGTCCCGCAGACAGAGTCTGAACGACGGCTCAAGATCAGAAAAAGACGAGCAGAACGGGAGCGGAAAAGGAATCAGGATATTTACCCCGGATTGAACGATTTCAGCGATGCATTGGAGGCAATGCCGATGGATTTGGCACGACATCTGACGCTGTTGCGAGAAATCGACGCCAAATGTATTGCCGCGTTACCAGAACTAAACAGCTTGATCGCCAAGTTTTTTGAGTATCCGATGGACTCTGAAAATGAAGAACAAAAGCTAGAACGTGGGTCATGCTTGGATGAGATTCGGAAATTGATTCGGGCTCTGATGCCTTGCCAAGAAGAAAAGATGCATGTTGCTGGGCTGGCGGCCGATTTAATCGAACGACACGTCCAGCGAATGAACTACGATTTCGATTTGATTCGAGAAGGAGAGATTCCTGAGTTTGTGCAATATGGCCCCGAAGACCACCCGGCTATCTTGACCGATTCCAAGGCAAATGAACAGGCCAAGGGTGCTCAAACTTCCCGCAGCGAATCACGACGAGAGGCCGTTGCTGCCAAAAAAGCAGCTCAAGAGAGAGCACAGCAAGATTCAGGAGGCAGCAGAAAGAACGGCGGTGGCTCTGGTACTGGCACAGGCACAGGCACTGGTGGTAGAGGCACTCCGATTAATGGTTCAAGGTCTAAACCAGGACCAAAGCCCAAGAAGCCCAATACCCCTCAGCTGTCCCATGCTTCATTGGCAAACATGGGGTCGTCATCATCGAAACGGAAGAAAGGCGAGGAAGACGATGATGAGACCAATGGGTCGAGACCTGATACACCAAACAGCTCCAAACGGTCGCGACAACGAGCAGCAAACTCACGGCCAAAGGATGAAGATAAGGACGTGTATTGTTACTGCCAGCAGGTGTCTTATGGGGATATGGTTGGTTGCGATGGACCAGATTGCAAGTTGGAATGGTTCCATTTACCGTGTCTGAAGCTCACCAGTCCTCCAAAGGGCCAATGGTATTGCGACGAGTGCCTTCAAAGAAGGAAGGGCAAGCGGGTCTAGCCTTTTTTTTTCTCTTCATCTTGAAAAGTTATCTATTCACCTATTATGTATTCACGTTTCAGATGGTCGTCGTCGTCGTCATCATCAACAATTTGATATATCTGTATTTGTCAACCTCACAATGGCCGTGCCCACGCGAGGCCCTCACAGTGATCTTCGTTCCTGCCGGTGATATAAGCTCCGAATTTTCTTGTGTGGCATCAGGGATAGTGTTTCACCACCCGCGTTTTGTCGAACTCCGCTATCGGCACGCTAACCGGTGCCAACCATAGATGACGGGCTGCACGCGTATCGCCGCCACTTGCTACAGCTTGGCTGTTCGAACCGGTTTGGAAGAATGCCAATTGAGCTTAAATCAAGCTTTACCAATTGCCCGGTCTAGGAAACTGTGTGCCATACGGTGGAATAGTTGAGAAATTCCGACTACGCTAATTAGCTGAAAACCGTTGCAATCTGATCAATTGATCTCCTGGAGCGAGATCTCCACCTTTGACGTATTCCTTCGGGGGCCGCGGACAGATAGACTGGCAAAAGTGGGTAGACTAACTAACTCTGAGACTGGTGCTCACCCTGCATGCATCAAAACGGTTTGTGCCATCAGATGTTCGCTCCGCTCTTCAAGGCCCAGCCCACCATCGAACGATAGAACCACGGACGGCCATGCTGGATAGATGCAACACATGTACACACATTTAATCCAATCTCCGTTACGGATGATCAGCCCGAAATTCTGAAATTCCAGTCTGCAGATCGAATGAGCTAAGCCTTTGACCAAAACAATTCAAAACGGCGCAGATGGAAGGATAGATCCATAGTGTAGCTAGCCCCTGAACCCTGGACATTGCGTGGACGTGGATGTCATTCTCAAGCTGTGGTCAGCGATCAATTGGATCCTTTCGGCAGTTTACAGGCTGCCAAAGCAACCATAGCCTCGCACATTCTAATCCACATAGTCCTGCCTGTATATTTCTACTTGCTGACAGTGAAATATCCATTTGTATTGCACCAATAGGGCCAACCTGCTTCTACTTTTTCGCTTCCACGGCCCAACCCAATAAAGCCATATAGGACATGCACTGCAATGTCAAATGTAGGATGTTTTAGAATCAATTCAAAATTATGCACTCCCTACCGGTTTTTGCTCTCTGAGTACGCAGATGCACGCACTCACACCGCACACCGCACACCACTCCCACCCCCTTTTAAACAAACATTAGCCTCTACCGGGCTTCTTTTTTCCAGCACCTCCTTAATTTTCTCCCTCTCACGTACGAGTATATCTCTCCTCTTCCAAGCCACGACCTTTTGATTACAATATACCCTTTGGGCTGGATATTCTCTATTATACCTTGATTGACAAGCTTTATACAGGGGGCGACGACTATCGTAAACTTTTTTGGGAATTACTTTGACTGCGGTCATATATAACGAGACACAATGGTACGAGACTGATTCCCCCAAACGCTAACTAACCAAACCAGAACCAGCAATTTTTGAGAGAATATAAACTGGTGGTTGTAGGAGGCGGTGGTGTCGGTAAATCTGCCCTCACGATCCAGCTCATACAGAGCCATTTCGTGGACGAATACGACCCGACTATAGAAGACTCATATCGGAAACAATGCGTAGTGGACGACCAAGTAGCACTGCTCGATGTGCTTGATACAGCCGGCCAGGAGGAATACTCAGCAATGCGAGAGCAGTATATGAGAACAGGAGAAGGGTTTTTGCTGGTCTACAGCATCACGTCAAGATCATCATTCGAAGAAGTGGTTGCATTCCATCAGCAGATTCTGCGAGTCAAAGATAGAGATACATTTCCGGTGGTGATTGTAGGGAACAAGTGCGATTTGGATTCAGAACGACAGGTGAGTTACGAAGAGGGTCAAGAATTGGCAAGACAATTCCAATGCAAGTTTGTTGAAACTTCAGCAAAGCAACGAATCAATGTTGAAGATGCATTTTATCAGCTCGTACGAGAGATTCGAGAATACAACAAATCGAGCCCTGATGATGGGCTGACCCCGCTCAGTGAGCCGACTAGAGTCAAGACCATGCAGGATAAGGCTCGAGCTAACGATACCGAAAAGAAGCGTGGGTGTTGTATTATTTCTTGATTGATATGTTCTGTTTGTATTTTTTTTTGTGAGAAGAGTGTTTATTTTTATATGTATTTTGTTAACGGGCTAATTGATAAAATGGTATACCGTAAAGTGAAGAATCAAGCTGCCGAACACGAAATCGCCAAAGGCCCGCTCTGGGGATACATGTTCAAACCGGTTGGTGGTTTGAACTCGTAATGACGCTGTCAGGACAAATTGTCCGACTGTAGATGCAAACCCGCCCAAGAATCCATTGAATGGCTGCGTGTAATTGTTAGCGCGGTGAAATCATAGAGGAATCGTACAAAAGTGCCTACAAGCAGGCAGAATACGAACTGGAGAACCCCCAGCAGCACCAGAAATGCCAGAAACCCATCGATCAGTTTGACCCGAGTGGTGACTGTTTTCTGGTAATCTTCCAGCACCTGGGAGACCACTGACGAGAGATTGGCCGAGACCTCGCTGGCGTTAGCAGCGACAGAGTCGCTTTTCTTGACTGGTACCGGTTTCTTGGCCATGGTGGTGATGATGATGTGTAAAGAGAACGGGTCGGGATTACGACCGTTCCCAGCCGAACACCGTTTTGTCCCCTACCGACACTTCCGATGAAAGAGACCATTGCGAGGCCACCGTCAGTACGCATCGTACCGCCTTTGAATTTTGCTCCAGTGGAGAGACAGTTGTATCGAAGTGGGCAGCCGGCTCCAATCAATTTCCCGTTTCTCAAAGAGCTCAATCTGAAGACAATAGTGTGGCTGGCGGTTGAGGATCCCAGCGACCGGTTTTTGGCATTTGCTGATGAAAATGAAATCACTTTCCATCATCTAGGACTGGTCACAGAAGGTGCAAATCCGTGGGATCAGCTCACGGAATCAAGCATTGTGGCTGCGCTGGATATCATGATGCAGAAAGAAGCATATCCATTGTTGGTGTGCTGCGGCATGGGCCGCCATCGAAGTGGCACTGTGATTGGATGCTTACGACGGTTACAAGGCTGGAATCTGGCTAGTATATCAGACGAATATCGCCGCTTTGCCGGTGCCAAAGGAGGAAGAGTACTTATAGAGTTGCATATTGAAGCATTTGACACAAAGACCGTCAAGGTAAGAGATGAACCCGAGTCACGACCGTCATGGCTCCATTTGGAATAGTATTTTATATATTCTAATCTGAAGATTTGGTTTGGATGTTGAATGATACGCTGGGTAGCTGCTGAGTATCGAATGATACATGAGCCTCAGTGCCGAGAGCCGTTAATACGCCCCGTAATATGCCAACAGGAAACCAAAGATATGGAGTGGCTCGTCGCAGCGTTTCCGCACTGCCTTCTGCCGTGCTCATTCGTTGGCAGTACTTGAAATTGTTGTCAATTAGTACAAATGTTCCTCGATGATTCGTTTTGAGATTGTCGATTTGTTTCTTGTATAATATCACCCAAAGCTCTTTGCAAATAAATTTCATAATCTCCAGGTCCGTCTGCTTGTCACTGAAACGGCCTCGATCGCGAGTGAATACTTCGGCAAGCCCTCGTCCTACCCTGTATCCGTATCCTTCAATGCGATAATACACGTCGTCGTCATTCTCTTCCCTCGATGTCTGCGATATCACTTCTTGTACCATTGGCACAACTTCTATCAGCAGCAAGTCCAATGCATTGGCACTGACGAATTTTTGGCTCGCAGGGGTATATGCCGTGTGGTCCCCAGACGATATTGACGTTCTTTCCATAGTGTCGGTGTGCAAATGGCAGGGTGAGGGGAGGGGCGTGGGGTCGGGTGGATAAAATCGATTGTTCCGTCCCGATTTGTACTAGCATGAACAAGCCTGAATGGCAGCATATAAATCTCGTGCTCCGCTGTACTCTCACAAGACAATTCAAGAAATGACTGAATCAGAGCCAGAGTCAGAAGGCCGGTCCGAGTTTGTTCATCATGTTTCTGCAGAAAAAATCCCCAGGGATCTGTTCTACGATCCGCCTCAATACGAAGCTTACCGAGTTGCAAGAACTGCCGCGGCACTTGGAATTGTATTCACATTGAGTGTTCTTGGGGCCCTGAAGTTTGAATTTAGACAGGTGTTTGTTTACTCTGCTTCTTTGTCGATGTTCCATTTCCTGGAGTTCTATGTCACCGCCTGTTACAATCCTAGCCGAGTTCATCACGGGTCGTTCCTGCTTACGAACGGACGGGCTTACAATGCAGCACAGGCGGTGGCTTTTCTGGAGTGCATCGTGGAGCATTTTCTGTTTCCGCAGCTCGAATCGCTACGAAAGCTGTCATACTTTGGGCTGGCAATGATGTTAACGGGACAACTGGTGCGGTTGTTGGCGATGATCCAGGCCTCGAACAGCTTCAACCACATCGTACAACGGGCTAAGAATGAAGACCATACTCTTGTGACCACCGGAGTATACTCAATTTCTCGGCACCCGAGCTATTTTGGGTTCTTCTATTGGTCAGTGGGTCTGCAAATCTTCATGGTCAACCCTGTTGCGTTACTAGCTTACATTGTCGTGTTGTGGCGGTTCTTCAACAGCCGGATCCACGACGAAGAACAGCACTTGGTGCGGTTCTTTGGCGACGACTACATCAAATACCGAGAGCGAGTGTCAACCAAAATCCCGTTCATTCCGTGAAACTGTGCTTTTCGTGGCTGAAGTTATTATATATTATGTACATAAGACATATTTTAGAGGATTCTTTCATTATTCATCATCGCTCAACGTCAAATCAATCACTTCACCCTCAGAAGGCCCCACAGAACTCATGGCGGGAGGCTGCGGCGTACGTCTAGGCGCACTAATGGCCGGCAGCCTCACCCCCGCCGCACTGTCTGGGTAGTCCATCCACGCTGAATATGACCCCAGTATTGGCGGTGTTGGAGTGTCCATGCTGATTGTATTCGGTGGTAGTTGCAACGGAGCCTCTTCAGGAGTTGGTTCATTGGACACTGGACGGAACGAAGCGCTGCGGCTACTGGAGTTACTCAGTAGCGACGACGACGCACCCGAAAACAAGCTCCGCGCCGTAGCGTTGCGACCATATTGAGGCGACATGCTGCTCGGAGTGGAAAAATTGGATGACCCAGACACATTGTTATTATTGCTCGGAAGAAGACCGCTTTGACCTGAGAAATCCATCAGCCGAGCGGCAGATTCATATGCACTGCCGCGCCGTCCTTGGCTCTGCAAACTGGACACACCCATGGTACCCAATCCAATAGTAAGCCCATTTCCAAGAGGGCTGTCAACATAGCCATTCGCACCATTGCCGGCACCGGAAATGCCATTATGCAGGCGCGTTGGTGGTGGTGGTGGTGGAGCGGCGGCACCATTGCCCATAGCAACATCGTCATCATCACTCAACATCTCAACCACAATTGGACTTATGCTTGTACCGTTCATGCTTTGGCGAGCATACTTGTTTCGGGCCAACTGTGCTCTTTTGGCACGTACATACAACTCTTCCTCCGAGTCGTCTTCATTCTTGATATTCATGTTTGCAGCACCATCCCCAGAATCGTCGCCATTGGCCCCGCTAGGACCAGAGCCAACTCCATTGGCAATTCTCCATGTCCCATCAGGCTCCACGGCAAACTCCTCCAAATCTTCTGGGGTGTTGCTCAAAACTTCTGTGATAAACTCATCCACCGCCAGACTTTCATAGTCTACCGGCTTGTTGCAGATGGTGCACATCCAAGTTGCTGCCTGCATCTGAAGCATTACAAAGCTCTCGGCATCAACGCAGTCTACATGGTGACATTTGGACGACCGTATTGGGGTCTTGATTCGTGAATAAGAGACCGGGTCTCGCAATCGATGCATTGTCGACATGGCTTCGATGTCTTCATCATTGCTTTCCTCCAATATTCGCCGTACCACGCTCTGTTTTGTCAGTGGCGGTCGTGATACAATATTGCGTACAATTTCTTGTACCGACGCCACTCGAACCAAATAGGTATTAATAAAAAAACTGCTATCCTTGGGATACCCCACAGCAATATCCACCGTCTGCCGAACTTGGTCATTTTGCAATCGCTCCTGTATGAGCTTTGTGCAATCAACAGGTCGAGCGGTGCCTGGTCTATTTTTCAACCCTTTTGTATTGGCTTGGATCAGTTGATTGTTGACCTTAATCTCCAACGAAGCTGGAAACTGTACCAACACATCGCGAGTCCTGCTTGGAGTGTATACTGTCGAAAATATATATACCGCCAAATTCCCTTTTAAAACTTCGCTTTTAGCGGCAGCATCCAATATAAAGTTCCTACTAAGAGAAAGCCGCTGTCCATGAAATGAATGTAAAAGATAGAGCATGGGGTCGTGCAGCGGCTTCTCCACTTGATAAAACGGACTCTGCTTGAACTCCATCTTTAGTGCACCCATACCTTGAGCCTTGCTACCTGGATTGCTTCGAGGTATGTCCGGCCGTGGTAGAGGTCTTCCATATATATCCGGGTGTGTCGTCGTCGTGCGGGACCGGTTCGGCGATGGTGTCAAGTCGATTTCGCGCTGGCATAAGTTGTTGAATATCAGCAGGTCTTGTACTGCTCCGATACGCTGGCGCTGGTTGATGTAGTCACGAAGACGTTCTGTCAGCACCGCTTTGACACCAGAGGTGGCCAGGTCCAGTTCTCGTAACACTCCTTTGAGCTGCTGCACCTTGAGCCGTGAAATAAGCACCAAGGCAGACTGGGTTTGTCTGTTAGCATATACATATATAGAATATTTCATTAGCTGCACTGCACTGCCCATACCTCATGTATTGCGTTCATATTTGACATGTTGACATTTGTGTGATGTGGTCTGGAGAGTATGTCGGTTGGAGTGTGTATGATTCCCAGTGGTGGGTGATTACGATGTAGACCGCTGGGCGTTGGAAGAAAAAAAAAAGCGGCCCAAGCTCAGCTCAAGGATCGGCGCGCACAGAAAAAGTGCGGCTGATTTCATGCTTATAAATTTGGGATTGTTAACACCAACAAAATGTGCGGCTCGATATATGTAGCACCCAGAAAAAGCGCGGCTTGTTTCATGTTTGCAAATTTGTGTATGCTAACACCAAGAAAAGTGCGGCTTGTTTTATTTAGCGCCAAGAAAAAGTGCGGCTTGCTCTATAAATTTGATTTTTAACACGAAACAAGTGCGGCGGGAGTTTTTATTTTTATATATTCAATCATCAGCGTTTCTCATTAAATTACCGGTATAATATTACAGAAAATGCCTAAATAGGCTGTACTATGCCACCTTGTACCAATGTGGTGAGATCAAATGATTGATATTGCTCTTCATTCTTAATCTTGTAGGTAGAGATGGTGGCAGATTGGGTATCGATTTCAAATACTCGAGCCCGTCGAACGTATCCATCGTATCCTCCATATCCACCTTCTCCAATAGCTCCACCATGACAAAGCCAGACAGATCCCTTGTTTTCTGAAGTATGATCGTCAAACATACAGAAATCATTGACGTGGTCGTGGCCAGCATCTACTACCGAGACTCCGGCGTCCACAAAGGCATCTCGAGCATGCGAATTAAATCGAGGTGCTGTGCTGCCTTCTATGAACCCTCCGATATACATGTTACCAGCACGAACGAATTCTGGGAGTGGGATATGAACAAACGCCATGCTCAGGTGAATATGTGAATACTTGTCCTGGCGCGGCTTGAGCTCCCGGTACTGATCCCGGACCCAGTCGATTTGATTTTGTTTGATATGGTCATAACCAGGCGTTTTCTTCTGATTCGGTAGTCGCTTATGGGTATCCAAGAAATAGAAAGTCATTGCTGGATTGTCGGATTTAGGACCTTCAACTTGAAGAACAAAGTTGCCAATCCCACTGATATTGGCAGGACCTGCTTCTGATAAACAATATGGTAATGTTTCCACAAACTTCATCATATCTGCTCGTCCCAGTGACCCTTCATCGTCGTGGTTACCAAAGATCATTGCATATGGAACCTTGCGGTCAATAAGCGGCGCAACGGCTTTGAGCATGGACGTGACACTATCGGGGCTCTCTTGACCATAAATTTGGTCTCCGGTTAGTACTACAAAATCCGGCTGCTCGGTATCAAGTAGTCGCTTGTAAAAATCCAACGTTCGTGGATCCGCCTCACACCCCGTCGCGTATTCTGGCAATGGGTCAATGCATTCACCCACTCCAGTTGAAAAATGCAAATCGGCGATTTGCAAAATCTTGTATTTACCGGACTTTGGAACTTTGAGCTTTGGCTTTAGTGGTGCTTGATGTCGTCCATACCGAACCGTTAGTTTTGGCTCGGTGACAATATTGTCTATTACTCCGTCCTTAAGCGACCATTCTAATCTCGGATCCACCGCATCACGTCCATATAGAATATCCACAGCTGTGACACTATTCTTAACAAGTTTCCCATACTTGACCCATAAAGGTCCAACACGTTCCCATCCATTCTCTTTGTCGACCTCGGCTGCTTCCACCGTCACGTCCAACACCACCTGGTCGCTGTCTTTCAAATCATCTTCCTCCGCTCGCTTCACAAATACAAATGCCTGCTTGGTCCACTTCTGATCGAGATACAGATTCTTGGATAGCTGCTGCCAACCGTTTTTGGCCTCAGTAGCACATCCACTCTTCGTGATGCAAGACACGATCTTGATATCTGTCAAAACCAATCCGGGCTGGTGAAGTGGAAGCTTGGTATGTACTGACGTAGGAAGAAAGTTGAAATAGAAATCTGTGAGTATTACCAGCAGAGTCAGTGCTACTGCACCAACTATTACCTTGACAAGCTGTCGTATCCATAGTCGTGACAGCTTCATTGCGTCTGTCGGTGTGTAGTTGGAACGAACTGAGCCACGCCAAACGCAGAGATCATTACGCCTCCACGTGAGTATGTGGGCATGGACAGATGTGAAATAAAATTAAAAAAAATTATTATAAAAATATACAACAATGCTAGATGATGAGAATTATACATTTGCCAGTTTTTCAATGCTATAGCCCTTGCCAGCCACCTTCAAGATGGGCACACCAGGAATTTTTCGTACTCGACGTTGCAAGTCTGCATCATTTGTGGCCACAATATAACATTTGTGCTGCATGACACGAGCTACCAAACAGTCATCTGCATAGATACCTTTATGACTGCAAGTAAGACGTTTTATTCGCGGATCTCGAGCCATTCTCAATGCAATACGGAACTTTGGGCCCAGCTTTTCCAATTCTGCCATAACACAATCAGTGACAATGGGAATGCTGGTGGCCATGAGACTTTGCAACATGCCTTGCACCAAGTCGATTTTCTTCCGGATGCTAAAGTTGATGAAATTTGTATCGATGAGTACTTGGTATGGCGGTTTGATGGCTTCGTTGTATTGAAAAAACAATGCTGAAGAGACTTGAGGTACGTCGTGAACCAGCTCTTCATCTTTTTGCTGGACCGTCGCTTTTTCCTGGTTTTCCTTCTTTCGTGCATCGTTTTTGCTGATCATCAGCTTTTTTTGTGCAAACTTTCTCGTTTTCTTGACTTTCCCCATGGTGTAATAGTGTTGTTGTAGAGATGAAGAGGCTCTGAGGCTCGAATTTTTTTTTTTTTTTGGTGATCGCCTGATTACATAAGGTTGGCGATACGATCGCGCTCACTTACACGCAAGCCCCTCCCAACGCTCCACAACGACAAGCACTAGACATGTCTTTGAGCTCGGTATGATGGCGCTTGTGGTGGGGAATCGGACTAACAAAATTGAAACAGTGGCGACAGTTCAATTTCTTTGATTGGCAGCCAATCAGGGATCCATCGAGCCCACAGGATGGGCTTTTATATGCTGTATGTAGCGTGGACATCCTGAGACTAACTCCATAATAGGACCCCAACTTGACAGCGATATGTCAGGGACGGCGGAAAGAAACAGCATTTATGGCCACATCGAAAGGCATGGTCAAAGAATTCACCGAGGACATGCAAGTTGAAACGTCTTTCCAAGCTTATGACACTACTTGGACCATTACACAGTTACAATTCCTCCAAGGCACCAGCCTTCTGTTAACGGTCGCCGAGAAACTGGGGGAGCCATTGATGCTGCATTTGTGGGATTTAGAAAAGCCCACAAAGAATAATACCCCACATTGCCATACCACGGTAAATATTAACAACGGTAAGAATACGTTCCCACTTTCAGCATTTGCTATTTCGAACGACTATTCAGTGTTAGGGTTTGGGTATGCCGACGGCACCGTGATCATTGCTCGAGGCGATATCATCCACGACCGTGGGTCTCGGCAACGAGTTGTGTATAACAGTTCTAGTCCGATCACCGGACTGGAATTTTATGAAGATCCAAACGACAAGGTGGTAACGCTATATGTGGCAACGGTGAGCCAGATCCTGACGGTGCCGACACATGGACGCAATCCCGGCAAAGCAGAGAAGGTGCTTGAAAAGAATAGCGGCAGTGCAGTAGGGTGTATGGTGCTCGATGCAGAGACTCAGCAGCTGGTTGTAGCACGGGACGAGGAGATTACATATTACACTCAGAAGCTGCGCGGCGCATCGTTTGTGTTTGATGTGCCAAAGAAGAGCATTTTCGCATACAAGCATTATTTAATGATTACCACCACAGGTACGCTGGGTGGTAATGCCCTGTCAAGTTTGATTGATTCTGCTACCACAAGGGTGGTGATTATCGACACCATTAACAAGTACATTGCATTTAGTGGGCAGATCGCGAACGGCGTCAGGGATGTGTTTGTGCAGTGGGACCGCATCAACATCGTCGGGCTGGATGGAGTGTTGTATGCGGTCAAGGAGCGAAGTTTGGAAAGCAGACTGGACGTTCTCAAACAGCGACATTTGCATGATTTGGCGATCCAGGTTGCCGTCTCGTTGAAAGCTGGTGCAGACGTGATGATGCAGATTGAGCATGAATATGGCGAGTTTTTGTACTCAGAAGGGGAGTTGAACGAGGCGATGAACCACTACATTGAAGCGATAGGGTCGGGTCAAACCAGCCAGGTCATTCTCAAGTATCGAGAATCGCAGCATATAAATAACCTGACAAGGTATTTAGAAGTCTTGCACAGTCGTGGATTAGCTGCAAAGGAGCATACAACACTGCTGCTAAACAGCTATGCCAAGATGAAGGATGCTGAGAAGCTGGCATTGTTCATCGAGAACGGGTCTAGTGAGGGCAAGTTTGATTTCGAGACCGCGATCAAAATTTGCCGACAGTCCGGTTACTACTCATTGGCCACATATCTGGCACAGAAAATCGACGATCCAGATCTGGCCGTGATGATTCTTCTGCGAGACTTGAAGGACTACAAGCAATGCCTGTCGTATATCCAGTGCCTGAGCTTTAATGCTGCATTGAATATTTTGATTCAACACTCGCGAGTTTTATTGGATGAACATCCGATGGAGACCACTGCATTGCTGATTAACTTGTTTACAGGCAAGTTTGTGCCGCAGCCACTGAATATCAGCTTGCCGCGAACCGCTTCAGCCGCAGAGGGCTCAGGCGATGCGCTCCCCGCACACGAATCCACCTCGATTGCGGCTCCTGTTCTACAAAGTTATCGGGCGTTTGTTGATTACATGAGCTCTGGTCTTAACGGGCTCGTTGTGAACGGCACAAACGGTACGAACGGCACGAGTGGGATGACACCGCCGGAGGAAGAGCTGGCGCCGACTTACCAGCCGCCTCGGCCAAGACTTATTTTCTCGTCATTCATCGACCACCCAAGTGAATTTGTCATTTTCTTGGAAGCATGTATGGAAAGTTACGATGAGTTTGAAGGTGACGAGAGGAACAAGACTGACCTGACCGGAACCTTGTTTGAAATGTATCTAAACCTTGCCAACCGAGCACAATCTACTGAAGAAAAGAAGCGATGGCAAGAACGTGCCAAGCAGTTGGGCATGAACTCTAACATTAATCAAAATACTTTGCTGCTGTTGAGCCATATGGCTTCTTACAACGATCGTGAGCTGTTGGCCAAGAGCCAGCACGAAGGGTACCAGATTGACCAGTTTCGAGCATGTGCGGCGACAGGAAATATCGAAGGTGCTATCAAGATTTTGCACAGGTATGGAGATACAGAAAAAGAGCTGTATCCTCTTGCGCTGACATTGCTTACGTCTTCGGAACAAGTGCTCGACAAGGTCGGAGCAGACGAGTTCAATGCGGTGCTGGACCGGATCAAGCGAGATAAACTCATGGCGCCCTTGCAGGTGATTCAGACTCTGTCTTCCAACTCTGTCGCCACAATTGGCCATGTTCGGCAATACTTGATCGACCTGATCAGTGCCGAGCGGGTCGAAATTGAAAATAACCAAAAGCTGACCGAGTCGTATCGAGCAGAAACGAAGTCCAAGCGCCAGGAAATCGACACGCTATTAAGTGATCCAACAGTGGTGCAGTACACCACCTGTTCGTCGTGCGGCAATCCACTGGACTTGCCCGCGGTACATTTTGCTTGCAAGCATTCTTACCATCAACGATGTTTGATAAATGCCGATTCGGACTGCCCTTCGTGTCCGCAATGTCAGTCCAATTACCAGGAAATTCGGGCTGTTCGTCAGGCCCAAGAAGATCTGGCCGAACGCAATGATTTGTTCCAATCTGCGCTACGAGAAAGTGACCAAAAGTTCAAAGTGGTTACAGACTTCTTTGGTCGTGGTGCATTGTCCAATACATGAAACAAAAACAAACCGCATCAAATAGTAATAATTAATAAAAAATAGTAGATAATTACATTCGTTCGACTGGAGTCAACCCAAGAATGACCATACCGTTGTACAAGACTTGCTTAGCAGCCATGTACAATGCCATTCGAGCAGTGGCCAATTCCTTTTCTTGGCCGGCCACCCACAAAACGTCGTAACTGGACGATACTTCATGAGACAACTTGAATAAATACGTGACAACTGTGGATGGTTCAAGGTTCTTCAAAGCATTGAGTAGCACGTCTGGGAATTGATTGATAGTCCGGATCAGATCCAACGCCTTTGCTTCGGTGAGCTTGGACACATCAACTGCGTCAATAGCCTCATCAGTATCCAAGTTAATACCGACATCAGCGGCCTTTCGTTGCATAGAACACAACCGAGCATGAGCATACTGCAAGTATGGACCAGTGTCACCTTCGAATGACAACATTCGGCTCCAATCGAAGGAGTAATTGTTGATTCGCTTTGATTGCATATCTTGAATCATCACCGCAGCAATACCGACCAAATCAGCCACCTTTTCAGGTTCTGGGATCTGGGCGTATTTCTCTGCATTCTTTTGCATAACTTCGTGCATCTTTTGTTTGGTTTCTTCCAAAATGTTATCCAAAAACACCACAGTGCCCTTTCGAGTAGACATGCCCTGCACCATACCGAAGTTCACATGCTGCAACTTCTTGGCCCAGTCCATTCCCATAAGGTCCAGAATCTTGAAGAACTGGGCGGTATGCAAATCTTGCTGAGATGCAATGACATAGATCATCTTGTCAAACTTGTACTCGTTCCATCGATACATGGCTTCACCAACATCTCGGGTCAAATACAACGAAGTACCATCCTTCTTTTGAACAATAGCCTTGCCCAATTTCTTGTTGTAAGGCTTCAAGTCGATCAACTTGGCCCCGCCATCATCAGTGATTAACTTCTTTTCAACGAACAAGCCGTAAGCTTCATCCATGGTCTCCTTTGGAACCAGGGATTCACCTCGATAGACGTCGTACTTGATATTCAATCGTCCGTAGGTCTCAGTGTACTTCTCAATACTCAAGTCCCGGAACTTCTTCCAGAGTCCAAGGGCGTGCTCGTCACCGTCTTCCATCTTTTTGAAATAAGCTCGAGCCGCATCATCAGTTACGCTTTCACCTGATTCGCCGCTGGCTTCCTTTTCTTCAGTAATATCCTTGTTGACCTTGACATAGACCTCAAACAAATGATTGATTGGGTCACTTTCCAGCTTGTCAGCACTGCCGTATTTTTCGTAGCCTACTGCCAAAACACCAAACTGCTTGCCCCAGTCACCCAAGTAATTCAGCTTGACAACTTCATAGCCGAGTTTTTCATGCAAATGGCTCAAGAACCCACCAATGATTGTGCTTCGCAAATGCCCAGCATGGAAAGGCTTGGCGATGTTTGGAGAGCTGAATTCGATAGCGATTTTCTGGCCCTTGCCAACGGTCGATGCGCCGAATTCACTTTTTCGCTTCAACGCACCCTTCATTGTCAGGTTGTACAAAACTTTGGGGCTGAAGTTGAATTGCATAAACTGGCCAACGGCTTCACACTTATCGATCATTTCACCGCATTCAAACTTTGAGGCCCATTCTTTAGCCAATTCGTCTGGTTTGGCACCTTTGATTCGGAACCGTGGCACAGGAATCGTCAAATCTCCCCGGTCGATAGTAATTGGTCGGTCTAGAGCTGGGAAGATTATACTTTCATCAACACCTGTAATCCGAGCCATCTCGGCAGTGATATATGATCGGAAAAGATCAGTTGGGTTCTGGAGTGGATTCGACCCCGGGAACACCTTGACGGGGTTCTTGAGCCCCAGATTTTTCATGAGATTCGTCAATTGATCAACTTCCGCCATGGTTAATGTAAATTGGGGTAGTTTATGACCTGGTATTCGAGCTAAAGATACAATCGATCTGGTTTGTTGGATAAAGAGTCGAGGCACTCGATGCATAAAACTCTGCTAGAAGGGGGGAAGAATTTTTTTGGTGATGAGGTCGGGAACTACTGAAGAGTCACCGACCACCACCACTCCACGGCGCACATCAGGGTGACTCTCCTCACTGCAAAACGACACTACGAAATTTGGGGCCATGGAGCAGTGGGTGGATAAATTAGCATGGTGGCTGTTGGACCATAACAACAATGTGGTACTGACGTTTTACAAGGCCCTCAAATATATCTTGCATTGGTACTATAATGCGCCTCATATTCAACGTCTCTGTCAGCTGGGGATTCAACCATGTGGGGACAGGCAGGAATGCATGACCAACATTATAGCACAAGTGCTACTATCCACTCAATTATCAGGACCTGTGGAATCAGGCAAAGAAGCGAAAAGTAAGGATGATCTGGCTAGAGCCATTGCTTCGATAAAAAGGATTGATCCTGATAGTGATGAGTTTGAAATCTTAGCCGAGGCGGTGGACACGTATTCCACGCTCAGATTGCAGATCGCCGGATGCAAAGCCAATGCAAAAATCAAGCCCAGCTGGGCAGACAGTCAATATCGTCTTCTGGAGACATTTGAAGCTGTTTTTGAAAACCCTCAGGCTCAGAAACTGTCCAGTATATCAGTCAAGCTTGAACCTCCCCGCAGCGACAAGTTCAAAGCAGGCAAGAACTGGGTGGCACTGGGATTTCAGGGGGCCGATCCCTGTTCAGATTTTCGAGCCAGTGGCCTGTTTGGCCTGGAGTGCTTTCACTACTTTTGCACACACTATCCGAGCGAGGCACTCACATTAATGAATCAGTCGGGCTCCTACAGCGGTGACGTTCGAAAACCTTGGTACTCGGCTGCATTGGTGTCGATCCATTTGAGTCAAGCGATGCTTGATATGATGGACAAGAATCAGTTTTTGAGATCGGCTGTCGATGCGAACTCCGTGTTTGAGCTGCATTCGACCATGATTCAGAGGTATCATCAATTCTGGCTGGCCCAGGTCGAAACGGGCCAGGTAAAGTCCGTTCTCGACACTGAATCATGTTTGGTGGGCTTTTTCGCTTCATCCCATCTTTAACGTGGTACAATCAAGGGATCTGCTGCTACTCGTTACTGCGTCAACGCATGCGCCGGATTAATTGTAACACCTTTCCCTGATGCTAGCGATGGGCATGTATGTCTCGGTTGTCTGGTTCGGCTCGGGCCAAATCTTAGTTTCCATGGAAACCGACGGTACCCGGTTAATTCACGATTCCGGAATAAAAATAGTCAGGGCATTGAAAACATTGCAAGTATTCAAATATGGACAGATGATTCGATTCCGGCCCGTTGAGGTCTTGGAACTGTCTTTCGAACCTTAATTGATCGTGTTTTGATCACCTTATTTTTTTGTCAGGGCCAGGGTCCGTCCCGGCCAAGCGAGAGCGAGTTCCGAGAGAGGCTGTTGCAGGTTCCTTTAACTATCTCCGTCATGGGTCAATTCGGCTAATCCGTTCGAGCCAGGGAACGGTACCAATAGCCAGTAGAACGAAGAATCCGCCTTGGAAGCGATTGGGCATTGCCACCTCATTAAGCAGTAACCATATCAGATGGACTGCTGTGCCAACGTCGCAGTGGGATCATCGATGGATGGTCCGAGAGCACGAAAACAAACAGGCCGAAAACACCCGCACCGTCAGGTCATGCCACGGGAAAACTCTGCAGGAGTTTCTCCGGACGCCCCGCCGATGGATGTCTCTCCCCCTCCCAAGGAAGATTTTTTCTCCGGCATGACGCGGGCCGTTTTCTTCCCCCGTGCGTATGCCCATGGGGTAGCGTTCGATAGTGGATTGGACAGCACGGGGAACTGCAACAGCTCTAGATATCGATCCACTGGGAACTAGAGGGAAATATGAAGCAGACGGGCGGAAAGTTGCGTGTTTGTCGTGAAATGTCGGAACCAGACGAATGTTGCACTTCTTCCTTTAGTGTAAATCATTGTTGTACAGAACTGGCAAAAACAAGGGGGCTGGATGGCCCTTGGACGAATCCGTTGGTATAACCGCTGAATCGAGCGTCAAGTACCAGCGGGGGTAGAAAGTGCTTGGGTTCAGAGCGCGTACTTGGCGGCTAGGCTCAAGCTCAAGCTTAAGCTTAAGCGCATCGATAAACAGAACTCACATACTCACATACGTACAACGATGATCTTGTGGCCCAAGGGAGGAAGTTTTTCCGAATCCAGCTACATCATCACCCAATGGCAACTGTCCAATGCTATTCCCGGATAAATTTCGGCTGCCGACTGCATCGGCAGGGCGTCATGCATGCGGAATGATGCGGTGTGCAAAATTTTTTTATGGTTGTTCCGCGCCCGGCCGGACCCACTGTCCCGCTTGGCCTGTAGGCCCCGAGCCTCACCACCTGCGCCCCCCGGCCCCCGGCACACAAAGAGACATACGGGAACAGGGACACAGCTCAATTTGTGTGACGTTGAAGCTTTCTAAGCAAGCCTAGTGGACCCAGATCGTTCGTCAGCTGGTGAGACAGAAGAAGAAACTCAGACCCAGGCATGCTATTGCTCGGCATGGTCTGGTCTGCTGAGGGCCAAAAGTCCTCGGTTTAGGTGATGGTACAATGATCTCTGCTTTTGGCAACTATATCGAACAAGAGCATCCCAACCACCTCGGATCGACGTCCAAGTTTAGAGATACAATAACCAAAAAAAAAGAAGGATTTGACAAAGATAGAGAAACAATTAAAAAAAATTCAATTGATAGTAATAAAAGTTTTCAATGTGTCAATGGCCAGTGCGGGATCATATTGCGATCGGTATGGTTGGGTCCCGAGGTTCTGAATCACCAAATTGAGATTACTCTTATTGTCTCCCCATTCTGAATCGCAGGATCAAACAAAAGAAATGCCAACTCAGACTCACCTGTTTCTTTTTTTTTTCTTTCTTTCTTTCTTTCTTTCTTTCTCATAGGTAAAAAAATTGTATAAAAGACTGGTTCACTCCCTGCCAAGTTCGTGGTTCTGCTTCTGATCTTCACTCTCAACTACTAATACAATGAGTGATAATACATCTTCATCAAGTTCCTCAATTAAAGAGCAGCCTCTCGACAAGGACATGGCTCCTGCTGCTGAGCACAATCAACCACTAGCTGCGGCTGCTGCTGCTAGCGAAAAGAGCAAGAGTGAATTCGTCTTCGTGATTTTGCTTTGCTGTTGTGCGGCTATGGGTGGTTTCGTCTTCGGTTTCGACACCGGTACTATCTCTGGGTTCATTAACATGAACATGTTCTTGAAAAACTTTGGTATGACCAACAGTGATGGTGATTTGTACTTCTCCAAGGTCCGATCTGGTTTGATGATTGCCATTTTCTCAGTTGGTGCTGCCATTGGTGGTCTTGTCTTGTCCAAGTCCGGTGATGTCTATGGTCGAAAGAAGGGTATCATGTTTGGTGCTGTCGTGTACATTGTTGGTGTTTTGATTCAAATCACTGCCAAGGACAAGTGGTATCAAGTGTTTATCGGTCGATTGATCGGTGGTATGGGCATTGGTGAATTGTCAGTGTTGGTTCCAATGTTCCAATCTGAAACCGCTCCAAAGGAAGTTCGAGGTCTAGTCGTGTCTTCTTATCAATTGTTTATTACCTTGGGTATCTTCATTGGTTACTGCGTCTGTTACGGTACTTACGACCGAGCCGACACTGGTGCCTATCGAATTCCAATGGGTTTGTGCTTTGCCTGGGCTATTTTGTTGATCTTTGGTATCACCTTGATGCCAGAATCTCCACGATACTTGATCCAACAGGGCCGATTCGAAGATGCTCGAAAGTCTATGTGCTACGTTAGCAAGCGAGACGCAGAAGATCCAGTCATTCGATTGTCTATGGACGAAATCGCTGCTTCTGTTGAACACGAACGAGACGTCGGTAAGGCCGGCTGGATGGAAGTTTTCACTGGTGAACCACGAATCGGCTGGCGATTGTTCGTCGGGGTTGGTGTCCAAGCTCTTCAACAATTGACTGGTGCTAACTACTTCTTCTACTACGGTACTACTATCTTCAAGGCCATTGGTATGTCCAACTCTTATGCTACCTCTATGATCTTTGGTGCTGTCAACTTTGCTTCTACCTTCTTTGCTTTGTACACTGTCGATCACTTTGGCCGAAGAAACTGTTTGCTATATGGTGCCGGAGCCATGTTCGTTTTCTTCATCATCTACGCCAGTTTGGGTACCGCCGCTTTGTATCCAGATGGTGAATCCGCTGGTGTTTCCAACGAATCTGTTGGTAAGGGTATGATCGCTGTCACATGTTTCTTCATCTTCTCATTTGCTACCACCTGGGCTCCAATTGCTTACGTCTACTGCTCTGAAATTTACCCATTGCGAGTCAAGTCCAAGTGCATGGGTATTGCCACTGGTGCCAACTGGTTCGCCAACTTCTTGCTGTCGTTCTTCACTCCATTCATCACCGGTGCTATCGGCTTCAAGTACGGTTATGTGTTTGCCGGTTGTTTGGCATTTGCGTTTGTCTTTGTGTTCTTCCTTGTTCCTGAAACTAAGGGTCTGACTCTGGAACAAATTGACCAGATGTTTGCATCTCGTGTCGAGCCATGGAAGTCCGCAAACTGGGCTGCCACCGACCATGTTCAACCATCTTCTACCTACGGTGAAAAGACCGAAACTTCGCATGGTAACACCTCTTCCTGAGGGAACTTTTTTATTATTGAACCCCCAAAAAATTGGTTTTAAGCATGGTATAAATGTCAGATGCATCTTATATAACATTCTATTTAATTATTGACTTTTGTGAATACCTGATCGAAACCTGAAATCGCCTTTACCCCAGATATAATAAAAAGTAAAAGAGCGTTCTTTGTTCTAGCAATGTTGACCTGCAAGCGGCCGCACGCGCAGCGATGCGGCTCAATAGGGTGCATGTTATTTGATACCTTAGATACGACCGGACTTCCTTGTGTCCCGTAAGTAAAAACTAACCACTAGTAATAAACGGTTGGCATTCGGATGTGCATCTGTGAACTCCTTCGATTGCCTGGAACTCTGAAAATCATTCTGGCAAAAACGGCTGTTCTTGGGTCCCTCTAACAGCGGTGAACTCGGGGAACCCTTTACATTTTCGAATATTTCGGGTACCTCCTGGATATTGCGAGACATTGTTTCAAACCCCGAGAATCTCTCGGAACTGGTAGTTATACGGGCATGGCCACGTGAGAACAAGTCGAACACCCCTTTCAGGCAATAGTATCGCATAATTGCCGTGGCTCATTGAAGGGTCCTCTTGCTGTCCAAGCATTCCTTGGCAAAGCAACCCTACAATCTGGAAATTCCAGATCAAATGATGAGTGGACTATACGAGGAGCAAACAAATTGGTGTAAAATAAGACCGGGATATATTTGAATCAAGCAGTTCAGTTTCCGTCGGCAACGGGCCATGACGTCTGCGTGCCTGCCCGGCGACCCAACCGCCTCGCCCCCAACGCTCCTCCGCCACACGTAATCACACGAAGATACCACGCCTGTAAGAAATGGAGTCCAAAGAGCTTGACTCTGGACAGCTCGACGAGAAGCTAGGCAATCTAGTAGCGGAGCAAAATGACAAAAAGGAGCAAGCGCTGAGGAATGCTTGTGAGATTATGGGGCTGACTAGCGACGAGGATCGCGAAAAAGTTCTAAAGGCATTGGAGGTATGCAGCCATTATCAAGCAATAAATTTCTAACACTCGTTGGGCAATAGCATACTGACTATGATGTTGACAGAGCGATTCAGTTCCTATTTGATGGGGATCAACAAGCTGAAGGTATGCCAATTGAATCTTACGGCGATTGCTAATTCGAAACAGATGCAGAGATGGCAGCGGCGATGGAAAAGTCACTCGAAACGAATAAACACACAACCACAAGCTATTCACAGTTTCAGCCGGCTACCAGAGGCGAATACGATACAGCTGATTGGAGCCTAGTGCCATTTGGCCAGACAGGTGCGGAGCATGTTGAAAGTGTTGAGAATGTTGACAATACAATGTTGGCGACAGAGCTGAGAGACTCTGATTTTCCGGTACTTGTCAGCAACACAGGGTCGACGATTCCGCCTATTTTAACTCTCATGCAGGCTATACCTCTGGCAAACAAGATTCTTCAACAGCATGGCAAAGAAATTTCGGCAAACTATGTGGAAAACTGGTGGACGCAGCATAGATTGGTCGACGACGACGATGAGGAAGTTGAACAAGACCAGCAGGAAAAAGAAGATGTCGCCCTTGCAGTTGAAATACATCGATTGATGGCGTTCTTGCAGGCGGATGCGAAAAGAGCTGCGGCTGATATTACGATGGTTGATAATCTGGTGGGAAAGTCTTTTCAAGATCTAATATCGGCTCTTTCTAGACGCTGGGACGAAGCTGATGTTCTCTCATTTGTTTCCAAGGGTGAAATGAAACACGCTGACGAAGAGACGTCATTTGCTGAGCTGGAATGTGATGTTTCGGCTGCATTGAATGAGACCATTTACAGTGTGGTCGACGCTATGGTTTGGGTTCCTGGCCAGGAGACGGTGATGGTTCATATTGCTGATGTGCTTGCACTACAATTCAAACGGGACGACCACAAGGGTGGCGCCGGTATGGACTTGCCACTGGTATGGTATCCAGATCGATATGATGAGAAGGTTGCATATTTCCGAAAGAAAGTTCAGAAACAACGAGAGGAGTTTGTCAAGAAACGGCAGGACTTGAGCTCGATGAAGTTTGGAGCTAATTTCTACAAGGGCCAAAAGGTGGAGGATTTGATCCAATTCACTCTAGACTATATTGACGAAGAAAGCCTGGGCAATCAGGTCAAGCAAGATGTGCAGGCTGCACGGCACGCATATCGAGACTCGTTGGATGGATTGACCCAAGAAGAGAACGCCGCACAAGAGAAGATCATCCGCATGGATAACATGTTTACTAGTGAAACAAGCGAAGGATTTGGCGAACTGTTCCCTGGAGAAACAGAGCCCATTTTGCGGCCCTATCATTTGATTGGGGTTGTACTGAGTCCTACTGAGTATATTATTCGAACGCGAGATATGATTGAACTGGAGCACTGGTATCGAATCTCCGTAAATCGGGTCACTTTGGATACTGAGATCACTGAGGAAGAGGTGGTTGCTCTGGCCCGTGAGGGATCAGTTGGCCCGGTCACTGCAGTATATGCCAATGATTATGCATTAGATAGCAGTCATCAGCTGGAGCTGAGCGAGGAGCTGAAACGGTTTTTCCAACAAGATGATGATATTGTAGCCCCGCCACCAGACTCAAATGAAAGCAGTGACGACGACTCTGCTCCACAACAATTGCCAAGGGATCCTCACCAGCCCGATATGGATTTAATGAGTACTTGAACGATTAGCATACATTACAATTAGCTCATTGGAGAAAAAAGTATAAAAATAAATACACTATACAGTATTGTCAATTAACGGGGTGGGATTTTTGAAGTGTCTACCGGGTGAGGCTCGTTTTCGTCGGTGCGGCGGGGCGGGCGTAAGTTGGTCAAGCTGCGTTTACTTGTCAGCACGGTACCGACAAACATGCCAGAATTGGCCAATAGTGGCATGGAAGCCATTCTTGGTGACGACGAGTTCGATGAATATCGTCTTAGCGAGACCAACGGCTCAAGATCGTCAATCGTTTCCAGCGTTTCCTCAGCATCACCACCTTGAACGCCGGCGACATAATGTCTTGATGTGGAAGTCGAATTGAGCACTGGTCTGGCAGGCGAAGCAAGCAATGATTCTGGTACTTCGTCATCGTCACTATCGACACAGCCTTCGTCGCCTGGTTGAGCGTAATCCGATGATGAATCTGATTTTGAAGCCGCAATGAGCCACACCCCTGCAAATGTTAATGCACAGCCAAAGAAGAATAATATCAAATGGCCCGCATCTCGGTCTGCAAAATCATGGAAAATCACACCAGATCCAACAATAACCGACATTGTAAAAAATACAAAATGCAGTGGAACGACTAAACTTGCATCAAAGTTTTGTAGTGCACGATTCAAAAACACCACTTGGAAAAGTGCTGTGAGAACAATGACAAGCATCAGCAAATATGTGACAGGATGTTGAAACGAATCCAAAAATGCAAAGCTGAGCAAGCTACTCAAACATTTGGTTGCCAGCGCTGTATAAGCACCGAATAATGCCACCAGTGAAATATTGTAAAACAGAGTCTTAGTGCTCTGACTTGCTTTGCGACTAGCATTCGACAACGCCACCAGTATTGCGATAGCCGTACATGAAGCCAAAGCATAAACCTTGAATGGCGTTTGGTTTAGTGCCGCGATAACCATATCATAAGGGTTCTGGGTAGGAGGAAGTCCACTATTTCCACCGGGCTGAACGGATAAGATAATAAAGAATATGCCCATTATCGCCACAACAACCCCCAGAATATTCCGTTTTCGAATCTCCTCACCAAAAAACACAGGAGCAATGATACAATTGGATACCAATGCAAATACACCCAATGGCGATACTACCGATGCCGGGGCGAATCCGTATGCCAAAAAGTTACCGGTTTCCCCAATACTAGATCGTGATAAAGTTAGCCACTCTTGTATAAAATCCAAAAAAAAAAACATACGTCATCAGCAAACACCCGACCCACCATAGATTACTCTTCAAATAGTTTTCCTCGTTGATTCGTTCGAGCTTTCTATGTGCATATCGTTGAAGGTTGAGGGCGACGTTTATCAGGATGTTGCCGCATATCGCTATTGTAATACCGACGATTGGATATATGTTATCAGAAATAAACTCATCGGATGATCGGCGTGAGAGGCGATTGCTTTTCGAGTGGACCGAAGCATTTATTCCATGCCAGTCAAGCGACACCATGGCAGAGTAACAATAGTCCTCCGGTTTGTGATTTCTGGATCGTATTTGATAAAAGCTGGAGGTGGCGGTGGTCGCGGGCGTCCTGTCAACCTCGTGGGAGAGGCGACTGGGTCTGACATCATCGGCATTTTCCACAAGAAGGGACCGGGACGGGAGGGTTCGGATGAACCGTTTGCCGAGAGCTTATCCGTTCGAGCATTACCCAAGATATCGCTACCAGCCATAGATCCACTTCCTTGAGATATTCAAGGTTACGCTTATTCTTTTGGACTTCATATGGTAGACTCTTTCAATTTTCAGCCTGAACACCCGCCAACGGCTCTAGATCACCTCTTCAGAGCCTAGTACGAACCTTGCAGCCGCAGCCTCAAGCCACGACATGAAATCATTTCTGAGGCCGCTAATGATCACACGCTTTTGGCCATTTGCCTGAACAAGCAGCTAATCGACGAGGAAACCTGAGTTTCAACAGCGAACGATCGACTATGCCGACGCTGAGTCAAGTATCATCTCTACTGCAAGCTAGACAAGGTATACACGAGAACCGACCTTCGCAAGACAATTCATTAACCCCAAGGAAACTATAACCAGGCTTTGACCATGCAATACTTCGGCCGTTGCCGCGCACGTAGAAAAGTGCTGAAGAACGAGAAAAAAAAAAGAACCAAGAGGTCAACTCTCTTGCAGGGGGTCGAACCCTGGACAATTCGGTCTCCTGATTTCAGATAAAAGCCGAAAGCTCTACCACTGAGCTACAAGAGATGTTGAACGAACCTGTCGTATAGCAATTTCACTACGATCCGGAGATTTGTATGCGGCTCGTGCGGCTCAAGGGTGTTTTTTGGACTTTTTCAACCGCAGTTTTGGCTATTTCATATGCAGGGGTTTGATTTGATATCACAGCGCTTCCTATAATCTGTGTAGACTTTAAATTATGAACCCCTATGGAGGAGGGGCGGTTAATGCGAATGATTGGCGGCGGTAGATAAAATTGGCAAAACGACGTTAACCTGGGCCCGAAGTCTCTTAATTCTGAGAATATTAGAAGACACCTCAGCTTTCAGCTAGGGCTATTGTCTACACCTCTTGTAGACAGAAGAAATGACAATTGATACTGCGCTGCACACTTCTGGAATTATAACTGTTGATACATGAAACACAGCACGAAGGCCCGTAACACAGACTGCCTGCTATTTGATTAATAAAAGAATGTGACAAATCGCATTAACTGGCCGGCGACTGAATTTGCCAAAATCCACACCCCAAGCTGGCTGTCGGGATATTAGCGATTCTGAACGATATGTGACGACAACGAGTACTTTGCGCCATTCCAGTATAAACCCGAAATATCACTATGGAGATAATCAGTAATAACTCGATTCCTTTCGCAAGTTTGTGTCTGCTAATTTGGCTTCGCCGAATCCATGACGGGTTATCGACGCGTGATTTACGCGTTCTAAATTGAGTCCCAAGAAAAAAACACCATCTTCAATCTTCACGCTCCACTCAACCGCCAGGGAACAAAATGGACAAAACGCCTACAAAGCAGCGCGTAACGATATCACGCGACGGGACTCCGAATACTGCCCGCACACCAAGGCATAAAACGCCTAAATCAACAGAGGAAATCGATGATAAAGAAAACCGCATACCACCGCCACCAGCACCGGGACTGGAAGACATGCCCTTACTCAACTGTGCGGGTCCAGCCATTGACTACCCTGCATCGCCCACAATGAGTGCGAAACGGAAACATCACCAGCCACAGGAATCGCCTGCTTCAACATACTGTCCAGGTGATGAGGAAGAGCAAGAGACCGATCGCGAAGATAGTATTACTGGTGTGGATCACAAGTTCGAACAGGTCTGGGATGCGATTCACTCCCTCACCATGGAGAACGGAATGCTGAAGCAGCGCATTGAACAACTTGAGAACCAAATAGAAGAACTGATAAATACCTAAATTTTTTTGTCTTCTCGGATCGAAAGAAAAAAAAAAAAGCGAAACTCTATCTACATTAGTTAATCCTTTTTGGCAGGCTTTTTCCGCAAGCTCTGATCTTCGCCAGCTTCGTCGTCACTGCTCATAATATCATGGTCATCCCATTCCTCGTACTCCGGATCATCATCCTCATCGGCAACTGCAAAAACAGTTTGTGCATCATGAGTTGATGATGAAGTCTGAGCTTGAACCCTTCTACTCTCATCTTGTTCATCGTAGTCTGGTGGAGACACCATTGGTGCAAGGGCCTGAATACGTGCAATCTCTGCGTCTTCCTCCGCTGCTGTCATTGGAGTTTCTACAGATTCCTCTTCATCCATGGATTCGCGCAATGACCCAATTTCAAACTCCTCGGCCTCATTTTCATCTTGAGCAATTTGATTTGACATGGCGAATCGTCGGTTGTTGGCAGTTGGCCGCCAAATAAATGCAATCAAACAAAAATCGACAAAATACACCACGTTGAGCCACCCATCAAGCATGAACCATCTAGACTTCCAATTATTGGTGATGAACTCTAGCACAGATTGCCGCGCAAAGATCATGGAGTTAATGAAGAAAAATCCAAAGATCACTATGATTGAAGCAAGCAAAATCCGCCATAGATTCTTGTACATTTGAGCCTTCACATGCTGCTTTCGCTCTTCCAAGTATTTGATTGTACCAGTCAACGATGGCAAAATCCACACATAGAATACAGTCATTGTCACAGACAGTGGCAAAATAACCAACATTACCACTGGTCCAGCATTATCCGGGGTGACAATGTAGGAAGAAACAGTGTACAGCACTGCGAATGAAAAGTGGGCACCAGCCAAAGCTCGACATTTCCACATAATGTCGCCTAAGGTTGGCTTCACGACACCATATCCCAGGCAAACAATCAGCAACAAGAAAAAGGTGAATGCATTTCGAAACGCATTCAATATCGACAGCAGAATTAGATAAATCAGCGAGCCGGTTTTTCCGGCCCCGCTGTTGATAAAATCGTAGTAGCCCCAAATGACAATCATTTCAACAACCAAGAATCCACAAATAGCAGTAATATAATTCTGAACTGGTAGAATGTCAGACCGGTGTTGAACGTAGTAGAACATCCAGAATATAAACACCAAGCCATAAGCAATTGCTGCACCGCCAAAGAAAGGCAGCTTTGGAATTTGACTAGCCGACAAGTCGCCGTACGAATTCTGAAAGACTGCAGCTGCATGGTATTTGATGTTATTGCCGCTTGGATATGTTGAGACGCAATAATAGCCCGACTTCTTGACGTCGAATCGCAAGCCCTTTGGATCGCTTAAGTCCACTTTGGTGGTCACCATTTGATTCTTGTTGGCTGACTTTGAGAGAATGAAAGTGCCGATTTGATCTTTATTGCACAAATTGGCCGATACTGCCTGGTCATCGCAAATGTACTTTTTCTTTCAAATCATGTTAGTTGAGCTCGTCCTCATGTCACATACGTTCTCATCCTTAGGGATGTCTGCACCTAGGTCGTCCACTTGTTCATAGTTGAAAATCAACACCGCAATCCACCCCTCTTTCTGCTCTGAATGAAATGCCACATCAACGTAAGAATCTTTGGGTCCGCCCCAGTCGCTTTTGGAGTATATACCGGAACATCTCTGGCGTTCGCTGTTCTTCTCTGTCTACATTGTATGTTAGTTGTATGCATTTTTGCAACCACTTACAATATCCAATTCATTAGCGTATGCAACACATGCTAAAAGAACAACCCCCAGAGCAGTCCAAAGTCTGTTGAGAATCATTCTGTCGTGAAAAAGCCTATTGGACGAGACAAGGTGAAGCTGCTGGGTTTTTCTGGACACCTCACTGCCCCCGACTTTTTGCCTCCCAACCTGCAAAAACGTGTGTCCCTCCGCAGCGCCTGCATGCGCGATCCTGTGCGGCTCTTGGCGCGCGTCCTGCTCCATCCGGGCTTTAACTCTCTGTGTGAAAGAAAATGAAAAAAACAAATATCAGTTATCTTAACTTCATATATGTATGAATATAAATATGCGCTCTGCGGAATAATTTGTTTATGTAAAGATCTCATAGGCGTTTGCATCATGCTCTTCGTTCTCAGGGTTGACCTGAGAATCATTGTCCAGGGTTCCGACCATCTGAGACAGCAAGAGGCTCGCGGTATCATAGTCGGATTCTAGATGGTCGGTGGGTCCAACTGCAGATGATAGGGAATCAGATTTCGCAGGAGAGACATTGTCTTCCTCGAATCTAAACCCAGAAAATGGAGACGATGGACTGGCTATTACCATGTCCAATGTGTCAGTAAGGTACCCGCTTCCTTCAGTTGACGTAGAAATGTTATACCGGGGCGAAAAAACATGCATATCACTAGGTGAGACCAGTTTTGTATCTGATACTGACTCTTCTCCAAAGAACCCGGTCACACCTTCAGGTTTGACGGTCAATGAGTATGCAGGAGTGGATTTGGTTAGGCTCCTCTCGGGCGGCAAGAATAAGCCATCACCAGTATCAGGTCCCTCAAATATATGCTTGGATTTATGTATATCTACCGGCTCTTCAAATTTGGACGGCTGATAGAAATAGAGTCTTGATACGGACTCAATCAGCTCATCAAACGGGCCCTGTAGAACATGAAGTAAAACCGTGGTGGCTTGCATACCCTCAGAAAAATCAACGCTCGCTGTCCACGTACCATCATAGCAGACCTGAAATTTTGGCACCTGGGATCCATTGAGATGAAACAATATTTTGCTCGTTGAGTCACTATCAAAATCGGCTTTAAACTCTACCTTGTCGATACCTGTAAATGGTACCTCAAGTTTGAACCACACTCCATTAAAATGCATTAGGTACGCCATTGTCTGGGCCAAAGGAGAGTAAAATACCATCAAATCGCCAGGATCATCGGCAGATAAGATCCGGGTCCAACTACCGATGCTCAAAGAGTTGCAAGGGAATCGGAGCTTTGACCGATCCATTTGGCTCAGTATTTGGTTGTGCGGCATTGGACTTATGGGATGTTGATATTGAGGAACTCCTATTGGAGTCACCATTCGAGGTATATTTGGTTCTGAGAAGTAGGGAAATGCAAATTCGTTTCCATGGAAATCCGAGCCAGATTTTCTAGCACTGGCCTTGGTTTTTGCTCGTTTATTCTGGAACCAAATTTGCACCGATCTAGGTGTCATGTCGATCTTGCGGCCAATTTCTTCCCGCTTATTGGCACTTGGAGTTTGGCACTCGTCGAACTCGGCCTGTAGTAGCTCACATTGTTCCGGAGTAGCTCTCTGTCGTTTTGAATTTCGCTGAGACTGAGTCAACGTTGATTTTCTAGGTCGCTGTTGCTGGGGCGTAGCTAGCTGGTTGAACTGAGACATTACCGGTTTCACCTGCAGAATGCTAGCTCAATAATAAAGTCACAATAAAGATCAATCGAAAGGCTCTATGGCATCTGATTAGCCATGAAACTGATGAATCCGTCGCCCTTTTTTAAAATTGAATGAGCTCTGCTTGATCTAAAAGCGACCAGAAAACAGTGGGGGACAACTGGTGTCCTAAATACGTTGACAGAATACGCTACAAACTAATTGGTTTCCGTGAAGAGAGGGCAGCCAGCGGCAAAAAGAACCCTAAATTGGGGAATAACTTTCTTCATATACATGATTGACTCCCACGGGCCCTTGGCTCGAGCCCGTGAGGGGCCGACGTTCAATACGCAGTGGTGAGCTTCCGTGGCACTGGCACTCATAAGGTTCGCTAGATGGATGCCGAGCGGTTGGCAAGCATAACCGATTACATTCCTATTCTGGTATCCTTAATTGACTTTGAAATTTCTTTTACAGCGTTGAAAATGGAATTGGGCTTGCCCAAAAAATTGTGCTAAGGCTTCTCCGGTATTATCCACACGATTTCTATCACTTATCCGATTCACTTTGTATGCCCGTTCATGTTTTGACTCAGAGTATAGAATTTCTCAGAAAGCTTAGAAAGTGCCTAACCCGAATTTGAGTTGTACAACTCGTAGGTTTCTTACTCCAAAGCACTTCAGACAGTGTCATGGACATACAAAATGCAAGACTGCGTTTTCCAAAGAGCAAGAAATGCCTCCACCAAGATCGCGAGCAGATTTCAGATAGCAAGCTGCTATACGAAAGAAAATACAGAATATATAGACAGTGGCAGTTTGCTGCTATGCTCAAAAGAGCCAGGCTGTTTTGCTCTTGTAATCAATACCAGAACCTTGTCTCAAGGTGGTATTCGGGATCGCCTACATTAACGAAAAGGAGAAAAAGAACAAACCTTAAAAATGATCGCTCTAACAGGAGTACTTTATTGTTAAGACCTTGACACTATCTGAACTTACACAAAGATGAATATCAAAATAAGAGCCAACGGCCCGAAAAAGCTCAAATACCCTATAGACATGTGAGCGGCTGTCGATTGGTCCATTTTGTGTCTCACAGTAGGAGTTGCTGCGGCAGCAGTGTCAACTGCTTCGGTGCCGTTTAAACCGAATTGCCCGCTCGTACCGTTAGGGAAAGGCGTTTTTTGGATCAGAATATCGTTAGTTGGATTCGGATAAAATAGTGTGGCGGTCAGAGTTTCAGTGGCAGCGCTGGAATTGATAACCGCAGCAATGATGTTAGCCGTCGCTGGCGCAGTAGTTGCCGCGCCGCACGCAGAGGTGAGAACTCGCAATGCTGCATCCAAATCCGCACGGACACAAGATTGCTGCAAGCACTGCTCAAGTTGAGGTCGATGGTGGCACAGGCAGTCAGTTTGGGGAACGGAGCAATTTTTCGAGATGGCAGCAGAGCATGGAACAAGGCAGCTGGGTCGCAGTGACTCCGGAAGCGCAGAAACAAATGATATAATGAGCAAGAAGAGCAGGGTGCTTTTCATACTTGGATTGTTAAGGTATTCCATTGATGTATAAGAATGAGCATTGAAAAATCTGGGAATTCTCTCTTTCATATATGGCCCATAGATCCATAAGGCCCTCGTGACAACCCGTGAAGCTCAAAGACATGGACTCCTCCAGATTTTGCATGTCAAACCCGTGGGTTATATGCGGTTGGAATAATTGATATGCTCGAGCTTATCTTGCTATTATAGTTTGCAAGTACCAGTAAAAACACGAGATATTGAAAGCCTGTATGATTTTCCGGGATGATTGTAATGTGGAATAGCGACAATGGATATTGTACGGCATGCAGGATCAGGATCAATCAATTGATGGAGCATAAACGCGGTGCGGTCCACGCGCCTGCGTAGATTACCCCAATGCGGGACTAAAGAAAAAAGAGCAGTCACGCTCCCGTACTCAAATATACGCCAAGAACAACAACCCGATCCAGCACCAAACACCCCGCCAGCATGCACTAGTGGCCGCGCGAGGGACAGACCGCTATCATCAGAACGATTCTTCAATTTTTCCACTCCAACCTAACGACTGTTGTTTATCCGTCTAGACGAGCGATTCAAAAATGAGCTTCAACAAAGAAAAGGCCCCAGAAGGCGAAGAGAAGTTTTACAAGATTCGAATCACGATGACCTCTACCAAGGTTAAGCAACTTGAAAAGGGTATGTTTTTGGGATGCAAACGATGCAGCATGATACTAACATTTCATCACAGTTTCTGCCGACATTGTCAGCCGAGCTAAGAAGTTCTCCCTTCAAGTTAAGGGCCCAGTCCGACTTCCAACCAAGGTCTTGAGAATTACCACCCGAAAGACTCCAAATGGTGAAGGTTCTAAGACTTGGGATACTTACGAAATGCGAATCCACAAGCGAATCATTGACTTGTACTCGCCACCAGAAGTTGTCAAGAAGATCACTTCTTTCAACATCGAATCTGGTATCGACGTTGAAATTACTGTCGCCGAATAAATTTGACGTACGTAGTAATATGAATGTTTGTATAATTGGAGCCGCATGTCCCCACGAACTGTAGAGATGGATGCAGTACACCCGTGAAATTTCTCTCAGCCTAAGCGAATCTGTGTGGAGAGAATCCCACACCCTCGCAATTGCTCTTAGCCCAAGCAAGTCTATGATTGATACGAATAAGTTATTTGTTGTGAAAATCTCAGTGCAATTACTATTAAAATTACCTTTTTAAATACGGTTAGTGGGGTTCTTCGAGCATGGCAGAGACGGAGCATGGTGTGTTCATTTTGAAGACTGAAGTTGAGTTTTCTTGTATCATCAAAGGATCCGAGGATACCTATGCGTGGTGCATGAAACTGGTATAATCATATACGATGCCCATCTGTGCTGTTTGTTGGTATAACTTACAAGTCTGTGATGTTAGTGGTTGCTCAAAAGTGTAACACAACGAATCAATCGCAAGAGATCAGTGGTCAGGATTGATTTCTCCAGACGCTTGTCAGAGAGAACCCCAACTTGATTTTGCCCATCATTCGAGTGCAGTTGCCGTAGCAGTTCGGTTCTTACAAGAAACTGGATACATGGTGTGTGAATGTAATGAGGAAGAAAAATTGCGTCGAGAAGATCCAATTTATAGTAGGCCGCGGCGGATACATGCCTGCTACACTCAGCATTTGAAAAATATTTTTAAATAGTGCGACAATTCTTAGAGAAATTTGATAAAAATATGCTTTAATACATCAATTACAATGCATTTATCTAAAATGGACTGTCCTGTGGGTCCACCGAGTCGTCGTAGTACTTGCCGACAACTGGAAGCTTTTCAAAAACCAGTCGACGGAACACGGGAATCGAGTCGATGAAGAAGAAAGCAGCGGTACCAGCAGCACCACCCCAGAGAGCCAAAGGCATTGCCCTTTTTATTGTTAGTATCTTTGAGGAATCTGCGGGTATAATCTTACCACTTAGCGAAAGTTAGGATGTTCAAGCTTCGACCAATGGTTGGAACGGTCTTGTATTTTGGAGCAAAAACATATGGCTGATTGAGGTTAGCCCGCGAACATGGAAATTATTCATCCCAGGGTGACAACTATTCGGTTCAGAAGGTAGTTGGCTTCGTCATCCTGGGAGATAGAGTTACATACCTTTGCAGGCATCTTGTTGATTTAGTGACGGCACGTAATGAGAGAAAATTGTGGGTAGTGGGTGGTTGAAAAGCCTTTGGGAGGTGAGCCACTAGCCAATCACAATCGTTCAAATTCGCAGCAAGTCACTAGGCCCAGAAATTGTTATCGAAAGTGAAATATGGACAACAAAAGTCCATTTCTCATTTTAAATGTTTATTACCCTTGTACATACCCAGTCCTGAATTCATGACTCGACGATGGAAGCCAATATTTTGTAGGGTTGTGATGCTAGCACCATGTATGCGGCTCAGAAGCACGGGGAACCTGCCGTGACAGATTGGGCATGTAGCTCTCCACCTTCCTTCTTAGCCATATCAGCAATGCTAGAGAGAATTCTAAGGATCTATCTCGAAGATAATCTATGCCACAGGGGATTCGGGAAAGTAATCACTGGTTGGGGATGCTTTATCAACCTTCGGTGCGCATGCCGCTCGCTCGCAGACACCCAATTAAGCGAACGTCCCCAGCGCGTCATCATCATCGATTGATCACCAACAGCACTCAACGCCACCGCACCTCCTGTTAGAGCCGTTCGTCAACAAGATGGAAGTCAATGGGCGAGGTGTCATGCTTGCCATGATGCTCTTCTTCATGTTCTTCACCCCGTTGGGAAATCCACCACGGGTGCTGTCGATGCAAGAAAGGAAAGAGCTGGAAAAGTACTTGACGCAACAGCGCCGAGAAATGTTCATGACGGTCAACTCGACTTGGACTAGCGGGTACAACGGTTTGACCGGTTTGAAGGAATACCCAGAGAACCCTTCTTCTTCTGGATCTATTCTTCCAGCAGAGATTTTCGACGCTGCGCGGTCTATTTGGAAGGCTGATGAGCGAGACGACCATGCCACGCCGGATGCGACCAGCTTCTATGCTAATCTTACCGGTAACATTCGAGGAAAATGGAGCAAATCTAGCACAGAGCTTGTGCCGATTAACATGACCAATCCACATGGGGATAATTCTACCTATAGACTCTTTGCCAATCCGTATTACATCGAGGATGCACGGGCCTCAGGCGGTCAAATGTTTGGAAACGAAAAGGTCGGCAATGTGACAATAGACTCTGGAAACATTAGATTCGAGTTCAAGGAGCAAGAGCATCGACCTCCAAACTGGAATATTTCGCTATTGGATGCCACAGTGGATATTTTGGACGAAAATGAGGACACGACAAATACTATCAATATGCGTGGGGTGCATATGAAGGACAGTGGTAACATTGTTCTCACAACAAACTCGCTGAAGTTTTCTGGTCTTATGGCATTACCGCACTTGCTCTTGTCCAAAGATTCGTTCAAAGAGACAAAAGATCTCGTTGTCGACTATCGAAACCGAACATTAAGCCATGACATTCAATGGGAGGCAGAATACAACTTTGCGATGTATGAAGACGCGATCATATCTTCCCACAAGTGTGAATATATCATATATGCACATCTTCACCCCTCCGGGTTGTCATCTGAGGATTTGAAGTTTGTTGAAGACGAACTGGAGCATCCTGTTGGCCGGCCCCACAAGAAAGTTCCGGGATTGAAGCTTGATGCATTACTATATTCCCCCGACTGTGGTCTGTCCATGACTACAGTATCAGCACCAAAAGGAGAACTGTCCACAAGATTTTATCAGCGAATGAGGTCAGCCATTATGTGTGGAATTGTTCTGCTACTAACCCAGGCAGTATGCATGGCTTATCAGAATAAGGAAACCAGCACGCCGTCGACTATTTCCAGAGTTAGCTTCTCTACAATCGGTCTAATGGCAGTACTTGATGGCTCAATGTTTTTCGCCTCGTTGACCTATTCTGTTGTTGCACCAGTGACTTTGGCATTCTTAGCTGTTGCATTTATTGCTTTTGCATTGACTGTAGTGTTTGAGATGCGCTACATGGTACTCATTTACCGTTCACAGATATACGAGAATTTCAACAATAGCTCACCAAACCAAGATGCACCTGAATTGGTAGCAAGACCCGATGGTCGTATTGTGGGGCCCGAACAACGACAGCAAGAAGAGCAGCGGCCGACACCAGTGGAGGATGAGAGACAGATCATGGGGATGATTTACTCTCGGTTTTATGCGGTTTTACTCATATTTTTGGTGGTCTCGCTGACAGCCGCATCGTGGCCGTTGATGCTGCGGCGCATTTATGAATACACCGTGATGCTGATATTGTATTCGCTCTGGCTACCTCAGATCATCCGCAATGTCCGGCGTGGATCCCGCAAATCTTTTCTCTGGTCATTTATATTGACAAGCAGTGTGGTGAGATTGGTGCCAGTGTGGTATATCACGTTATATGCTAACAATGTCCTGGATCATCGCTATGATCCGGTGCTTGCGGCTTCGGTCTCTGGATGGGTCCTGTTCCAGATCATTCTTTTTGCTGCTCAGACAGTCTTCGGTCCTCGATTTTTCCTTCCAAAAGGGTATTTGCCTAAACTGTATGACTATCATCCTGTTATTACGGAAGAAGATTTGGAAATAGGGTTCAGCTATTCTGACCTGCGCGTGGATACACCTTCATCTCCGGCAGCAGAGGAAACGCCGGAAGGCGACTCGCTGTTGCCAAGGCCACAGCCATCTGTTGACTGTGCTATTTGCATGATGCCGATTGAACTGGTAATCGTTCCGAAAAGTGGTGCACATTTGGCGTCGACTCCTAGCAATTTGCTCGCACGACGGCGCTACATGGTTACGCCATGTCGACATGTATTCCACTCAGAGTGTATGGAACGATGGATGCGATCGAGATTACAATGCCCAGTTTGTCGAAACCCTTTGCCGCCTATATAAATCCTTTGCATTTGTGTATTTTTTTTTCTATTTATTTCCTTTCCCATATATACATGCATCTCCGACAACATCATGCTAGCCCAGCCAGTTTCTTCTTCGCTAGACAATCCGGAACAGCACAAAACAGCAGGAACTGCCTGTGCCTATTATGGGTCGCTTGAAATTGACCGTCATCCGGATGGTTTTACACGTCGCCGCCTGTCATCCGATGGCGACTGCAGTGACGCCAGCAGCCCGGGCTACTACTTTCCACCACCGTCCAAGAGCATTGACTCTGAAAGCTCGTTTCAGAGTACCAAGTTCATCGATCCAGCACCTTCAGAAAGCACTTTTGAGCAACCCGGATACGAATATGATGGAAATTATTCGTCAGGCAGCATCTTGATCACTACGCTGAGTGATCTCTCGGGCCACGAGCAGTGGAAAACGCTATTTTTGTCCGCAGTTTATCCCGATGCGCCGCAACCAGTTAACAATACTGTAAGCTTGTGTTCGATTCAAGAAGCTAATTAGATCGTGGTACAGATGGACTCAACCGATGGACGCCAAGATAGCAGCTTGCATGCTGCCGAACCGGCATGCACAGAGACAAAGCCGCACGACATGAATCAAGAAATGCAGGGTCAAGGTCACAATATGACGAGCAAAATCAAACAAAACTATAAATAGAAGGGAATGCTATAGTCGATCTAAATCACATCTCAACGTATAAAGCATGTAAGCATTGAGCTATAAGACACCAGGGCCGCCGATCAACGCGTCCAATTTGTCCTTTGGAGGATCGTTCAGCATGACATGGAAGTGCTCCAGAGCTCGAACTGATTGCAATGCAGCCCAATTTTTGAACCATAGAATGTCGCTTCTGGAAAGCCCCAATGCATCGCAAAACGTCCGCTGAACGTATGCTTCGATCTTCGCTCGAGATTCGCCAGTCAGATCGCCATCTGGTGGGCAAATAGGAATTGGCGATTTGGACCAAACGACCACATGGATGATTTGCTTCTCAACTCCATATGGAAAGTCATTGTATAGTATCTTGACGTCGTCAAAATCCGTTAGAAAAACTTCATTGGCAGGCTCGATTTCTCCTTTTGCATTTGGTTGCCATCTCAGCCTTTCCTTGATAATAAATGGCAGCGTACCTCCATATTCAATCTTGAACCTATGTTTGCATTCCAAATAGTATTTCAAATCCGATGGCTTGCGACTTAGCCTATTGAGACTATTCGAATCTAGAAACAGTTAGTATTGTTTTCCGATAAAATCGCCAACTTACCAATAATTTCCTTCAGTTGATCCCAGGTAAAAGGCGTAAAATTCGCATCTCCCTGTTCGATGATGTTTCTATCTCGCTCATTTTCGATTGAGAATGTGGCAACAGATGGAGGTGCCGGAACCGATGTATCGTTGGTCATTACTCCGAATACTAGTCGTCCTTGAATTTGAATATGCAAAAGTAAAGAAAGACGGGGAAAAATCCAACCTAGATGGAAAACACCCGAAAAGTATCTGTGTGTCTGTACAGAGTTAGAATATATGTCAGTCTTTTTTTTTTATCTTTTATTATTATTATCTACTGGTGTTCGGTCCGTCGTAGACAAAACACGCCTATGGCCGGGGCGGGCAGCGGGATAACAGCCAGATTTGGGAATTTGCACTGCCAGTCCGGCTCACGAGCCGGAAAAGCGTGGTGCAATCCATACGATTAGAGATCAGGGCCGGCATTTTTGTCCGGCATGTTTCAGTTCACCGGGGTGGGATGCTACGATTTCTTCGAAGATCCACAATGTAACGTTGTGGCGTCGTAGATTGATCGGATCTTAGTGATTTCTGCGGCGTGCAATCAGCAGCTGACTTCTGATGGGCTGCCCCGCCCATGCCGATGACCATCTCGCATGGATTCCTAGGCAGCATGGACGGCAATACTGCACTACATCCGAGATCAATTTTTTTACGGCCCTGCGCTGCCGCATACACCCGAGAGAGTCCTGAAATCGAGCCGCGAGAGATGCGGTTTTTTGAAAACCATCATCGAACTTCAAAATACACTAACATTTACTCTACAATCCGTGTTATGAAAAAATTGCAATTTAATTGAACATTTGTACATGAATTTCAACGCCCTGATTAATATCTGCTTATTTTTCTCCGATGTGACGCTCGTTTTCAGGCTTCCAGGAACCAGAAAACAAATGCTTCACAAACGCCAAGGGACTCGAATCATCCTCGGCCCCCATCTGCCCAATTCCGGGGCTAAATGAAGTGATGGGTAGAACCAAAACATCGGAAAGAAGTTTTGGCTCAGTCAAGCCAGTAAACGACTTCCAGTTGATTGGGAAATGAAGGCCACTCTTAACACCATCATTGAAGTAGCCAAAGACAGCATCTGTCCAAGCACCCGGCCCAGTCCAGTCCATGATATCCGAACCCCGTTCTTTTGTTGTGGACAATGCAAGCTTCCCTTCCTTCTTCTTCTGGAGAGTTTGTTCAGTGATCTTGGCGACAATATCACGGAGGACTGGATGCCCAGGCTTGGCCTGGATGGTCCATTGGCAGAATTGAATCCTTCTAGCGTACCAATCCTTCCAATCAGGTCGGTCTGGATCAGCTTCAATACCCACAATCAGGCCGATCTTCATAGGATCAAACTTGTCGGCAATCCAGTTTGGAACTGGTTGCAGGGCCTCGGTATCGACATCTGAATAAGTACCACCACGTGCCAACAGAATTAAATATCGGAAGAAATCAGCCTTCAAAATGTTCTCTGGCATGGATTCATAAGCCTCTACAACTTTTGGGACGTTCATATACAAGTGCCGTACTAATGTTCCAGCAGTTTGATCCGAGAGAACCTCATGGACAAACCCCAAGTTCTTTTGACGCCATGTAGACACTGTGTTTTTTATACCTTCGTCGAAATTTGGATCTTCCAAGTCATGCTTCCAAGTCTGCCAAATATATGCCGGAAATTTGTTTGACACGTCGTATGGAAATTGAAATGCAAGCTGCGTTCGAATCGATGCATCAGCGGGCAGTCGTCGCAGTTGTTGAAGTTGCTTCTCAAACAAGCGGCGCTCAGCGTCCAGGAGCTCCAGTTTGATCTCGTGTTCTTGAGCTTTCTTGCTGCTTGAAGCTTGGAGTTCTACAAGCGCTGCAATCGTCTCTTCTCGCGTCTTCTGAAGCTTTTTGCTCAGTTCATCATCGTGCAGCAAATCCTTGGCCGAAATGTTGTTGCTGCTGCCAAAAAATAGAAAGAATACACATAGTGCTGAGCATGCAAGCAGCAATGCTCGGCGAAATGTGAGCATATTGTAGCTGCGAGCTTGTTGGTGGATCCGTTAAGGACTATAAGGGCGAGTGCGTGTGAGCTGTCCTTTTCGTCAGGACTCAGTGGTTGCAAATTTGTCGGAACAAAGACACAATGAATGTCGGAACCCCACTGGATATGAGAAAGGCTTTAACTTGAAAACCGTACTAGAATTACAAAGCGCTTTCCCGATTCAATCAGGATAGAGTCTTGAATGGAAAAAAAATTAACGGGTGGTAGTCTAAGTTTGGTGATAAAAGATGAAATATTTGGGACTGCGCACAGGAGGAGCAAGGCGGTCAATGATAGTCGTGGCAGCGCTGCATGCATCGCTGATTCGCGTCTACGCTGCAGGGGTTTCGTACTGAAGGCTACCAGTCTATGTGATACATGTATATGGGCCAGTAATAATTAACTCTCACGGACAATCAATCTACCGCGGCGCTCGGGACAGCCCACGAAGCACGACGGCACAGCTGTTTGACCATGGAACAATTCAGCACAATCTAGAATCTAGCTAGCCAGTAGCAAAAAGTACCAAACTAACCAAACAAGCTCCATTCTTCAATTTTGAATGTTTTCAACGACTCTTCAGCCATTGCTCTAACGCGAATATACCGATCGACTTTTTCCCCTTTGCAAAATCGGCCAAGATCAAGCAACTCGCTCTTGGTCTTGCACGGTGCATTGTATGTGATCAGAAAATCCGTGTCAACCGATTCGATTCTCATGACAATCACTAGCGTCAAAACTTGTGCAGACAATTGCAGATCCTGCGTAGAATCGACGACATTATCCTGTCGCCCCCATTTGCGAGATTCTTGAACACCCGTCACAATGTAGGCTGCAACACCAGGCAAGTTCGGAATCTCGGTCTTGTCGGTTGCCAGAGTCTTGAATGCGACCTGATTAATTGACGATAGCTCCTGGAGATGTTCAGTAATCGCGGATTCGTCTGTCCCTTGGACCCGTTCCAGAATCTCGAAAATAATCGAATCATCCTCGCTTCCTTTAGAAGCATATACTTCCTGGTGATCAGGGACCTGTCTAAAGTCGCTGACATCAGTGAATAAATTCGGTACTGAAGATACAATGGCACCGCCAAACAGACTGACGGCGGTTGTTGATGCCATCGGATACGATGAACTTTTTTGAAGTTTTTGGGCAGGGTTTGATTTGTACACATCGCGAACTCCATCTTAGGGACTGGGCGCTCGCCGGCCTTCGGACTTCATATCTACATAAGAAATTGGATTCTGAAGCAAAAGCACCATCGTCTCGTCGTGAATGTTCTCACACTCGCTACACCTACAGCCAGAAAATATAATATTTGGTTCGTTCCTCCGCGACTGTTTTCAATCTATTCCAATGCATCCAGCCCTAGCTTGAACAGTGTCATCAACGCGTCTTTCTCTTCCAATCCAACAGAAATTCGAATCAAATGACGCTCTACTCCAAATTGGGCGACATAATCAAGCTCATTATAATGCGCCAAGATAGCATATGGTGAAGTCAGCGTAAAATTGGTGCCCAAGCTTGGTCCTTTGGCTGTTCGAACGGCATCATAAAACTTCACCGCATCATTCGGATCTTTGAACACCACCGACAGCAAGCCACCGTAGCCGCCATTCTTTGTCTTGCAAAGATCATAAAATGGTTTTGATGGGTTGAACTTTGGATAGAACAGGTCCTTGACTCGTGGAGACTCTTTGAACAGCTCTGCCACTGCTTCTGCGTTCGTATTCATGCGGCAGCTTCGATCTGAAAAGTCCCGGCTATTCCTCTCCATGTATATGGCATCTTCACCCCAGAACATGTCTTCATACTGGCTTGACAAAGCAGTTTTCAATGCTTGATAGTGCTTTCCACCAGGGTTGAGAATAAGACTTCCACCCATAACGTTACTGTCGCCACTAAACACTTTGGTCAGACTGCTCACCAGCACATCAGCATAAGGCAGCAATCTAACATTAGAAAAGTTTCCCACAGTCTCGTCCACGACAACTGGGAAGCTGAATTTGTCGGCAAGTCGGCGTATAGTTTGAATATCCGGGGACTTGAGCAGTGGATTCGATGGAAACTCGCAGAACAACATGAGCACCTTTTCGCCACTCTCCAAGAGCTTTTCCAGCTCAAACAATTCCTCTGCAGATCCTTGACCGTAAAAGTGAACTCCAGCTCCGAATTTTTTCTGAATTTGAAGACTATCGACGTACGGAAAGCCAAACGACACCGATTTCAGCTCACCCCTCACCTCCAGCAAAGCTCTATGAGCACTGAAAATACTCGTCATACCGGTGGGGTACAGATAGACATCTTCAGAAGTGACTTTGATCTGGTTGTCTTGCATGTCGTCTTGCAATTTGTCTGCAATTCGCCGTCTCAGTGCTGCCTTGGCCTCTACTGCAAACGAAAGGTCTAGATTCCGCCCAAATCGCTCCTCCAGGAACCTGGACTGCTCCTGGTCGTCTTCCTTGATGCTATCCTCCTCAGTCTGCTTTTCTCCAGCCAAAAATGCTAGGGCAAACTCTGCCAGTCTGGATGAAATACCCTCACCAGTATGTTGCCAGTACCCTCGAGCAACTTTAACCTCAGAAGCAGGAAACAATACCACAGAAAGCTGCGCACTATCTGCAATCCCCACACGTACGATTCTCACGTGAATATTCGCCAAGCTAGTGAACCTTTCAATGAATTTCCGGCACCTTTTGGCCGCATTGTACGTTGGAAAAATCAACGACTGTTCGCTGTCCCGCCCGTACGCATCCTCAATAAATTTGGACAGCTTCTGGATAGATCCATGTACATAGAATCTAACATGGGTAGTTAGCAATTATGCGCATATTTAAACATACCTTGGATAGCCTGAATTCATCTTGCTCAACACCGAATCGTCACCTTCTTCATAGCCAATATTGGCGGCCCAGGTAGGTAGAGTCACACTCACGGCATGAGGCGTATTTGCCGGGATTGGACATCCAACTGATACAGGAGGAGGTTCTACAAATGGCATCTTCTCTTTGAACTGTGCAGTTGACGTAGCAGTGTGTCCAGTGTAAGTTGATTGTGTCGAACAGAAATTTAGAATCAGTCACGGGCCCATGTAATGGCTCTGGGGAAAGCCCGTGTGCCTGTCGGGCCGGTGTCGGGGCTGACAGGGTGATTATGTAATCTAATCCAGAGGCTTTAGTGCACGCGAAGCCGGTGCAGTAACATAACCCGGCCGCTAGCGGGTAATAAGCTGGTGGCTGGCTATTATTCTTGTTATTATTGTTTGTTTATATATTCCATAGCCCCGGTTAGAAAAAATATAGCATTACGACATTTAAATGTACGTCTATCCAGACGGGAGTGTAGGTTATCCAAGCTAGAAGTCCACCACTGACATGGCGTTTCACGAGCAGTCTTTAACCCGGACGGACTAGGCTTACTACCAAATACCAGCGAAAGATCCGGCAGGCGGATTGCGAGTGCATGAAACGTTTGCACAATTGGCGATACAGGACACGATACAGGACTATCCTGAGAGATACCGGCTGGCCTCCTACGCCGATATCGTGCCCTCGCCGAACAGCCTCATGGTCTCGGATGGCGCTGGGCGATTCAAGATGGGCCGAAATCGGGCCCACCCCATGCACACTCCCGGCCAGCCAAGCAACTGTACCGCACCTCCTTAGTCTACAGACACTACGCGTCGATTCAACAAACTGCACTGGTACAGTCCGCACCATTTTTTGAAGAGCTATAATCTACTTCAATCAACTCTCACCTAATCGCATTAATCCCCGGTGGTAAGTCCAAGGCACAATGAGCTTTGCAATGCCCCAAAAGATTCCAAATTTTCAAGCGTCGTCACGAGCAAACGAAGGTCAGATTTGGCAACCGCGAAACTCGAGTGCATCATACTACAAAGACAAGCCATATGGTACGGATTATCGCAGTAACTATAAAGTGAGACGACGCCGAAAGATGCTCATTCTAAGTGCATTTTTGTTAGCATTTTTGTACTTGATTTATCGAGTAGGCCGATCCAGTGACACTAGCCCGTCTTTGGGTGGTCTATTCGGCAATAACGGACAGAAGGAAGCGGCCAGTTGGCCAGAAAGACAACAGGAAGTTAAGGCAGCATTCGTTCGGTCATGGGATGGTTATCGAAAGTATGCATGGGGCAAGGACGAATTTCATCCTCTATCAAAGAACGGAAAGGACATGGGGCCAAAGCCTTTGGGCTGGATTATCATTGATTCGCTCGATACAATGAAAATCATGGGCCTCAATTCCCAATTGAAAGAAGCGAGGGATTGGGTGAAGGATGAATTAGATTACGACATGGACTATGAAGTCAATACGTTCGAAACCACGATCAGAATGCTAGGGGGACTGCTGTCGGCATATTATTTGACAGAAGATGAACTCTATCTCGACAAATCTGTTGACCTTGCTAATAGGCTCATTGGAGCGTTTGAAAGTGGTTCGGGGGTCCCTTATGCTAGTGTGAATCTCAAAACTGGCAGGGGGAAGGTTTCACATGTTGATGCAGGTGCTAGTTCGACAGCTGAGGCAGCTACGGTGCAATTGGAGTTCAAATATCTTGCAAAATTGACTGGCGAAAAGCTCTATTGGGAAAAAGCTGAAAACGTCCTTTCAGTCATGGATTCGAACAACCGAAGGGACGGACTGGTGCCAATTTTTATTCAGCCAGACAGCGGAAAATTCCAGGGTAGCTTGATCCGCCTTGGTTCACGAGGCGATTCATACTACGAATATCTCATCAAGCAGTATTTGCAAACGAATGGCGAAGAGGGTGTTTACAAGGAAATGTACGACGAATCTGTGCGGGGTATTAGAGATCACTTGGTTGAACAATCGCTACCAGGAAAGCTCACGTACATTGCCGAGCTGGAGCATGGTGTTGGCAAACCAACATCACCGAAAATGGATCATCTTGTTTGCTTTGCTGGTGGTATGCTGGCACTTGGAGCAACAAAAGGTATTGTGGTCGATGAAGCAAGACGACAAATGTGGACGACGAATCAGGAAAGCGAGTTTCAATTGGCACGAGAGCTGACAAGAACATGCTATGAAATGTATGCTCAAACGGCGTCTGGTTTGGCTCCGGAGATTGCGTTTTTCAACCGCGACCCAGCTTTGCACGATGACTTCACAATCAAGGCTTTGGATGCTCATAATCTGCAACGGCCCGAAACTGTTGAATCTCTGTTTGTTCTTTGGCGTCTCACCAAAAATCCTATTTATCGAGAATGGGGCTGGAAGATTTTTGAGGCCCTTGAAAAGTGGACTAGAGTTGATGGCGATGCTGGCTACACCTCTTTGCAAAATGTCAAGGAAGTTCCACCGCCACAGCGAGATAACATGGAATCTTTTTGGCTGTCTGAAACGCTGAAGTACTTGTACCTATTGTTTGATGACAGCGATGAGATGCTGCCTCTTACTGATGTTATCTTCAATACTGAGGGCCACCCGTTCCCCAAGTTCAGTATGGGTAATCAGTTCAAGACTGGCTGGTCTCGTCGGGCTACTATTTAGTTCTGAGCACATTTAAATAGATTATACTATGATTTCAACTTCAATATGTCGCAACTAGATTGGATTGTGCTGCAAGTCTGACGAGAATTACTGAGATCGCTGAACCATGGGCATACGTAGTAGATATGATGCTGAAAAACTATAACTTATTTGTGCGCTTGTCGAATCTTAAGAGATAAGGAACATCGGAGTTCTCTTGTTGCGGTGGCATGAGCTGCGTTATCGAAGACAACTCATCATATCTGGTAATCCAAGGCTGTCTTATACAATAAATTGAACTGAACCGCATTCTAGAAATAATTGAGGCAGGGAAGCTTCGAGTTGCACGCTTTCTGATTAAGAATAGCGTGGCTTTGGCCCAGCAATGTGAGTACATTATACTTTGAGCTAGCTGTTTTGGAGATCTTTCTAACCAAGTTTTAGGAAGTATTTGTGTCAGAACTAAAGCCAGACTTGGCGCGTGCTGGTTCTCGAAATTGAGTCAATTTCAGCAATAAATGCAGCAGACACATGAGTATTAACAATGGCATAGCGTTTGAAACCTCTGTACTGATTCAGACTATATGGCCCATCAATACAAGAGGGCATAATTGGAAAAAATAATATCCAAGCGGCACTGGATTTTGTTCGAAAAACCACGCGGATAGTTCGGTGTCACAGCAAAAGTGTAATATACAAACCCCTGTTACGGGCCCTTCCACTGTTACGTTGGCGAGCCTCGCGAGGCTCGGCTCGGTATTTACCGATGGATGCCGCACTGATGATTGCCTGGCGACGGAATAGACCGACTGACCGTTCTCTGAAGATCGTGAGTAGTATTAAAATGCATAGCACATGTATTGTATTCTAAGAACTTGACTAAGACCTTTACTCTTCCTACGAGCTATACCATTATAACGGCTCTTGATATCGCTTACTAGGTGCTTGGGCGCTCTTAAAGGTAAAATCCGTCAAACAAAAGCATGGAGCGGCGATCAGTTTGGACAAGAAATATCGCGTGCTGAATGGCACACATACTTATGGTCCTAAAGCAAACACGAGTCTCTATTTGGTGCTCGTTGGAAAGATTTTGTGTTTCTTGGGTCATACGTTGAATTTCATCCAGCGCCGCCAGAACTTCAGTCTTACTGTATGGACAATCGTTGCGAGGACAGCCAGTGTCGCTATCTGATCTCAATGACTGCAAAATATATATCTATAATTTTAACATAGAGGATCTAGAATTTAATCCATGCTATATTCTATTTATATATTTGCAAGAAAGTTGGCCATGGTAACAGCATGGTTCGTGAGCAGTTCTTGAGTAGGGGTGGTTTCAGAGTTGAAAGGATCTACTAATTAATAGTCTTTTTTTTTTAACTGTTTTAGTTGACTAACTTCCTATAAATGGTACAGTTGATACTCAGGGGTCTGTAAAAGACACAACACATGGAAACTTCTGTTTGTATCTCATCAGACCATATTACTTCATACTATATTATAATACAATAATATAATATAATACAGTACCCAGGACTACTGGACCATGTATACAGTACCTAGCATGGATTATATGACGACTCTTGGGCCTGCATTGCATTTCAATTCCAAATATCACGCTCACAACCTAAGACGTGCCAAGCTCGAACTGGCCCCAGGAATAGCAGCCACTCGGCCACCGCCGCCAACAGCATTTTGCACCCATGGGCCCTTTCTATCCACAGTGTTTGATCAGGGTGATCAAAAGGATGTCTACCGTATCTTTTTTGCGGCGGCAGACAGCCTCTCAACCGAGCGGTTCTAATGTCTTGGGGAGGTTTTAGAGCCGTGAGCGGCTTTTCCTCCCCACCGTGAACATGGGTAATTATTAGTGTATTTTATAGTATTTGTTGTTTAATATATTGATTGCACAGAAAAAAAAAAAAAAAAAAAAAAAAGAACGGAACGGCGGGCTATATGCGACTACATTTCCCCATTTTTTATTAATTAGGAACGTGCACGATTATGATGTTAGATTCTAGTGTTTGTTGTGACATCCTATATCAGTCTTTGTATGGCTGAGAACCAACTACTTGCAACAGCCCTTGCCCACTTTTTATGTGACATGGGAATTTTTCTAATGCTGGGGTTTCAACACTGAGCAGTAAAAAAAAACTGGCTTATGGATGGATTACTTTTGACAGAATTGCCTCAAAGTTTACATGTTCGGAGGAAGGGCTCCCGTTCGAACCTTTTCCCGTAAACCATGACATTATCAAGCACTGACAGAAGAACAACTGTTCCAGAATGGACTTCGTCTTCAGATGACTTACTTTTCTCGTATTGAGAGTGACCTGATAATTCCTTTTGTAGCTGCACACATCAAGTTGTCAGTGCCATGCATGCCAAGTTATATTATGCGGAGCTACATTAAGAAGTAGGGTGTCAGAACCCTCGACACTCAGTCCCCGTCCCCGCATCAGCTCCCACCACATCCAGCCGGATATGCCTACACTAAGTTCTGACCACAGATACCCACGGCAAATGAGCAACTACTCGATCAATCATTACATCTTCTGTCATATAAGCTATGGGGATCTAGTCAAATCGATCATCATGAGCATTGAAGATTATTAGTACCTTCTCTTTTAGGTTTTACTCATGCACCACCATTAAATATCTGTACTCTTTTAAAATTTCCCTTACTCAATTATTCCTTATCTAGATGAATTCTCTAAACATTTTCAGTCTACTGTGTTGAGGACCGGGTGCTGCAAAGTCACGTTCCTGGCAGATTGCCAGCAGCCGTACTGCATCACTTTAGCCCCTGCGCCATCTCATTATGGCTTGACTTGACAGTCTACTACAATTCACCCTTTGTGTTGAAATATATAAACGCCGCACCACATGCGGCGGTTGCACTAAGCTGCTCGCGTGAAGTTTGTTCAAGGCTCACTGAATTTTGATAGGTGAGCCTACTACCTGATCTCAATGACTTCTAAAACTTTCTGAAACGACATTTGTTATTTTAATAGCTTTGGTTTTCCATCCCGTGTAATAGACAGAGTGAAAGGTACTTGTTGAAGACCGTGCTTCCAGGAATTGTCCTTACTTGCCTTGCATGTACGAAAGGTATATTTAATGTGCCAGTTAGCGTTTTATCCTTTTTTAATTTATTTTTTGAACCGGTATGTCATGGTTTGTATTCGTACTGAACATCAAAACCAAGGGAATTCTTACCGGTTTGTTCTACTGGAGATTTCTCTTCTCCGCAAGTCCCCATACATTCATGTCAATTTCATCCAAAAATTGAAAATCTCCATACCAATTTAACAAGCCGAGTTTAGATACACGTCAGCAGCAAGGATGCCACAGCCCTAAACGGGTTTCTCAGTCACATAGCATAGCCACCGCGCATCTTGTGGCCCGATCAAGGGCTTGGACTCTGATAAAGAAATGTATCCTTATCCAATCTTAAGAAGTACACACGCACTATTCAATACAAGCAATATATCTAACGAATCTACCACTACTCCAGCTGCCAATATTCCTCAACCTATTGATACTCTACCCGATATCATATGTCAAAGCAACATGGTCGTACAAGGCTCTACGAAATATTTCCAGCAGAGCCTTATCGATCAACTATTTGGGCATCATTCCTGGTCCCTGATTGTGTCTCGCTCATCCCGGAACACTGATTTGTTGTAAATAGGTTCGAGCTACATTGGCAGCTTCGTCAGATAGTTGGAGTTGATTTGACATGGTGAAATAGCAAAGATCAGAGTATAATAGAATAGATTTGTATTGGTTGATCAATATAAACTAGAGGGCGAATAGCCCGATATTTAAGCACATAATAATAATAGTAACAGGAACAAAGGATGTTAAGATAATCCCAAAGTGGCATGCTTGAACCTCGCAATCACAGAAAAGGCAAGGTTGTGTTGAAGTCCGAGACGTCGAGTCTCTAACATTTGTTGTCCAGCAGAAATGTTGTCCATTATAACGCAAGATGAGAATGGAGGATTAATGAGAAAAGTGATTGTTGATATTCACAGAAAATACACATGAAATTTTTTTACTTATGAAAGACTCAACACGTCACACGCGTCACGTCAAACACATGTACGCGCGTTGCACGTGACCTTGCAACACCCGTTCCTCAACAGGTTGAAGATAGCCACTACAAAATGAGGCATAGATCGAGACTAACCACTCTCATTCTTATGAAACAAGAACGATCAGACTTAACCACACATAATGCGGCGTTCGATCATGCCCAAACAAGCAAAGCTTCCAATTGCGTCTGTGGCAACACATCCTCTCTCACAACAGAAATATCAGGCAGTTGTAGTGCCAGATGGCCTCGTTGCTCATATTTCGGATCCCTATCCTGCGTACGACCATGACTCGCTCGTGCTTACTAACAGTAAACTGGAAGACATACTGGATGAACATCTTGACTGCGAAACGGGATCGAGACCCGACGAATTTATCCACGGTGATGCGGCATATGGATATGGTAAACATGTTGTGGGTTCTTCCAAGGCTTATCGAAATTGGCCACGACAGAGGAAGAAATTCAGATGAATCGACAAAGGTCCGGAGATCGCATCGCTGTAGGAATGGGTGTTTGGCGAGGTTGCTGCACGATTTGCTATGCTTGAAAAGCTGCCAAACATGGACCTGGGTGGGTCACCAGCTGGAATTTACTATCCTGTTGGGGCCTTTCTGTATAATATTACAGTTTGCACTAAAGGAGGTAACAAAATCTCTGAGAAGTTTGAGTTGATTGATAAGGCTCTGCTGAACATATTTAGAGCCTTGTACAATCGTGTTGGCTTCACCTAAGATATCTGGTTGTGTATCAATAGGTTGAGGAACATTGTTATCTGGAATAGTAATAGATTCGTTGTTAGACATATTGTTTGTATTGAATAGTGTGTGTGTACTTCTTAAGATTGGATAAGGTGACTTTTTCCTTATCATGGACCTTGATCACCCCACAAGATGTGCAGTGGCTACGTTCTGTGACTGTTGTCTAAGGAAGCCCCTTTAGGGCTATGTCATCCAACAGTTGCCAGCAGCCGTACTACATCACTCTAGCCCCTGCGCCATCTCTATCCCATCGCCGATCAGGGCTCTGCAGCTCGGCCTCTGGCCGCCCTTCATTCCTGCAGGCGCGGATCCTTATCATATCTATATGCCATCTCATGATGGCTTGAGCTAACAGTCTACTACACTATTAATCAATACAGTCATTCTAGCCTGGCCGGCTTATTTCAACTGTTTGGACTGCGGCCGCCCTCTGTCGACCAGTACCTAAGCGAGTTTCGGCCCTTACGGATTGATAAAGACATCATCAAGAGGGCACAGGAAGGTATGCCTTTCGACCAGAAACTTGAATAATAAGAAGATTACGGTACATCAAAAGATTCCTTGCCTAAAAAGATATATTAAGGAAAGCAGCCTCATGCTGCGCGAGATCTATGATCGCAATACCAGAAGATTAGCGGTTCGTCGCCCGGAGTTCTCGACTAGCATGCCCATCATAGATGCAATGTGATCAAATTTGCGATTCAAGTCCTTTCTCAGCTCGCCGAGACTGTCATCTGTCTTCTTTTGATTTTGCCCAAGTTCCCGGACACCTTGTTCGAGTCGCTTAATTCGCTCTTCGCTGGCACCTTCAGTATCGCCCTTCTGACTGGAAACATTAGTAAACATAGTCAAAAGGGCATCTGGGAAACTGTGATTGATCGTAGAATGATTCTCAGCCGAAGATGGGGTAACCGGTGTTGGGCTGGGAGATCCCATGCTTTTTGAAACCTTTGTCAATCGTTCTCGCTTTGCTTTCCCTGCCATTTCAAACTCACGTTTCTTTCCTTTGCTCTCCGAAGTCCATGTATCCCAAGCACTACTCCAACTTGTAGTAAATTCTACCCGAGCCGAAATGAAATCATTGAATGCCTGCGGTGTTCCGCTCTCACGAACTTCCAACGCTTCCGTTTCTGACACCAAGGAGTTAATAGTTTATTGATGTAGCTCAGCACCTGGTTGCTCGTACCGAAGGTTGTAGGGATTCCCCTGAGTTGATCTTGAAGGCTGTGTTCCTCACTGCTTAGCAATTTGTCTGACATTTGTTCGTAGAATTCCTTTCTATTCTTGACAGTTTGTTCAGTCGTGAGTCTCAAGTTTTGACCCAAGAATCTAAGAAAGCAGATTTCAACAGATTTTCGAAGTCTCTGCGGGCGTTGCCGTATTCCTCCTCTTTCTTCTTCCTCGTCCTCGTCCTCATACTCTTCTGCTACTCCTCGTAATCTTGGTCTTCTTCTTCACCTACGGAAGTCCGCGGTGTATCTGTACTGACTGAGCTAGTTGGCGCTGGTGAATCATCTTGGTCATGGTACTCCCCTTGAGAATGGTCCTGTGGATATTGTGATTGAACGGTTACCATAGCGAATTTCTGAGTTCAGGGTAGAGAAGAGAAGGAAGTGGGTTGGGAGACGCGTCTGTGCAAGATTATACGCGTTTCCGCCGCCGGACTCTTTCCTATTTGGGAACATAACACGGCGATCACTTTAGCTAAAAACAAAATTTACTTGAAAACGATTTCTTCGGGAAGAAAGCTTTAGTGGTGAAAACAAATTAGTTAACCTTTTTTTGACCTCGCGGGCGCACGCAAGGGCTTTTAACTAACTAATTTTGGGGTTGCGTACAAGTCCTAATATAATTAAATATCAGGCTATTCGTCTTCTAGTTTTTTTCTTCTTCTTGATATTGTTCTTCCCCGTAGTCTAGGTCTTCTTCTCCCGTGGCGTACCTGAGCTCACTGATCTAGTTAGCTAGTGAATCATATAGGTTGTGGCGTGGCCCCTTCCCTTGAGAATAGTTCCGTGGATATTGAGACTCAACATTTACTATTGCTATCAGGGTAGATAAGATAAGAGAAGAGAAGGAAATGGGTTGAGTTACGCGTCCGGGCTCTCTGCTATTTGGGAAAGCGGCAACCACTTTAGCTAAAAACAAAAATTTACGTCATAACGATTTCTTTGGGAAGAGTTGTTTTTGTGGTGAAAACAAATTAGTTAACCTTTTTTTTGCACGCGCGATGAGCTAACTAACTAATTTTGGGGTTGCGAACAATTCCTATTAAAAAAACTAGAGATAGCCCGATATTTATATTCCTAAATAATGTATCACAATAAGGCCCAAGCAAGCAATGCTTCCAGCTGGGTCTGTGGCAAAAAGGCTCTCTCACAATACAACTAGAACAAAAAATATTGCGTATGTCCGATAACAATATAGTTGATTGTAGTAGAACACATGGTGGTTAAGCAATTCCAGAGTAGCGTTGGTGTCATTCATATTCATAGGAGAATATAGAGATTAGTTGACTAAAGAGCATACGATTGATATGGCAGAAACCCAGGAATCTCTACATAGCCTAACCCATGGACATCCTGTTACTGAAACATCGTACGTGCAAAAGAAACGCTGTCAGTTGCGATAGTTGTGTTTCATTAACCTTGTAGACTTCAAGTCACCATAGCAACGGTTGGGACTGCGTTGTATTACAACCGACACCAATCAAGAACTACTTAACCGCTATGTTACTACAGCCAACCTTTGATAGTACAGTTTTAAACATATTTTTATTCGCATCTCCAACAGCATTTTTCATAATTAGGAACGTACATGGTTGTGGATCTCCAACGATATGAAAGGAGAAAAGGCAACGCTCACCGATGGGCTATGGCAGGTACATGTGCGTTGCTACATTACCAGTTCCCCATTGTTGAGGAACGGGTGTTTCAAGGTCATGTGCAACGCGCGTACATGTATTTGACGTGACACGTTTGACGTGTTGAGTCTTTCATAAGTAAAAAAATTTTCATGTGTATTTTCTTAGTACAACCACAATCACTTTTCTTATTAATCCTCCATTCTCATCTTGCGTTATAATGGACAACATTTCTGCTAGGCAACAAATGTTAGAGACTCGAGGTCTCGGACTTCAACACCCTTTTCTAGGCTTGCGGGAACTGGCTGTCAATGCTACAGTCTCGCAAGCTGTGGACCTTTTTGAGAAAATCGACACTACGCCACTCGATGGCTCAGTCCCTGCAATTGAATACATGCAGCAAAAGATGGAATTGTTTGCTGATCTCAAAACTGTTGCCACCACTGTGGATCAGCTACTGGGGTTGTTAGTGCTGTACAGTTTCAAGCAGCCAAATTTGGTGAAGTATCTTTTGTCGAACCCAATGGAGCTCACGGCAAGCTTCATGCAGAAATTGCCAACTTTCTGTGCGGTTGCCGACATTTCGTTTGAAGGGAAGCAGCTCACCGCCCTTGTGTTGTGAGAGAGGCTGTGTTGCCAGAAACCCAATTGGAAGCTTTGCTTGTTTGGGCATGATCGAACGCCGCATCCTCTGTGGCTGAGCCTGATCATTCCTTTGTCATAGGAATGAGAATGGCTAGTCTCGATCTATGCTTCATTTTGTAGTGACTGGGTTTAAACTTTGCCTTTACTGTGATTGGGAGGTTGAACAAT